>OU343222.1:226144110-226257414 GCA_910596185.1 Chrysanthemum makinoi | reverse complement strand
TTTTCCTAAGCTCAAAATTCTTATCATCTACACTAAATAATCTTTTCTTCTTCTCTCAGACCATTCCTACTTCTTTTACCTTTCCTTACTTTCAAGAATTATTCAAAGCCTATCCATTCGGCAAGATTGTCAAATATGAATCAAGAAATAAGTTTCATCAATCATCATGTAGACGCTTTTTCCACAAGCCTTTCAGAGTAACATCATCGAAGCAATATCATCCTCATTATCCACTCAATCTACTCAGAGTCATCCTACTAAGATAGCTCCTCTTTTCCTCTGCCTCCGAAAAACTTTTACTTGTGGAGCAATAGGAGTCCGAGTCTCACCAAGAGATACAGATGCTAGAACATGAAGCTTATCTAAGTCTATAGTAACCCTCTCATGTCCCCGCTCCTCCTCATCATCGACACCACAAGCCTAGTGCTCCTCTTATCCAACCTCACCTCCAAATCACCCCTCTGTAATAACCATTTCACCACCCATAGTATGTTTATTCACCTTCACTTTTCTGTTTCCTTGAGTCGAGCTCCAAATCATCAACTTTTGAACATACCAAGTAAACTAGACATATTCATTAGCACAATATGATCCTCACCCACCAACAGGAATACCTGTGGTTTGAGGAGCTTCATTGGACCTAGGAGGAGACACAATAAAAGCATCATCAAAAGTGGTGTCTTCCTCAAAATGTTGTCTAGGTGGACTATGTATCGATCACCGAAAGAGTAGGATTAACCTCAATCTCAACAGGAGTTTGGTCCTGTGAGGTAGAGGCAATAACTGGCTCCTCAAGAACAACATGCCTTGGCGAAGGTGGGGCATTAAGGTGAGGTGAAGGTGGATGTTGTGGGTCATCAGGGGCAACAGATGCAGAGGCATCAGTAGCAACATTGACACCAGGCAACATGGTTGGTAGTAAGGGTCGATGTTCTCCAAGAAACCGCCATTATAGCAAAACAACTTGGCAAGAATTTAGTAATGAGCCTGGGAGTTTTGTCAGAGGTTTCAATGCTTAATACCATTTCTAAGAATCTAGGATACATTAGAAATTTATGTTTGGTATCCTTCACATTTTTAAGCATTTCCTCAAAAATATATTTTGAAAAATTATATTGTCTCCCATGGGCCAAACACATAATAGCATTTGCAATAGAACTAGGAATTGATCCTAACCACCGGATTGGGACTCCTCATTAATCGAAGCAGGGTATGGACTAAAAACCTCCACTTAAGGCAAAATTTATTTTTAAACCAAATTATTTTGCCATCAAAAGGATACCCTAAGCTAGTTAGTCCAGAGATGATTTCCTTTCTATTATTCTCAAAGAGACCATCTGCATCATCAAACTGAGGCTGAGTCCTAATAAGGGACTCAGTTATCACATACTCTCTTCCATCAATGGTGGCCACAATCTCCTGGCGCAGAGAGATCGCTCATGAGCTGTGGCCCAAAATTATTTAACAAGAGAGTCATAAACAATTGATGGAGAGTGAGTAAGAGCATAACTGATTTTGGAGCGCAAGAGAAAATCAATCATTGAGTCATATAAGTCGCTCCCTTTGGTGTGTTCCAAAAATGCAGTTTTGTTATGATCCACTTTGTACTCGAATGGTGCCATGGATATTGATTGAGAAGATTGAAGATGAGCAAGATTCAATTAAAGAGGGAATTGGGGTAAAGGTTTCTTCTGATTGACTATTTAAATGAGTTCCCAAAATAGTCGTTTAAATTGAAACAAAATCTTTAACCAATTTTGACTTAAAGTAACCCTGAAAATAAATCCCCAAATTATATCAAAATCAGCAGTAATGAAAAGTCAAACAGCGGAAACCAAGCAGTCAATCGGAGGAAACCAATTCACTTTTGTCCGTAGTAACAAATCAAAGCTATCCACAGAATCCACAAGCGATCGAGGAATCCAAGACAATATCAAGGGCAATGAGAAGAGAATCTAATCAAATTTGACCCATAACAAGTTAAACTGTCTCCATACGTAACTTTTAGCGATCCAAATTCCAACCACCAATATTTACCATATCTTTTACTTACCAAAGATTCCAAAACACCTATAAAACCAACCCTTACAAAGATAATCATACACACTCAACTCAAAACCCTAAGCACAAAAACCAAAACATGAGCACTTCTCCCAATCACCCAATTAAACTATCTTCATCGATAGTGAGCCAAACCTGGTTGAACTACTTCCCTCTTGGAGCTTCCAACAAGATACCTACATCTCTAGAGAGCCTCCCACCGATCACCATTCTACTACACCACTTGAGAAGACTCCCCACCTCCTCCCCTAATGAAGTTGAGGTTTCTAGTACAGAGCTCAAAGATATGAATGAGAGCTCAGATGATGAGGTGAATGATCCAACCTATAGGCCTAGCAACACCAGTCCATGACAAGTATCTCTTGCCGCCACCAAGTGCTCCAATTCCAGACCCCCAACCCTCCACATCTAATCCTAATAGGAGAACCACAGTGATGGGTCTTGTTGCACGCCCAAAGGGAATGGATGGATAGGAGGGGAAGAGAGCATCATAGGATGCCACTGGGGACACCAAAGGCCGTGAGGAGGCCTGAAGAGAGAAGCTTTGGTCTGAAGATGAGTGAAAGTAATGAAGAGATGTTGAGTCTTAGTCTTGTTTGTCATGTTCAGGTTCTAATGGTATCTCAAAGATCTGAGAATGTAGTTTGTTTAATGAATAAAAGCTTGTTTCTCTAGTCTTAGACATCTGATTCCCATGATAGTGTGTTTGAAACTTTAGCTGCAAGATGGTTAGAAGAACACAAAGAATACAAAAGAATATATACACATATATACATAAAACAAAATTATACAGAAAAATACAAAACATATACATCAAAAAGACCTCCCCTTAAACCAGAATCCTCCCCTTAAACACAACAATCAGGGGTTGATCATGCCAATATTGACTATCAAATATTGAAATCTGGGTCCATCAAAAGCTTTTGTTAACAAATCACAACATTTTCATCTCAGATGAACTTTAACCACTTAAATAAGGTGTTTTTCATTAGCATATCTGATAAAGTGGTGTCTATTTTCTATGTGCTTGGTTCTTTGATGAAAAACAGGATTTTTGACAATACAAATTGTACTTTGGTTATCTATAAAGATTTTAGTGTTCATAAAATTGAACCCATAATCCAATAATTGATTTTGAATCCAAAGTACCTAACCACAACAACTAGCGCTAAAGCAACATATTCAAAGATCGTAGAAGATGTAGCCACTATGGTCTCTTTGCACCGCCAAGAAATCCTCCTTCCCAAGAACCGACAACCCCCTAGTAGATTTGCGATCAAAATTAGCACCAAAGATAGTCACTATCACTACAAGCTTCCAACTCAAATGGAGATTCTCTAGGATACCAAAGACCCAATTTTGGTTGGCCCTTTAGATACTTGAAAATATTCTTGATCAGTAAATAAATGGGAAGTCAAAGGGGTAACTTGATGCCTAGAACAAGTAATCGATCAAACATGATGTCGCCTAGAGGCAGCCAAATACATGAGAGACCCAATCATTGATCCAGAGATGCACATTACAAATAGGATCTCTATTGTTTGACTTAGCCTTAAGAGCCTCATATGGTGTAGTAGCACCCTAACAAGGTCCATATCAAACTTCTTGAGGATATCATGCACATACTTCTCTTGATGGATGAAAATGCCATCTGATTGCTGACTTGTAAGCCCAAAAAGAAAGTAAGCTCACCCATGGCACTCATCTCAAACTCACTTTTCATCAAATCTTCAAATTCTCTCACACTGTGCTCTTTGGTAGAACCAAAGATAATATCATCCACATATACTTGCACAAGAATGATATCCTTGGTGCTCTTTTTGATAAAGAGAGTCTTATCAATAGCACCTCTTCTATAAACCTGTTTCAGTAGGAATGTAGAAAGCCTAGCATACCAAGCCCTAGGTGCTTGATGTAAACCATATAGTGCCATGACCACCTTGTAGACCATATCTGGATGATGAGGGTCCACAAATCCTTTAGGCTGAGTGACATACACTTCTTCCTCAATCTCACCATACAAAAATGCACTCTTCACATCCATCTGATAGACCATAAATCTCATGTAGGAGGCAAAGGCCAAGAAAAGTCTTATGGCTTCTACTCTTGCAAACAGAGAAAAAACCTCATCATAGTCAATACCCTCTTCTTGTCTGTGACCTTGAGCAACCAACCTAGCCTTGTTCCGAACCACAATACCCCTTGCATCCCTTTTAAATTTAAGAATCCACTTAGTTCCAATAGCATATTTACCAGGAGGCAAATCAACAAGTTCCCATACATTTTGATTCAAAAATTGTTGCATTTCCTCTTGCATAGCAGCTACCCAATCCTCATCACCTAGTGCCTGTGAAATACGGGTAGGTTCAACCGAGATAAGAAACAAGAAACTAGACAATGTTGATAGTCTATATGATTGGTCCTGTGTTGAACCCGTATGTAGCTGAGAAAAGCAGATTCACCAAATGATTTCTTCTTGACCCTTCTTATAGTTTGAAAAAGGGAAGTAGGATCACCAATAATAAAGGATTGTGGATGAACTGTGTTAATCCTCTTTGTGACATTAGGACTAACATCCACGTGATGTGGCCGATTATTAGTGTTGCTCCAAAGTCATCATCATAAGAAGAAGAGTCAAAGATGCCTGTTCTTGACTGATGATGAATGTCATCCACCGAGGTAGAGTGTTGTGAATTGGCTAAATCGATGGAGTGGCAAATCGGTGGGAGTCTCAGGCAACCGCATCACAGTTAACGTTGCCTTTAACAACAGAAACAATCTCTACCGGGGGTAATGATACATTGTCACGACATCAAAGTTCCTCGCGGGCCTCATCAGGGCCTGCTTTAAAAGTTCCTCTGTTTCTTGGAGAATTCATAACCAAACTTTTCAGATCATCTTTAGTCGCATGTTCTTGGCGGAGCTTCACAAGTTCTTCGCGAAACCCCATATCACTAGAAGGCACATCATGAGCACTGAGTTCTTGGTACCGAAAAGTGATTAGAGGGAGGGAACAAGTATAACTTGTTCATCAGCTTTGAATCTGACTCATCATCTCAAGAACCCGCAATATTAGTGGAAGCCTCTCGGTGGTTCTCAAAAATGTTAGATTTATAATGAGTATAACCCAAATGGTCAGTTAGATAATCCAAATCAAAGTACCATTCTTGACCTGCACCTTGAACATTGAGCTTGTCCTCCATAAATTTGAGATTCAGAGTCTCTTCAACCCTTTTGTGAGAGATTATATACTCGTAGCTTTACTATAAGCTGGGTAGCCTACTACATATCCTTCATCAGCTTTCCCATCAAACTTGCCTAACTGATCACTAGTATTGAGGATGGTGACATGACACCCAAAAGGCTTAAGATGACTAATGGTAGGAATTTGCCGCATAAAAGTTCATAAGGTGTCCTTTTGTGAGGATTTGTGATTGAGACCATGTTCAAGACATAACAAGCAAGGCTAACTGCCGCCCAAAACATGGTAGGAAACTTTGAATCATCAAGCATGGATCTTGCCGCCTAGGGTTCTTTTTCCTTCAAAGAACTCCATTTTGTTGTGGAGTCCCGCGCTTCTATAGTCCCTTTGTAGCACAGAGATCTATCAATTTAGCATTCTTGAACTCTATCCCATTATCACACCTAATTGCTTTAACCTTCTTGTTCAACTGATTCTCCACCAGGGCAATAAAAGCTTGAAGAATCTGGAATGTTTCATCTTTAGTCCCCAAAAAGAATGCCCAGCTATATCGACTATAATCATCAACACCACCAAACAATAGTATTTATGATCAATGCTTCTTATAGATGTAGGACCAAAAAGATCCATGTGTAGAAGCAGCAGGCTCAGAGATAGTGTGACAGCAGTAATGGCCTTATATGAAGCCTTGTGTTGCTTTTGTTACAGCCACACAGCTTGTGCTCATTGGTAAAGACTTTGGAAGGCAGTCCATTAACTAATCCAAGTTTAGCTAGCTTGTTGATTGTTTTGAAGTTCACATGAGCCATCCTTCTATGCCATTTCCAAGGATGCTTTGGCCACCAAACAAGCTAAATCTCCAGCAGGCTGGACATCATTGAGATTGAATGTGTAAAGATTGTGTTTCCTTGGTACCTTCAGAACAACTTGACTATCATCAGGTAGTTGGAAATCTTTAGAAAGAACCAGACCTTCCAGATCGTGAATAGCACAAAGTTTTTCTTGTCACAAATTTGGGACACGTAAAATAGATTGAAATTTCTCAATGTCTCCACATAATACACATTCTCAAAGTCCGTTGGAGGCCTAATACCCTTCTTCCTGTGAATTTTCCATCTCCTCCTCCAAAGGTAACAGTACCTCCTTGAATACCTACAAAATCATGAAGCCGATCTATGTTCCCTGTCATACTCCTAGAGCAACCACTATCTACAATACCTAAATCTTTATTGGAAAGAGGATCATCCTACACAAAAAGAATATACAACAACATTAGTTTTCATGGAGACCCAAGTCATCACTAACTTGGGCCTGCCTTGTGGATCTTATTTGATAAACCTATAGATTGATGAGATCCACTATTGTTCTTGGACCTCTGCAAATAAGATGGTCTTTTGGGTCTCCAAGAACAACCTGCTGAGGGCTTAACAGCAGTGTCCCTCCATGCCCCCCTTTGATGTAAAAAGTCAGTGTTAACAGGCCTATAATCATTTTGAAAATAAGAGCTTGTAGGTCTATTCAAAGGTTTATTAACATTTCTCCAATGAAAAAGATGGCTTCACAAAGAATCGGGCCACAAAGAACTGGTCTACCAGCAGAATTGATTCTGCTGGTCTGCATATATGTTCCATTGGGAACAAATGGAGGTATGTTGGCCACATCAGTCCATACAATGTTATATCTCTGTTGATTAGTGCACATATTCATTTGTTTCTCATAATAATCACAATCTTTGATAAGATGAAAAACACTCCCACAAACAAAACATGATTTCTTCTTAAATTGCTTGTTCAAAATAGGAAATCTTATCATAAACAAAATTATTCAAACCACAACCAAAATCAAAATTGTTTTAACAAAATCAACGAACAAGAAATGTTTCTAGAAAAAGCGTTCTTTGAAAAGATTCTTTAACAAAGAACTCGGGCTTGAGGAACTTGTAAAGGCTTAGAGAGGCAGACTTAAGGACTCTTCATTTGAATCACAAACTGGCATATTCTTTAGATTGGGTCTCAAGTCCCGAAGAACAAGAGACAAATGTGTTAGACTCACTGCCAGTGTCTCGATAAGTCATTAGACTTTGACCATAAGACATATGTGATTCATCCGAGTCAAAGTCCGATTGGGTGGCTTAACAATACCATTAATGAAGAAGGAACATTATGCATTTCACCTTGTTTTTATATATTCAATGTGTTTTCTATATTTATCTTCTTCTTCATCGCTGACAGATTAAAAACACTATAATCATTGGGGTCATACACCTCTTCTGGATCAATATAGTCCTTGGCTCCTAACCCCATTTTAGTTTTAACAGACATAGAGCTATTTACTAGTTTATGTAAGTTTTTAGCCTGTTCTTGCCACTGACAGCCTAGCCACCTCTGAGTCTAACCTAGCTTGAAGACCCTCCTCAAGAACAACTTTTACATATTCTTTCTTATTAAATTTTAACTCATTTGAGGTGTTATCTAAATCTCTTTGCAAAACATTTATTTTCTCCTCAAGAGCCATTTGTTTTGATCATACAGGCCTTTTGTTTTTCTAAAACTTTAACTGCTCTTATAGGCCTGAACTTGTATAAACAACTCTTTATATTGATCATTAACATCATCAAACTCACACTTAAGAGCATCATATTGAGTATCGCAACCAAATATACAACTATGTACCCGAGAAGTGATGCCCATCATTGCAATTTCTAGCAAGACGAACCAATCCAACTTGAGGCTCTTCATCCTCACCATCACTCACATGATCATCCCAGTCAACTCTATTCTCCGTGACGATGGTCGTAGCTTCACCTCCTCAGCTTCCTTGAGCTTGTATGCATTATATTTTCTTCGTCACCTCTTCCCTGTTAGGACATTCTCGCAAAGTGACCAAGTTGGTTGCATTCAAAGCATCCGATCTTCTTCCTGTCAAACTTAGTGATCTCTTCCTTTGTAGTCAAACTTCCTCCCAGAGCCCTCTTCAAACCTCTTGACTTTCACAGCAAGCATGGCCATCTGCCACTTAAGATCCATCTCCTTCATATCCCATTTATCCACTTGTTCAAAGTCTTCATAGGTCAACTGCTGTTGATCTTCGCCAAGAACAAATCAGAGAGCACATCTTCTATCATGAATTAGACTTTGATTTTCTTGTAGAAGATTTGTGTGTTCTCGATGCATGAAGAAGTGGAACTATCAGCATATGTTATCATTGTGTTTCCACCGGTAGCACCAACAAAGGCAGAGTGTGATGGAGCTTGAGAGAAAGTAGAGTGACCCTTGATGTCAAGCTCAAGAGACTTCAGCTTGTTGTAAAGATCATCAAAGCTTATGTAGTCAAGGCCCCTTTGCCTTGGAGTAAGGGACACTGATTTCGAAGGAGGTAGAGCACGAAGGAACTTGAGATTACATTCCTCAAAGACGTTTAGATTTTAACTGATTAAGCTGGCTAAGGATCTTTTGAAACCTGTCATAGCCCTTATGGACACCCTCTTCTTTAGAGATAGAGAACTCCTGAAAGCTTTGCTTGGGCATGGACTTCCTCATTTTCTTGGACTCATCGTTACCACCAAACCTTGCTTTTATTCCTCTCCAAATCTGTCTTGCATCATCCAGATGATAGAAATAGCTCATGTGCTCATCTGGAAGAGCTTGTAGCAAAGTAGTCCTTGCCTTGGTTTCCCTTTGGACATCGATCTGTTCAGCAGTTGTTGTGGGTGGAAGAATTATAACCTTTCCTTCGTAATTTAGCCTTCTTACTGTTTCCTTTAAGGATGATTTTCCAGAGGTTGACATCCATGTTGGAGATATAGTTTTCCATCTTCATGGCCCATATCTCATATTCATCCTTCTTAAGGTATGGGAATTTAACATTAGTGTTGGACATAGTGACCACTTGCTGAATGGAAGACTGGTTGTTGACTGTTGTTTGATGACTCGACCGATCATCACTCAAAGATCGTAATGTTTTGGTGATGACATGTTATGGTTTTGAGAAGAAAGATTGTCTTCTTAGAAAGATTCTCACAAGGCTCTGATACCACTTGTAGGGTACTGTTCCAGATAGATCTTATGAGCCTAGAAAGATTATAGTTGTCCTGTGTAATCACAAAACAACTAAGGAGAACCTTTGCAAGAATTGTACTTACGCGGAAAATAAATACAAGACTAAAGAAGATGATAAACACAATAACTTGATCCTCTATGGATCTATATTAATTCACTATTGATATTATCAAAGACGTACATAAAACCCTAGCCGCATGTTTCTTTTATAGTACAAGAAACCCTAACAATGCAGCTTGCTAAGCACTCAAAAGATATGCTCTATCTATTCCTATTTTAACTCAAGCATATCACAACTAATAAACTAAGAAAACGGAAACTACATATCCGTAGAAACATATTAACTATCATAGGAAACTGCACACTATCAGCAGAAACCTTACTATCACGAACAAAATAACTATCAGTAGGAACCCTATCAGCGGGAACCAACTGTTTACATAATTCCTAACAGCCTTGAAGATTTATAATTCGCCTTGCGAAGAAGTTGGCGAGATTATATGGTTGTTGTGTTAGCAAACAATACATTATGTGAGCACAACAAGCGGGAAGGATTTCTCGATTTCCCCTAAGACTCCAAACATTTTCACGAGAATGAGTGCAAAAGGTTTGTACTCTTCTAATGTCCCGTAAAGATAATGTTTGGATCGAGTAATATGGTTGAGGTTTGCATATTGCGCAAATTCAAGGAGGGTATGTGTGAACAATATGGACTCTTTTCTTCACGAAAGTTGAAGAGAGAATCAAGAGACCAATCTTTGGTGAAGGCACATTGTCCATGATTTGGAATCCGGAGGATGTGAGAAAATTGCCCAAGGGTTAAAACAAACTTTTGGTTTTTGATCCAAAACCAAAGAGATAGAGAGCGATCCTCGTTACGAACGAGTTCAACTTGACGGAAAAATTCCATTATGAACCTTGGACATATCTTCTCGATGAATTTAAGAAGACATTCTAGTCCTATGGCTCGGAAGGAGGTATTGATACCTTCTTCGAATTGAAGAGAGGTGTCTACAATACGTCCTTCGTGGAAGTGACGATTTTCAAGATTATTGAACCTACGGACATGATTGCCAGGTGTGTTGGGCTCAAGGGAGATGTTCGGAGTATAGACGCTAGTGAGTGAAAAATCAAACTCATATTCATGCGTCATAGTTGAACCTATAGAAACGATGAGTTAATAGAAAGTGATGTTTTGTGGTCAACCAATGATTATCTAACGTTTTTACTAGATTTTTATTAACAATGGTTTTTAACAACAATGACGCTTAACTCACTTATGGTTTTGACATTCTAGTGGAATATTACTTTTTAGAAAGAAAGTGGTTTTTATTTTGCATGAAAAACTGTTATCCAGGAGTACGGTTCCCTTTCATAAGGGATCCGGCTAGTCTAACTTTCGGGATCCGTGGATCTGGAGAAACAGAAACAGATTTCTTGATATAAACATAGGTTTTAGATCTTATAGTTTCATACCAAGATATGTGTTTTTAGCCTACATTTTCTTTTAGCATGCATACATGGCTTTCTAATGTATCACGATAGAATGAAATAAATCAAAAAGAAATGATAAACACATTATGATAATAATAACCTAGATAACTAGACTATTAGTAATATTTCATTTCAATGCTAAGAATGATACAAAGGATTGGTTATATAACCCCAATGTAGATTAACAACACAAAGTATATGTCTCCGTATGTGAACTTCATCATAGGGAACACAAGTGCGATGATTGTTAAGGCGATGAGCACGAGTGCGATGTAAACCATGTTGATGATGAACCTTCTTGGTTTTGGTTTAATGTGAGATGAGATGAGATGAGAGGAAGATGAAGTTTTGAATGAGAGGTGGTTTTTTGAAAATGAAAGATTTGAAAAAGTGGGGATTTGATAAAGTGGCGACGGATGGTTTATTTATGGGGAAGGAGGAATTTTTGAAATTTGTGTTTTGTTTTATTATTAGAAAGATATGATTTTTGGATTAAATGAAATAAAACACAAGTTTTATATACCATGACTTTAGACGAAAAAATAACACGTATGTGAGAAAAGGCTTCCTAATGAAGCTTCATGTAATACATGTATATGCACAAAAGATAATCATATAAATACCTATGTAGGCATACTTAATTATCAAGCTAATGTCATTTTAGAGATAAGTAGAAAATCATACCTCTAACGCACTTAGGAATGTCTTTACAAATGACACAACAAATGTCACTAGACAATTCCGGCTCCTTTTTTTTTTAAGATACCTTCTTAGGGAAGGTATTCTTGTTACCAACCGATTCATATGGCTTGGTAGGTATGAGCTTTGACTAATCAACATGACAAAGAAGATTAGTGCATATAAATAGAAAATAAATAATGAGAAAAATGTTGTCATCTAATCAACATTCAAACAAAGAGTTTTAAAAGACATGGTGTTTATTTTTATGAAAAACCTTCTTTTTAGTTTTCAATTAACCATGGATCGTATCAAGTCTTTAAAGTACAATATACTTCAAGAAACTTGGTAAAGAAGCTCTGATACCAATTGTGGAAAACTAGAAGGGGGGTTGAATAGTTTACCCAATTAAAACTTTCTTTTAAACTATTTAGATCGACTTATGTCAATCTATTTGGATGTGTGTTGGATGTTGATAAACAAACATATAGAAGTATGTAATGAAAAGATAAGAGTAAGAAGCACAAAATCACAACGTGAGTATTTATAGTGGTTCGGCTACAAGGACACCTTCCTTGCCCTACTCCACTCCCCGAGTCACCTACTCGAGAGTTCGTAATCACTACACGACACCAACTCCTTATGGTGGAGAAACCTTCAAAATGTTGCCTACTCTTTTTCCGGTACTAGGCTAACCACCGGTTTCTTTCACACCAAGGTGAACCACACCTAACACAACGTCGCCTACCCTTTATCCGATACTAGGCTAGATACCGAGTTCCATTACAATGGAGGAACTACTACCCAACAATACACCAACGACTAATCCCAAAGGAGACCAACATCATCAAGGATATCAATATCCTTGGATCTAATGCTAATCTATCATGTACATCGAAACACACCATATCGAATGTACATCTAAGGCACCTTTCAATAATGCCTTTAGTTAGATCTTCAAGTCACTCTTCACTAATGTCTTGTGACTTGACTTCTAGGCACCCTTCACTAATGCCTATAATATGGACGATCGACACCTTTCACTAATGTCTTCGTCTTGACACTTGAGACATCTTTCACTAATGTCTCCAATCCTACACTTCTTAGAAGAAAGAAAAGAATCATCAACTAGAGGACTTCAGTAGTCTTGATGATGAGGAAGCATGGCAACTCATGGACTTGAGCTTGCTTGACTTCAAAGGTGGTGATCTCGCCTTTAGGAGGAACCTAGAGAATCAGACAAAAACAAAACTACAAACATAGATCACTTGGATCTGGGGTTAGAGAGTTCTTAACTCAAGGGGAAAGTATGTGAGAAAGGGGTGAGAAACAATGAAGAAATGGCTCACTATTTATAGAGGAAAATGTCTACTATTCCCCGGATCCCACGGATCCCTTCGACAAGGGATCCGTCTAGCGTAAAGCTAGGGATCCGTGGGACGCTCCTCTTTACCCATGGGTATTTTGGTTATGGGTCATGGGTCATGGGTTATGGGTTGATCTATGGGTCTTTAACTAGATACAATGTATCTTTTGAGTGCAATGCACCTAGTCACATGGGTATGGGTCAATACCATGGGTTATGGATATTATCCATATATGATATAAGCATGATGTCATGCAATGGGTTATGGGTCAAGCTCCATGGGTCATGGACTTTGTGTTGTACCTAACTACATTCAATGTATTTGGTCAATGGTTTATGATACTTATGTTTCTACCCATTTATATTACCCAATATACTACATACTAGTTATGTGTATATTTTACCCAAATATGTAAACACTAGTTGTTGTACATATGTAATATTAAATCATAAAATCACTTATACTTGTTTTAGTGTTTTATGTGAAAACGTAAGTATGTTAGAAACTATTAGTTCAAACCGTTTAAGTATTTTATTTGTTTCGTTAAAATGATTTTACGTTTGTTATCGACAAAACATTAGAAGATCGTAAAATATAAATAAACGTTTTTACGGTTTATTTTGTATTAAAAATATCCTATGCTAACTCTATGAAGTACATGGAAAAAGGATGTTATGCCTTCTTAGCTCAGGTAACGAAAAAGAAGTCCGAAGAGACACGACTGGAGGATGTGCCTGTAGTTAAATAATTCTCAGGGGTATTCCCAAAAGATTTACCTGGTCTTCCACCTACTCGACAAGTCAAATTTCAAATCGATCTAGTGCCTGGAGCTACACCCGTAGCACGAGCACCATACCATTTAGCACCCTCTGAGATGCAAGAGTTGTCCAAACAACTGCAAGAGCTGTCTGACAAAGGATTCATTAGACCGAGTTCCTCGCCTTGGGGAGCACCGGTTTTGTTCGTCAAGAAGAAAGATGGATCTTTTCGGATGTGCATCAATTATAGAGAATTGAACAAGTTCACAATCAAGAACAAATATCCCTTTCCTAGAATCGATGATTTGTTTGATCAGTTACAAGGATCGAGTGTATACTCAAAAATTGAGTTAAGATTTGGATACCATCAGTTAAGGGTGAAAGAAGAAGATATTCCAAAGACCGCATTCCGAACTCGCTATGGTCATTATGAATTTCAAGTGATGCCATTTGGTCTAACCAATGCGCCTGCTGTATTTATGGACCTCATGAATAGGGTCTGTAAACCTTACTTGGATAAATTTGTCATCGTGTTCATTGACTATATTCTCATCTACTCTCGTGATAAGGAAGAACATGCGGAACATCTAAGAACTGTCTTGAAATTACTCAAAGATGAAGAACTATATGCTAAATTATCCAAATGCGACTTTTGGATCGAGACAGTACAGTTTCTTGGTCACGTGATAAACAGTAAAGACATTTATGTGGATCCAACAAAGATCAAGTCTGTTAAGAACTGGACTGCACCAACCAGCCCCACTGAGATCCGCCAATTTTTAAGTCTCGCCGGTTATTACCGGAGATTCATCGAAGGTTTCTCGAAGATAGCAAAATCATTGACGGAGCTAACCTAGAAATCGAAGAAGTTTGAATGGGGAACCGATCAAGATTCAGCTTTCCAACTCCTTAAGCAAAAGCTTTGCGAAGCACCAATGTTAGCTCTACCCGAAGGAGTAGAAGACTTCATGGTATATTGTGACGCTTCACGCTTGGGTCTAGGCGCTGTTCTAATGCAAAGGAACAAAGTAATTGCTTATGCATCCCGTCAACTCAAGACTCATGAAAAGAACTATACCACTCACGATATAGACCTCGGAGCTGTTGTATTTGCTCTCAATTTATGGAGACACTATTTGTATGGAACAAAATGCATTGTGTACACTGATCACAAAAGCCTTAAACACATCTTGGATCAAAAGGATCTGAACATGTGTCAACGCGGCTAGCTAGAATTGCTCAATCATTATGGCTATGAGATCTGCTACCATCCCGAAAAGGGGAATGTCATTGTAGACGCCTTGAGATGAAAAGATCGCCCTAAGCCACTTAGAGTGAGATCATTGGGAATCGTAATCAATTCACCCCTTCCATCGAAAATTCTTGAAGCTCAGAACGAAGCTCTTAATGAAGAAAACAGGCCAAATGAGAAGATTTATGGCATGCCGGAGAACGAAAATGGATTTGTGAAGAGATCGGATGGAACATTGTGTTTCAAGGATCGAAGTTGGATTCCACTATAAGGAGGTATCTGTGAGCTCATCATGCATGAATCTCATAAATCTAAGTACTCCATCCATCCCGGCCCTAACAAGATGTATCAAGATCTTAAACTTCTATACTTGTGGCCAAACATGAAGGCCGATATAGCGGAGTATACTAGTAAGTGTCTAACGTGCTCGAGAGTCAAGGCAGAACATCAGAAACCATTTGCATTCTTAACTCAGCCAGGACTTCCCGTTTGGAAATAGGAAAGAATCACAATGGAATTTGATAAGGATTTAAAACATACACTTTTAAGGGGTCATTTAAGCCCTTGATCGACCACTTTTATATCCGTTACTGCTTAATTTCGTTCCTTTTCACTTTTTAGGTCTCTTGGAAGCAAAATGCTGGAATGATGCAAATTTGGATAAAAAGGAGTGAATACATGAAGAAAATGGCAAAGTCAAGATCGAAGCCACTTAAGCTGCTCAAACTAAACTTCACGGCGTCCCAATGAAAGGGCGACGTTGTCCCTCTATACAGACTTGATAAAAACATGCACCAGACGGCGCAGTGGAATTTTTGATCATACAACCTGGCGGCGTCAGGCTTTGAAGAAGAAGGGCGTCACTCATATTTTCCATCTCAGACAGCCCAGATCTAGTGACGACGTCCCACTTGAATACTGACGGCGTCACAACTCTAAGGTAACGTTGTACCATCGATGACTTGGCCAAGATGAAAACCCTAATGATGGCGATCTGACGACGTCCCACCTATAAGGGACGCCATCGCACTTGTAAATCTATATATAGAATTTGATTTTTCTGCATTTAGAGAGGTAGACTTTAGGAGTAAAAACCCTAAACGTTTGTAGTCTGACTTGGACAGTATCTTAGGGTCCCAAACCCTATTTTACACATCAAGATAAGTGTTTTAATCCAAATTATCATTATGTCTTCCATTGATTGTGTGTATGCTTGCTTTTTTAACATGTCTAGCTAAATTTCTTGTGTGTTTGCTTAGATCTATGAAACCTACTTATTAATTATTGTTAGGTTGTCTCTTATCTTAATTGTAATTGGCTTAGGAGTGCAACTAGTCATTCGTTGTATTTAATGCTTGAATGTTCTTTGTGAAAGTGAGGCTTATGAATGAAATAGTTTAAGGACTTGCGAATTTTGTAGGCTAAACCCAAAGGTAACCTCAAAGAGTTAGGGCATATGCATTCCCTACGACCTTAGGAATACAACGCAATTAAGATAAGGTGTGATAATTCAACCGACCAATAAAAGATAACTAAGAAGTAATAGTATCTAGGTAAACACATTTTTAATCATCATATGAGCACACATCAAATAGACATAGCTATCCGTAGTAATTAGATAATTAGATAAGTAGAGTAATCGGTAGAGAATACAACCCCCCAAACCAATTGCCCCGAGATATTTACCTTAGCTTTCTAAAAAACTATAAAAAGATAAAAAAGAATCATCCTCAACCCCCACCTTAGTGTAATACATTTCTTGCTAGCATTCCTATTCCCCTAGAGAATGATATCAATCCCCGAGGCTTACCGAATACTACACTACAACGATTAGGTTTACTGCCTAGGTGGTTGAAAAACTTGCTCGAAGAAAAGAAAGTTCCTTTGACCCCGAACGCGCTTCGTACGCGCATCAAGTTTTTGGCGCCACTGCCGGGGAAGAGAATAGCTAGTTAGATCTTTATTTCGTTTAGGTCCACTCGCTTGATTCCTATTAAGTGAGCTTTTTTCTCTTTTCATTAGCTTCCTTATAGTCTATCCCCCTTCTTTGTGTTTGTGTTTGTGAAACCCTTTTCATTTGTCGCTATGGCAAGTGAAGTTGCATTCGAATTATTAACAAATGAGCAACAATTGTATTTCATAGATAGAATTTCTTCTTATTGTTCTGATGAATTTGTGAGTTATCTTAGAGATATCCAAGAGGAGATAGGTGTAAATTTAGAGGGATTTGATGAATTTTGTGCATGTGTGGCTTCTATTCAAAAATCATTGTTAGGATCAACTCCTTTTAGTGCGACCATTTGGACATTTTTTGAGAAAAGCTTCCTAAGTGTAACCCATAGTTTGAATGAAGTCATAGGCTTGTCTACATCACAATTTGAGGAAACAAATAAGGAGGATTTATCCAACCTTAGGCGCCATGAATAAGAAGACCTAGATTTTAAGAACATGGAACCTAAATCCGAACAAGATTGTGAGATGGTTAGAGTTGAACTACCTAGTTGCATGCGTGGGATAGATTTCACCAAAACATATGACACATGTGAGGAATCCTTTAGGCAAATAGAACATAGTAGTCAAGTTTTTGAGAATAATTCTTATGAATCAGACCAAGAATTTGAAATGGCTAAAGAAGGATTTAAGATACTTAGGAGTGTATCTCTTAGTTCTAGGGAAGTTCCTAATTTTGATGAACTGGAGCCTCAACCAAAAACCTTACCCAATTTTCCATATTTAGACGTGAATCTAGGAATTAAATTGGGCCCCAATCCACCCATCAAAATAAATAGTCCGGGTAGTTGCTTGATAAAGGTAGTAGACTCTAGGCCATGTACAGTGGAAGCTAATATAGGAGTAACCCATGACCTTACACACTTACATCACCCATTCATGGTTGATAACAAGAAACATTATGGTTTTAAACCGGGTTTATTAGGTCAAGATGGATCCTTAACTAAGAATCTCTTGAAGTTGATAGAAGATGATCCATTTCTAGGAGAAAGACTTGATTCACCCGCTACACCAATAAAATTAGGTAAGGTTATAATGAATGGAGCACACCCCTTTGAGCATATAAATCACCCATAATCCTCTCCTCACGTAGCAAATTTCCATCCTAAGGGTGTGTATCGCTACTATCACCCACACTTAAGCTTAAGTGTAGGGAAACTTCCCCTTTATCCGTTAAATAAGGGTAGAGTCAAGCTCGTGACTCGAACAAAAACAAGCGCTTCTTGGGAGGCAACCCATGTGTATTTGATTGCATATTTGTTTTTTATTTTTATTCGTGTGTTTATATACCTTTTTCATGATTATTTATTCTCATGTTAGACTTTGTGAAAATGCTTTATTTTGTTTTTAACCTCGTCTTAATTACATATAAAGGTATTTTACAAAAATATAAGTGTAGGGAAGATCAAATATGTTTTTAAGAACATGAACATGAGATTAACGATAATTGAAATTGATATATTTGTGTGATTGTTAGAGTCAAATGCTTGTATCGAGTCATAATGGATGTTTTGTAGGATCTTTTCCAGGTTTTTATGATGTAATTTTTCTAGAATTTTTCCAGAAAAACGCAGCAGACCACTTTCTATCAGGACAACCTAACGGCGTCAGGATAAAAGTCTGACAACGTCAGGCCATGCAGAAACAATTTATCATTCTTTCATTTTCTGTGCTACTTAAATTTTTTGGAAATTCACATGTCTTAATTTTTCAGAAAAACTGCAAACATCCATTCCACAAGCATTATATCTTATTTAAGTCTGGAAATACATCTTGTTGTGATTTTTCTTTATTCGGCTTGATGCTTTGGGTTGTCTTTTTCTTATAAGTGTGCAGGTTATTTTGAGCAAGAAGAAGAAACACAAAATTGGATGGAGCTTCTCACTCATACATTCTTCTTGGAAAAGAATTTAACCGCAACTTCACACGGATCCTACCGAGCTAATCAGGGGGAGTACTAGTTTATTTTCCTTACTTACCTTCCTTTATCATAACTTTGATACTTTCGGGGAACATTTGGGACAATGTTCAGTTTGAGTGTAGGAAGGGAGAATAAAACGGGAACTTTGAAAACTATTCACTCACTTGATTATTTGTCTTGTCTTTGGTAAATTTTTTTTGGGTAAAGGGGAGTAATCCTGCACCCTGGTAAATTGATTAACCAAAAATGTTTAAGTACAAATGGAATATGGCTGAAATACCATATTGTCCTTGGTAATTTGTGTAATAAACTATGAGAAATATTTGTTAGGGCAATTTTAGAACCAAATTTAAAAATTTTTATGACATGTACGAGCTAAAATTTAGTCTTAATAAAGCGTCTCATGGATAGGAATTATATTACTAGCACACAAAAACCGTTTACCACTCAAATTCCACCCCAAAAATGTGAGGTTCGCCCCTAGATCTTTAGGAATAAAAGCATTCACCTTTAATGCTTGGAGAGTGTACCGGTAGTATAATAGATTCTAGAACTTGTTTTGTGATGCATGTTAAGATCGCAAGTGAGACTACACTTGTGTAGTTAGAAATAACTAAGTGATAAGAGGCAATAGGATAACCCTTGTTTGAAACCTGTATTATAATTACTTCTTCCACATCGGTCGAGTAATTACCCCACACCCTTGCGATGTACTCATCTTTAGTACATGATACCCCTAGTTAACCCTTCAGAGCCTATCCTTTTCGCGGTTCTCATGATGTTTTGGTTTTCCAGAATATCAATGAAGAGCATTGTTTACAATCCACCCCCAAATGTACACCCAAATCGCCTTAGCCGACCTTGTATGCACTCACCTTTAGTGCATTATCGTTATAATTACTAAACCCTTAGTTCAATTATCTAGTTACTTGCATGGTTTCTATGTCGAGTCATATCTTTTGTACACAGTTTTGGGATGATTGGGACTCATGGGTAAAAGTAATATTTTATGGAGTAACGGGAAGGAACGTTAAATTCAAATTTCCTTTGTCTACATAATTAAATACTCCAAGTGTTTTGATCTTTTCAAATCGGGTCAATTAGTGTTAGAGAAATAAAAACTCAAGTGTAGGGATGCTCCTATAAATTCTTTATATTTTGATGTTATCGTGGAGGATGGTAGAGTAAAAATGTATGCAAAAAAAATCAAGAAAAAGAGTGTGTTAAAAAAATGAAGAAAAACATACGGGCTACCATCCTAAATCTATCTTTATATTTATGTTTGTTTGTTTCAAGTTATCTAGAGTTTAGTGAGTTGAGTCTTGGCTTAGCAACACCACGTTTTTCATGCTTGTAACATAAGATTTTTGACTTGCCACCACCAAATATCGCCTATCCAACAAAATCCTTTGTTTTCCTACCATAAGCCTAACGTTAGAACCCTTGCAAAGACCTCTTAGATAGTTGTTCCTAGGTTCTTACCCAAAGGTAACCTCAAAGAGTTAGGGCATACGCATTCCCTACCACCTTAGGAATACAACGCAATTAAGATAAGGTGTGACAATTCAACCGACCAATAAAAGATAGCTAGGGAGTAATAGTATCTAGGTAAACACATTTTTAATCATCATACGAGCACACATCAAATAGACATAGCTACCCGTAGTAATTAGATAATTAGATAACTAGAGTAATCGATAGAGAATACCACCCCCCAAACCAATTTCCCCGAGATATTTCCCTTAGCTTTCTAAAAGAAAAAGATAAAAAAGAATCATCCTCAACCCCCACCTTAGCGTAATACATTTCTTGCTAGCATTCCTATTACCCTAGAGAATGATATCAATCCCCGAGGCTTACCCAATACTACACTACAACGATTAGGTTCACTGCCTAGGTGGTTGAAAAACTTGATCGAAGAAAAGGAAGTTCCTTTGACCCTAAACGCGCTTCGTACGCGCATCAGAATTCATCACTAAACTGCCGAGAACTTCTAATGGTTTTGACACCATATGGGTCATTGTTGACCGTCTCACGAAATCAGCTCATTTCTTTCCTATCAAAGAAAACGACGAGATGAGTACACTCGCTCGGTTGTATCTTAAGGAGATTGTTTCTCGCCATAGGGTATCGATTTCTATCATATCTGATCGTGATAGCCGATTCACCTAGAGATTTTGGCAAACACTCCAAAACGCTATGGGTACCAAATTGGATATGAGTACCGCTTACCACCCTCAAACAGATGGAAAAATTGAAAGAACAATCCAAACTCTGGAAAACATGCTGAGAGCATGTGTGATCGATTTCGAAAAAGGATGGGATAAGCACTTACCTCTGGCATAATTCTTTTACAATAAGAGTTACCACGCCAGCATCAAAGCAGCTCCCTTTGAAGCGCTTTATGGATGAAAATGTCGATCACCCGTCTGTTGGGCAGAAGTTGGAGAGGTACAACTTACTGGCCCTGAAATTGTTCAAGAGGCAACTGAGAAGATAATGCAAATCAAGCAACGTCTACAAGCAGCTCGAGATAGACAACTGAGAAGATAACACTAGTACCTCAACCTAAAAATCATACTATAATTGGAACAAAATGGGTTTTTCGAAATAAAATGGACGAAAATGGTGTGGTGTCTAGAAATAAAGCTAAACTAGTAGCACAAGGTTATAATCAACAAGAAGGTATTGACTACGATGAAACGTTTGCTCCAGTTGCTAGGCTCGAGTCAATTAGAATTTTACTTGAATATGCATGTGCACATGATTTCAAACTTTTTCAAATGGAAGTTAAAATTGCATTTTTGAATGGTTTCATTAATGAAGAAGTCTATGTCGCACAACCTCCCGATTTCACTGATTTTGAAAAACCAAATCACGTTAACAAACTTAAAAAGGCATTATACAGACTTAAGCAAGCACCAAAATCATGGTATGATCAACTTAAAACTTTCTTAATTGAACATAAGTACACCATGGGTTTAGTAGATAATACTCTCTTTATCAAGAAAAAGGATTCACATATTATCATCATCCAAATAAATGTAGATGACATCATAATCGGATCAACTTGTCAAGAGCTATGTGATGATTTCTCAAAAATCATGCATGACGAGTTTGAGATGAGCATGATGGGAGAACTAAGCTTCTGTTCAGGACTTCAAATTAAACAATTAGAAGATGGTATATTCTTTAACCAATCTAAATACATAAATATGCTTAAGAAATTTGGTTTTGAAGACTCTAAACCTATCAAAACACCCATGTCCTCGGAAATTAAGCTCACCAAGGATGAAGAAGGAGAATCCGTGGATAACACTAAATATAGAGGAATGATTGGTAGTCTACTCTATCTCACGGCTAGTAGACCCGACATTATGTTCAGTGTTTGTCTATGTGCTCACTTTCAATAAGATCCTAAAACATCACATCTTGAAGCCGTGAAACGAATATTTAGATACATTAAAGGCGCTACACACTTAGGAATATGGTATCCCAAAGGAATGGGTGTAGAAACCGTAGTTTATGCCGACTCGAACCATGCCGGTGACTATGTTAATAGAAAAAGCACAAGTCGTATTTGTACTTTTGTTGGACAATGTCTCACCTCATGGTTCTCTTAGAAACAAACAGCCCTCTCTATTTCAACAACCAAAGCCGAGTACGTATCAGCCGGAAAAGCATGTCAACAAGCTCTTTGGATGAAGCAAGCTCTCGTGGACTACGGAATTCTACTAAAAAACATCTCTATCCTTAGTGACAACAAAGGAGCTATTGATCTCATAAAAAATGCAGTCCAACATACTCGAACCAAACATATTAAAATCCGTCATCACTTCCTTCGTGAAAATGTTCAAAAATGAAACATCTTAATCGAGAAAGTATCCTCCGAAGAAAACATTATTGACATCCTAACAAAACCTCTTAAACAAGAACCATTTAATCTTTTTAGACTTGGATTAGGACTAATGGAACCAAACCTTAACTCAAACCTTAGTTTAACCAAACACAACAAAAATTGACAAAGTCAAACTGGTCCCACAGAACCAAACGACAACAAGGACGGAACCCTTGTTTTGGTTTTGTCCAGTCTGTGGTTACCTGGAACAGTCTTTATAAATATTTAACAGAAACTTCTTCTCTCATAACCCACAAACGACTCAAACTCATCCAAGAACACACCTAACTCACAATTGAGGTATTCCCTTCAACCAATCTCAGCTTTAATCAACATTGTAAGTCTCCTTACTACTTTCCTTCTCTTGATTTTGAGTCTAGGGCTTCTAATTTATGCACAAAACCAAACATGGGGATTATGCATTCTTCTTAGACAAATCATGAAGTACATTTGTTAAATTACTTAAATAATCATGTTTTCCTTAGTTAGGAATTACATCTCATAAGTCATTATCATAATTTGCTATAAACCCAATGTCAAACTTATGAAAAACTTCTCACTTTAGGACAAACAATAACTATTTTGTATCTAGGATCAAACATGCCTCCTTCAACTTTATGTGATCACAAAGATACTCCAAACTACATTCCCAAACACCACAAAACTAAGGGTCTCACTAACGAAGAAGTGAAAATCTTTAAGGCGCTATAGAAACGATATTTCCATGAGACCCATCTTTCCTTGAAGGCACAAACATTCGCGAAGAACTTGCCACCATCCACTTTGATGGTCTCATAGACATAAATGAACAAATTTGTCCTAGGTTTCTTCTAGAGTTCTATGCTAGTGTAATGCTCGTAACCAATGATCATGGACTTTTGTCACTTCACTTCAAAATAAACCAACATCGCCTCAACATTCCTCTCCGTTAATTTCTCGGAATTCCTCGGCATTCCATGTAAAGGTACATGCCTTTACACTGATAAGTGGTCCCTTTCAATCCTTGATTCAATTTTTGATCGTATGCCTCCATACCACACTCCTCTAGATGCAAAGGAAATAATTCGAGAAAAACTTTTCCTTCCTAGAAGCCAAACCACTAGGACAACCCGTACGGGTAATGAAATCAACAAGGATCCCTTTGGCATGGAGCTCAATGAGCTTAAGCCACAATTCAAAAAATGGGAAGAGATTCTAAGGGCAAATTTCTTGTGCGCTATAGGTAATTAGGATCACATCAATGCATGCCTTTCTTATATGCTTTATAGTTTGTCAACCCGCCAACCATTTAACCTATCCTACTACATTGCCAAGAGGATGGCGGATATACCCTTTCTAGGAACCACTGCCCTTCTCTACGGGATGCTTCTCACCCGTCTCTATAGGGCCTTTGCACCAATTCCACCAAATCCTAAAGGGCTTTGTCTGGACTACTCTCTCGTTGATCATATCTTTGTCTCTCTAAGTGAGAAAAGGGTTTAAAAAACTCAAAGAAAACTTCCTCAACCTCCCTCTTCTTCATCATTCTCAATGAGTGAGGATGATGGTCTTCCGAACCCTAGGCTTCCTATACTTGATTACCTACAACAACTTCCCGAGTTGGAGAACCAGTCAGTAGAGTTCAAGCAAACAAGAGGGATGTTTAAATGTATTGGCAAGTACCTTACGAAGATGAACAAGAAGTTGGACAGGTAGTAAGAGGTTTGTATGAGCGTTTGGTACAATATGTTAAAACAATCATGTATGATGTATGTTTATTCTCCTAGGATGATAACTAAACTATGAACAATTGTGAACTAACCATGGCGTGCAGGGAGATAACACCTATGTGTTATCAATTTTCACCCCCTTTTCACATTAGTAGTGAAATCGTTAGCCCTTGCTCAATCTATGCCTATACGTATGTTAGTATATGTGTTATTGTTATTTCCTAATCACAACTAATTAGTTACACATGTTTAAAGAAAACTTATAAAATTTGAACATGGTTCGGGCTTTTGAAAAAGCCCTCTTTTAACATTTTTGCACCCGCGGATTTGGTTTCGTGCTTAGGAAATTTTGGTGCCACAAAAATCCAACAAACGGATCAGACGGAACCAAAAACAGGGTTCCGTCTGTGTGTCTGTTTGGTGTCGCGGGCCTGTAGATAAATTTTAAATTTTTGTTGTAATCCCGCACTCTAGTTCACTCACTTTTGTTACTAGGATAGTCTTTACTGCTACTTAATCACATTAGGATGTCTTGAACTCAATTAGACCAATAGGATATGCATTTCTCACCATAATTTGAAATTTCTCAAAATTTACTCAAGTTACCTTTCTGCAAAAAGGAAGGAACCAAAAATTTGGTTCCTTGCAATTTGTGGGTATCCATGAAAAGTATAATAATTAATATACTAATATATTAATCATTGAATTAGCACTTAACACTTTGCATATTTGCATTATTTGTCTTAAAAAAATTGTCCCGACTTTTACAAAAAACCGTTTTACTTTTGTGGTTAATTTTATTTAAAATAATTCAAAATTTATTTAGATTGGTTCTCGAAACACTCTTACGATATAATAATAGTTTTGGAACTTTGTAGTTTTGCATGCATTTTAAAATGATATTCATTTATATGTGCATTTTTACATTAAAACTAAACTAATTCAAAAAGAAATAATAAATGACGCATTAAAATGTTGTGAAAAATAAATTAGTAAAAACTATGTATTGTGTACATTATGCATTAAAAATTTTAATGCTTAAAAAACACATTAATGACATCTTAAAAAATTTAGGAGAGATGGTGTTAAATGTTTTTTAAGTAGTATAGATATGTGTAATATGTATAAAATCAAATAAATTATCACTTGTGAATTTACATCTTTGCATCATTTGCCTTAAAAAAATTGTCCCGACTTTTACAGAAAACCCGTTTTTTACTTTTGTGGTTAATTTATTTAAAATAATTCAAAATTTATTTACACTGGTTCTCGAAACACTCTTACGATATAATAATAGTTTTGAAACTTTATAGTTTTGCATGCATTTTAAAATCATATTCATTTATATGTGCACTTTTGCATTAAAACTAAACTAATTCAAAAAGAAATAATAAATGAAGCATTAAAATGTTGTGAAAGATAAATAAGTAAAAGCTATGTATTGTGTAAATTATGCATTAAAAATTGTAATTTTTTAAAAAACACATAAATGAAATCTTAAAAAAATTTAGGAGAGAGTAGGGGTGAAAACGAGCCGAGCCGAGCCCGAGCCTGCCAGAGCTCGAGCTCGGCTCGTTTATATATAAAAGGCTCGAGCTCGAGCTCGTTTCGAGCCTCACCTTTTGAGCTCGAGCTCGGCTCGTGAAATTTTTCACAAGCTCGAGCTCGGCTCGTTAACACAAAGCTCGGCTCGTTAACACAAGGCTGGAGCTCATTAACACGGTTATACGTATAGAAAATATATATACGTATATATTTGTAGGGCTCGTTTAGGCTCGCGAGCCTAAACGAGCCTTTTTTATAGAACTCGGGCTCGAGCTCGATTACTAAATGAGCCCAAATTTAGGCTCGAGCTCGGGCTCGAGCTCCTTTAGGCTCGGCTCGTTCGAGCTTTTTACCGATCCGATCCCGAGCTTTTCACAAGCGGCTCGGCTCGTTTCCACCCCTAGGAGAGAGGGTGCTAAATGCTTTATAAATAGTATAGATATGTGTAATATGTATAAAATCAAATAAGTTATCACTTGTGAATTTTCATCTTTGCATCATTTTTCTTAAAAAAATTGTCCCGACTTTTACAAAAAACCGTTTTTTACTTTTGTGGTTAATTTTATTTAATATAATTCAAAATTTATTTAGATTGATTCTTGAAACACTCTTACGATATAATAATAGTTTTGGAACTTTGTAATTTTGCATGCATTTTTATGAGTAGCCTTTTACTCATCATTTTAAGCCTGGAAAACCCACAAAAACGTCTAAAAACACTGAAATATACCCAATTATACTGCAGACATCCTTGGAGTGTGTTTTTATGTGTATCAGGTACAAAGGATCGAAAACAAGGAAAAAACGGACAGAAATAAGCTCAGAATGGAAAAAGTGCTTTGCGAACGGAGCCGTGAGTGGATTTTCTACATTTTTTGGATCTCGAAACGCGTTTTTGGAGTGAGCTTGGGAAATCAAACTCAAAACCGAACCTTAAGCCAAAATTACCTTTCTACCCTTTACCCGAACCCAATTTACCCTTTTTGCCACTAACTTAAAACATTTTTCATTAAAAACAATTATTTTTATTTAAAACCAACTTTTACTTTTAAAACAATTATTTTTATTAAAAACATTTTTATTTAAAACCAATTTTACTTTTTCTTTAAAACATTTTCATAAAACCTGAAAACTAAAAATATTTTTTACTAAACTTAAAATACCTTTTTAAAATAACTGAAAATACATAATATAACTAAACCCTCTAACCTCCTTTTTTAGAAACCCCTTTACCCCTTTGACCCCAGCCACTAACCTTGACCCTTTCACCTTAACATTTGAACCCCTCCAATTGAACCACCCAAACCCTTTTACCCCCGTTTTTTTACCCATTTCCCATTATAACTCATTTTTACCCAGAAGAAACAAAAACCCAAACACTTAAACCTTGGCGCCAAATTTCCCTCCCCCTCTCCCCATCACTTTCTTCATGTCCCTCTCTTTCCAGAAACAAACAAGACACCATCACATGCTACCCAAACCATGTCATCAATCCAAGACTCTAAAACCTTATCCAATGGCTGTAAAAGAAGGATTGGGGACCAAGGAAATCTAATGGTTGTAATGAAGTAACAACAAGCACAGATGGACATATCCCTTGTTGGTGTGTAACTCCCAGAACAGGGTAAGATAATCAATGTCAGCAGAAACAAATACCACTAGATGGTTACCGGATATCACTTGGAATCGTGTAATCACTTTCCAAAGTAAACTATTCGACCCTAATGCCTGGGTTACTCGAATATCTACTTGGGATAAGACCAAATGTATGTTATTGAATTAGGCACAAATCAATAACCCTTGTGCTTATAAGTGTTAATCGTTTTCTGTGTGTCTATCATGCATAATAAGATCTCCTATTTATAGGAGATTGCTCTTAGCTAGTCAAATGGAATTATGAGTATTAATCGGTCCATTAATAGCCTCATAATTATCCCCATTATAGCCGTTAGTGGTTACATAACCAATTAAACGTGGTCATTAAGCAGTTGAAACTGCCACTTGAATAGGTCAAAGCCGTTACAAGTAGTACTTTCATCAGTACTTTCATAGCACTAGCAGTGGAAACACTGCTTCAGTGGAAACACACTACTTCAGTGGAAACACTGCTTATCAGTGGAAACCACAAACAGTACTTTCCATCAGCAGTACTTTCCACAAACAGTACTTTCCATCAGCAGTACTTTCCACTAGCACTACCAATACAAACCACAACAAGAGTAAGGGTGTTCATGGACCTTATGGGTGTACACTCCATACCTCCTAACCCATTACCAGGTGTGAACTAATCCCACAAGTGCACTAAATTTTCCAACAATCCTCCCCAAATTTAGTTCACTTCCTTTGCATGAAAACAATACATCAAGCAAAACATGTGCATAAACGAAAATGTCCTGAGGATTGAATTTTCAACTTAGTAAATTACACGTTCAAATATTCGAGAATCAGGGTGTTCTAAGAATTGAACCCTTCAACCCATTTGAATACCGGAAGATAAAATACACACAAGTATTCAAACACTTAAGCTCCGACACTATACAAGCCAATTGTCCATATCCAAATTCATAAATGTTGTAAAAGCTAAAAGTCCAAAGCTTCCTTAAGCGGCAAAACTTCAATATTTACATAGGTGGTTCCTCTTTATTCATGCTCCTGCCAAGCACTTTTTCAAAGATAATAAACCATTAAGAAGTAAAGACTTCATCCTCCTTTCAGCAGGTTCTGAGCACAACCTTGGGATGTAAATAAAACATGTGCTCCAGTCCACTGAATGTTCAGCTTTCCACATTGAACTCAGCTCCCAAGTTTCCTTAGGAGGGAGTTGGGTGTCCTAGCATTCACTGACTAAGTTGGACTTAAACCCATCCCTTTAGCAGACTTTATAACCAAGTCTCTAGCCAAACCCTTTGTCAAGTAATCAGCTAAGTTCTGTTGAGATCTAACAAACTCTATAGATACCACCCCATTCATGATAAGCTCACGAATCATGCTATGTCTGACACCTAAGTGTCTAGACTTACCATTGTACATTTGGCTATAAGCCTTAGCCAATGTAGCTGCACTATCACACCGGATAGAAATAGGTGCTATAGGTTTAGGCCATAATGGAATCTCAAGAAGCAAGTTTTTCAACCATTCAGCTTCTTTACCAGCACCTGCCAAAGCCACAAATTTAGATTCCATTGTTGAACTGGTGATGCAAGTTTGCTTCTTGGATGCCCAAGAAATTGCACCTCCACCAAGTAGGAATACCCACCCACTGGTAGACGAATTGTCTTCAGTGTTACTGATCCAACTTGCATCAGTGTATCCTTCCAACACGATGGGTAACCGATATATGAGAGACTATAGTCCATAGTTCTCTTCAAATACTTCAGTACCCTTTGAACAGCTTGCCAGTGATGAGCACTAGGATTACTAGTATACCTGCTCAATTTTCCCACTGCAAAACCAATATCAAGTCTTGTACAAGTCATGGCATACATCAGGCAGCCAATTACCCTAGAAAACTCAAGCTGAGATACAGCCTTGCCATTATTAGGCATCAGCTTCTCACAAGTATCCATAGGTGTACTCACAGGAGTACAATCAAAGTAATTGAATTTCCTCAACACCTTCTCAATATAATGAGACTGAGAGATAGAAATTCTTTTACTTTCATGTTTAATCCTTATACCAAGGATAACATCAGCCTCCCCCATGTCCTTCATGGAGAATCTTGATGACAAAAATTCCTTTGTAAGGTCAACCTGATTTTGGTCAGTGCCAAAGATCAGCATATCATCAACATATAGACAAATGATGACCCTTTACCGATTCATCAAATTTGCTATATACACATTTGTCGACTTGGTTAAGAACATAACCACTAAACAAAACCACTTCATCAAATTTTTGATGACATTGCTTAGGTGCCTGCTTTAGTCCATAAAGAGACTTAATCAGTTTACACACCTTGTTTTCATTGCCAGCCAAGATGAAGCCCTGAGGTTGGTTCATATAAACCTCCTCATCCAATTCACCATTCAAGAAAGCGGTTTTCACATCCATCTGATGAATAACCAGATTGTGAATAGATGCCAAAGCAATCAGCAGTCTTCTGGTACTGATACGAGCCACAGGGGCATAAGTATCAAAATAATCTATCCCTGAATTTTGTTTGAAGCCCTGAATAACTAGTCTAGCCTTGAACTTTTCAATAGTTCCATCTACCTTTATTTTCCTTTTGAAAATCCATTTGCAACCCAAAGGTTTGCAACCAGGTGGTAGATCAACCAACACCCAAGTGTTGTTCCCCGTGATGGAATCCATCTCATCATTTATTGCTTCTTTCCAGAAAGCAACATCCTGGGACTTCATTGCTTCTTCAAATGTCTTGGGATCATCCTCAACAATGAAGCAATAGGAGTATTGGTCAGAGACCTCATCCCTTGTTCCTTCAACTAAGTATAGTTGAAACTCAGGTCCAAATGACTTTGGAGTCCTGACCCTTTTGCTCTTTCTAAGCACAAATTCAGGTTATTGAACCACAACCTCATCAGGGACCACTGATGGTTCATCATCAGGGACCTCTGATACACCAGTGTCATGAGTTCCATTAGGAATCCTCATACTTGGTCTAGGGACTGATGAGAATCTATTCTCATCAAAGTTTGCATCCCTTGATTCAATTATGAAGTTAACTGAAACATATTCATTAGGTTCAATAACATAGAACCTAAAAGCCTTGGAATACTCAGCATATCCAACAAAGATGCAATCAATTCCTCTTTCACCCAAAGTTTTCAACTTTGGATCAGCGAGTCTTACAACAGCCCTACAACCCCAAACCTTGAGATAGTTTAGGTTGGGTTTCCTTTTAGTCCAGAGTTCATAAGGGGTAACCTTGTTCCTTTTGTTGGGAACCCTATTTAATAAATAGCAAGCTGTTAACATAGCTTCACCCCAGAACCCTTGACTCAGTCCTGAATAGGACAACATGGAATTAACCATCTCCTTCAAAGACCCTGTTTTCCTTTCGAAATGCCATTTTGCTGAGGAGTATAAGGGACAGTCATTTCATGGATTATACCAACAGACTGAAAATACAGAGTATCCATGTACTCACCTCCCTATCAGTCCTTAATCTTTTGATCAAAGACCCAAGTTGTAATTCAACTTCAGTTTTAAACACTTTGAATTTATCTAATGCTTCATCCTTGGTATGTAACAGATAGACATAACAAAATCTAGAAGCATCATCAATAAATGTCACAAAGTACTTCTTATTCCCCAAAGAAGGAGTGGCATGCAAATCGCACAGGTCACTGTGTATAAGCTCCAAGAGATTAGTCTCACGACTAACACCCTGAAAAGGTTTCTTGGTAATCTTGGTCAACATGCAAGTTTTACACTTTTCAGTGTCCATGTCAAAAGCTGGGATCAACCCATCCTTATACATATCTTGCATCCTTTTATAATGAACATTGCCAAGTCTAGCATGCCACAGGGTAGAGTCAGTCTGGTCAGAGGTGGTCACACATGCTGAATTTACACTATCAGTGGAAATAAATACACTATCAGTGGAAATGTTAAGCCTGAACATTTGATTACATAAATAACCAAAACCAATAAAAACACCATGCTTAGAAAGCACAAATTTATCAGACTCAATAACTTGTTTATAACCATGATTATTCAAAATACTACTTGAAACCAAGTTCTTCCTGATATCAGGAACATGAATAACATCAAACAAAGTTACAATCTTTCCTGAACTAAACCTAAGATCTACACAACCACGACCATGCACCAAGGCTGTTGACTCATTTCCCATGTGAAGAATAGAACCATCATTCAGTGACTCATAAGTCTTGAACCAGCTTCTATCTTTGCACACATGAACTGTTGCACCAGAGTCAACCCACTACGCAACATCATCATCCTGCACATAAAAAGATTCAGATACATATGTAACATAATAAATCGGAAAAGACTTATTAAACATATTCTGACCTTTCAGTGAGTTGGTAGAACCACCACTCCCTGAACCATTAGTGCCTGATCCATTGGCTTTACCACCAACATTAACACCTTTGCAGTCCCTTTTAATATGACCAGTCTTGCCACATTTCCAACAAGTAGGTGTTGCCTTCTTGTTAGGATCTGCCCTTGTGTTGTCATGATATTTGCGTTTGCCTTTGTTGTCATTGTACCTGGTGGAGTTGTTATGCTCCACCATATTGACAACAGATGCACCAGCAGCATTGCTACTCTTTGGCTTGTCATTATCCTGCACCTTGAGAGATTCCTCAATGCGCAGATGACTGCCCAACTCATCCAGAGTTAACTCCTCTTTCTTATGTTTCAAGGTATGCTTGAAATCTTTCCAAGAAGGAGGAAGTTTATCAATAACACAAGAGACTGAAATAGCCTCATCCATGTGCATATTGTGTTGTGTAAAACTTCCAAGTATTCCAAGAAGTTCATTGTATTGTTCCATGACTGGTCTTGAATCAGTCATTTTGTAATTTTTGAAATTACTAACAAGAAACTTCTTACTTGATGCATCCTCAGCCATATATTTGGCATCCAAGGAATCCCACAGTTCTTTGGAAGATTCAAAGTTCTGATAAATATCAAACAAAGAATCAGACATACCATTCAGAATAAGACCTCTGCAGATGTAGTCATCATTCTCCCATTTGCTCCTCCTCCTGATCTGCTCCACAGTAGCATCATCCCCATCATCAGGAATAGGTGTGGTAAGAACATAGACCACACTCATGCTTGACAGCAAGAAGTGCATCTTCTTCTGCCATCTCCTAAAGTCCACCCCTTCAAACTTATCAAGCTTGGCAAAGTTTGAAGCCATGTGTTTCATTGTAGCAGTTGTCATTGATTATCACAAAATAGTTTACTTTGATTGTTAGTGTGTAACTCCCAGAACAGGGTAAGATAATCAATGTCAGCAGAAACAAATACCACTAGATGGTTACCGGATATCACTTGGAATCGTGTAATCACTTTCCAAAGTAAACTATTCGACCTTAATGCCTGGGTTACTCGAATATCTACTTGGGATAAGACCAAATGTATGTTATTGAATTAGGCACAAATCAATAACCCTTGTGCTTATAAGTGTTAATCGTTTTCTGTGTGTCTATCATGCATAATAAGATCTCCTATTTATAGGAGATTACTCTTAGCTAGTCAAATGGAATTATGAGTATTAATCGGCCCATTAATAGCCTCATAATTATCCCCATTATAGCCGTTAGTGGTAACATGACCAATTAAACGTGGTCATTAAGCAGTTGAAACTGCCACTTGAATAGGTCAAAGCCGTTACAAGCAGTACTTTCATCAGTACTTTCATAGCACTAGCAGTGGAAACACACTACTTCAGTGGAAACACTGCTTATCAGTGGAAACCACAAACAGTACTTTCCATTAGCAGTACTTTCCACAAACAGTACTTTCCATCAGCAGTACTTTCCACTAGCACTACCAATACAAACCACAACAAGAGTCAGGGTGTTCATGGACCTTATGGGTGTACACTCCGTACCTCCTAACCCATTACCAGGTGTGAACTAATCCCACAAGTGCAGCTTTCTTTGGCTCCATAACTCTTCAAAATAAGAGGAAAGGTGAGACATAGCAAAGTCCTATGTTAAGAATAAGCGCTCTAAAGAGATGTGATGGGAGGTGATAAATTTGAGGTTATTTTTCAAAATGATTGACGGATTCCTAAGAGATGGGTTATGAGATATCGTAAGTATTTCAAATGTATGACAATTTAGTGACTTAATGTGTGAATAACGTGTAACTCGACATGTTGGTGGTGAAACAAAGGAGTGAGAGCGACTTCACCCTCCTTGAAGGTTTTGTCTCGGCATTCGATGTTATCGGTGATGAGTCAACTGATGTTAAAATTGTGATAGGGAATGACAAGGCATTCTCCACATTAGAGTCTAAAGAAAGGATAATGGAATGGGTATTTGAAGGCATCTATGTGACAATCGATTTGAAATGAAAGTAAATAACTCGCAAAATGTACGTATAAACCGCATGTAAAGTGAATATGCACTTATGATGAAATGATGAGATGCTATGATGATGTAGTTATAGTCTAGGGTCAATGATGCAACCTAGTTCTCTATAACAGAAGCTCTGATTCCAATCTGTCACACCCCCAAATTACCTGTTTTGCAGCGAAATGAAATACCTGGGGGATGACTGTCATAGCATCACAATTACAATTATATTGAACGACCTAAAGTGTCGTTTGGAAAATACATCGTTTGATTGAATAAAATAATCAGAGTTTACAAAGTATTGGTCCCAAAAGATTTCCAAAGTACCAAAAATGAGTTTGTTACAATCAAACGATAGTTGAGTGCATAAAATATATGTGAGACGCGTCAACTCAGCGACTCCATGCAAGCCATGATGATATGCTAATACCTAAGATAAAACATGCTTAAAACAGTCAACACAAAGGTTGAGTGAAATCCATAGGTTTAATTAATTAGTTTGAACACAATATTCGTAGCGTGAGTTACATTGTTTCACACTCATCGTTGAAAACAAAACAACATTTATTTCACTAAGTTCATGACAACCAAAGCGTAAACCTCGTACCAATAGAAATTGGTAAAATCGTTTCATCGCAGCCCTAGAAAGTAAACTTGCCAATTTACTTTATTGATTCAAATATAGTGCATTCGATTTCCCCTAACTAGGTCAATAAGAACGGGAGTGTTAATTCCAATAGGCGTATTCACAATATTTGCGCTCACTCGCAAGTGACTAATGGTGCATGATGTAGGGACTTCAAACATGGCAATAGTATACTTAGTGACAATAAAGCATTTGGATATAACGTACAGTTCAAAGCATTTGTGTTCGATTAAAAATATAGCATGTATCTCCCCCAATAGTTTGTAAAACAATTAAGTAATAGAAAGTGGGGCTATGAACTCACCTGACGCAATGATTATGATGACAAAAGTGGATACACTGAAATGAGGTGCAATCTCTAACTGCAACCTATGATGAATGATATGATCTAATATAAGTCATGATGTAATGTTATGCATGCAACTCATATGATATCCATACCACTTGTGCATTTTTTGAAAATAAAGTTTATCGTCGAAAAAAAACAAGTTTATAACGTATTGGCAAGTTATAAAATACATTACAAGTACTTACGTTGAAATGATATCCTACGATAGTCATTTAGTGATTTATTAAGAAATTATAGTTTTTCGTCATAAAACAATATGATTTGACAATTCATGAAAGTGACTAAATGGCCTCGAAAAGCTAGTCGTAAAATAGTGAATATCGAGTGTTAGGAAACAAACTCAATGGTTTTGGAAAGCTTGTAGCATTATCTCAAAGTCTTAGCTTTTAAATTTTGATCATAGAGGTCACGATCATGGAGAAAAATATGGGTGAAGTAGGGTACTTGAACTAAAAATATTGTTTGAGGTTAGTTTTCGGCAAAGTTTGAGTGACCGTATTTTATTCGTTACAACTCCGTTTGACGAACGGTTGAACATTTTGGAAAATAGGCTAGGTGAACTCACTTGTACTAGAAGACATCGTTTTCTAAAAAGTATACTATCGACGTGACTCGCGACAATAATTTTTTACTAATAGGAAATATATATAAGTGTTATACTTGTATAAAATAGTTACGATAACCTTATTTAAACGCGTGTAATTTAGTCGTTATAAGTCCGTTTTCTACGTTTTATATATCCTTAGCTTCGTGTTAATGTATACTAATATATTTTTGATAAATCGCCTCATTTAGATAACGCTTAAAACTCATTTTTGACCCTTAAAAATTCTGGACAGCATGCAGTTTTTCGGAAAATATAGTTTTCGTCGTTAAACTTGAAAATAGCATAACTTCTTCGTTATAAATCCGTTTTAACCCGTTCAAGCAACCACGGTTTCGTTTTAAAGTATATTTTCTGAATATCTAGCCCAAAATAATTTATAAGCTGCCGAATTTTCCAGATTTTACAAAAATGATCAGACCTTATTTTTAAGTTGTCGAAAGTGATTTCTCTTGCGTAATACTTATTCTAACCACTTCAAATCAACACCAAATTTATTCTAAACCTACCATACACCTTCTTAGGGTGTCATGGGTTTCTAAACATCATCAAAAATGATATGTTTCAAGGGATTAATTATAGGATGATATATACTAATTATAAGTACTAAAAACAATAAAAGTGGTATAGATACACATGAAACTTGCATGTTTTCTTTCAAGCATTATAAAAATAACTTAAGTATGAATATGAAAGATTAGTAAAGATCATGAAATGTTTACTAGTTGATTGATGAGGGTTATGGAACTAGATTTCCTAAATACTCCTAGGTTTTTATTGCAAAACCTTAAAAGAAGTAATCTGGTGTTATGAAATCACTTGTAGCTTGAAAAACTTGTGTTTCTTCTTCTTTTACTTGCCTTGGCCGAACCACCACAAAGAGAGGAAGAGTTTTCTTTCTTTTTTTTTCACCTTTGAAGATATGTAGCTATGTGTTTTTGTAAATGAATAAAGCACTTGTATTTTGCAAATATCTCATCATAATGAGTATATGTCACTTAGGTGTAATTTTTTTTTATAAAAGATGGATGACTCAAGGGGGTGGTCGGCAATGAAGAGAAAAAGAAGACTTTTATGTGTTTTTTTTTTTTTATTAAATGTATATAAGTTTAGATATTTTGGTAATTATGCTTATGTATTTAGTTATTATGTATAGCGTTAGCTAGAAATCGATTTTATCGGAACTAAATAAAATATATCGAATTCATAAAAATTATAAAAATATATTTCTCGCAAGAATTGAGTGAATAAATAATTATCGAGTTGAATTTACGAAAACCGTAGTAAATATATATATATAACAATTTATATACAAAATAAATTTAAAACATCGGGTAAACTAATAATATAATTTTTATAGTCTTAAAATGAGTATAAAAATATATTAGGATAATTTTTGTAAGTGTCGGATCAAATATTCAAAATAAATGATTATGTGATAGCGTTTATTTAATAGGAAAATATACGTAAATGAAAAATGCAAACCAATGCATGAACTAATATGATGATGACGTTACTAATGATATGTAGACTAACTCTAGTCTATATGAAGTGTTCTCAATGATTTTTCATGAATACGCAACTAAACCCTTACGGTTACGCGAATTTGATACTCGTAAACCTAGTTTACGAAAAATGATGAATAGTGAATCATGAATAGTGATTTTTCTTCGGGGAATGAATAGTGTTTTGTGAATAGTAAAATTTTGAAATACGCTCTCAGAATATCAAATCGACTTCAAAAATGATGAATAGTAACCGATGAATAGTAAATTCCCGAGATGAATAGTAAAATTTTTAAAGTTTGTAAAATGACGTGAAATTACGAGTTGTCACAAACTCACACCTCGTTGGGAAACGAACCGGGTAACACTTGCCCGGTATCACTTATCGAGTATTCGCGGGTTTTGCGTGTCGACCTTTTTCCTAAAACGGTTGATTTGTAATTCTCGCGTCTATTGCGTATTTGATATTTACTACTCCCTCCGTCCCATACTAAGTGTCCACAATTGAATCTTGGGATGTCCCAAATTAAGTGTCCAGAATATATTCTAACCAATGAGATGAGACTTTAGGGGTAAAAATAATATTTGATTTGTGGAGAATATAGTTAGTGGAATTTTCTAAAACTTCGTGCACTTTAAAAGTGGACGTTTAACATGGGATGGAGGGAGTATATTATAATTGACTATTTAACCCCTCAAAATGCCGATATCAATTTTAAAATTATATTTATTTATATGTACATTTTTGCATTAAAACTAAACTAATTCAAAAAGAAATAATAAATGTTGCGGAAAAATAAATTAGTAAAAGCTATCTATTGTGTATATTATGCATTAAAAATTCTAATGCTTAAAAAATACATTAATGACATCTTAAAAAAATTTAGGAGAGAGGGTGTTAAATGCTTTATAAGTAGTATAGAAATGTGTAATATGTATAAAATCAAATAAATTATCACTTGTAAATTTACATCTTTGCATCATTTATCTTAAAAAAAATTGTCCCGACTTTTACAAAAACCCGTTTTTTATTTTTGTGGTTAATTTTAATTAAAATAATTCAAAATTTATTTAGATTGGTTCTCGAAACACTCTTACGATATAATAATAGTTTTGGAACTTTGTAGTTTTGCATGCATTTTAAAATCATATTCATTTATATGTGCATTTTTGCATTAAAACTAAACTAATTCAAAAAGAAATAATAAATAAAGTATTAAAATGTTGTGGAAAATAAATTAATAAAAGCTATGTATTGTGTACATTATGCATTACAAATTGTAATGATTAAAAAACACATTAATGACATCTTAAAAAAATTAGGAGAGAAGGTGCTAAATGTTTAAATACCCATGGATTCGCGGGGTTTTTAAAGAAATATAAAAATGAGATAATAAGAAAAATCTGACATAAACATGTTTCGTTAATGTATGAAAGAAATAATGAGATAATACGTGAATTATTCGATAATCAATTGAGCTTGTAACAATTAAAATAATAGACGTTCATGCGTTGTCATCTTCAAATTTGATGATCTTGAATAGCAAATGACGTCTGTGAGCGCTAATCAATTTAACAGCGATTGTTCATGGAAACTGTGAGAGTGAGAAAATGGTAGAGAGAGAGAGAAAGCGCGAGAGTACGAGACTCAGCGAGAAAGAGTGAGACGGGTAATCATGGAACTAGGAATCGGTACAATGGCAATGCACATGACTACATGAGTTCAGATTTACTGGGATTAATCGGAGGACAACTGCTTTGTTTATGTTTCATAACTTTCTGGAAGCTTGGGGGATGGGTAATCTATGGATGATCTTCAAGAAGTATGGAACGGTTTATGATATGTTTATGGTGAGAAGAAGGCTAAGGAACGGCCAAAGGTTTGGTTTCGTTAGATTCAAAAACATCAACAATGTTGATTCTCTTCTTAAAAAACTGGAAGCGATACGCATAGGTAATGATACCTTAAGGGTGTACAAGGCGTATGACAGGAAGGAAAACAAGGTTGGTCTACAATTTAATAGTCAACCTACTAAGGGGTTTGATCAACAAACAAGCACCAAGGTGAACAACAGACAGTGGTACAATGGTGGGGGTGAGAGGGACACAAGGAGTTACCGAGATGTGGCAAATGGGACGAGAAAAGAGAAAGAAAAGGGGGCATCGGGTTCAAAGAAATTGGATGATAGCCAAACTAGAGGAAATGAGGAGACATACAAACAACAGAAAACTAAGGATATCAGGGTACTTGAGTTGGGGGAATCGGATATTGAAAGCATGATACTTAAAAAGGGAATTATTGTAGAAGTGCGAGATCTTGACAACCTATAAAAGTTACCAGAACTTTGTGAAATTGAAGGGTTGGAGAAAGTGGAGATTAAATATTTGGGAGGACCCGAGGTACTAGTAGTGTTCGATACTGTAAAAGCAGCTACAAATGTTATGGAGAATGTTGACCATGGGATTCGACGATGGTTATGGAAGCTAAGAAGGTGGAACGATCAGATTCGGCCGTCCGAGAGGTTAACGTGGGTTAACATCGTTGGCGTTCCTATTGCAGCCTGGAAAGAAAGTGTGTTTCAGAGACTTGCGGCTTTGTGAGGAACAGTTATGGAAACAGACAACTGCAGCTTGGTGGGAAATCAATATGTAACCGTGGGTCGTGGGTTAAACCATACATTTGAAGCCAGGCTCATTCGAGAAGAAGTACATATAAAAATAAAAAAAACAAACGTATAAAGTGTCGATCGTGGAAGAAGTCGGGGATATCATTATTATCAACAAAAAAAATCAAGGAGGTAGTGATAGTGTCACAATTCTCAATTTCCGGTCATTTTGCAAACTTTAAAATTTTTTACTATTCATCTCGGGAATTTACTATTCATCAGTTACTATTCATCATTTTTTAAGTCGAGTTGATATTTTGAGAGGTTATTTCAAAATTTTACTATTCACAAAACACTATTCATTCCCGGAGAAAAATTCGTATTCATGATTTTTAATCATCATTTTTCGTAAACTAGGTTTACGAGTATCAAATTCGCGTAACCGTAAGGGTTTAGCTGCGTATTCATGAAACATCATTGAGAACACTTCATATAGACTAGAGTTAGTCTACATATCATCAGTAACATCATTTTCATATTAGTTCATGCACGGGTTTGCATATTTCATTAACGTATATTTTTCTATTAAATAAACGCTATCGTACGAACATTTATTTTGAATAATTGATCCGACACTTCCAAAAATTATCCTGATATATTTTTATACTCGTTTTAAGACTATAAAAATTATATTATACATTTACCCGATGTTTTGAAATTATTTTGGTATATAAATTATTATATATATGTATTTACGACGGTTTTTCGTAAATTCTATTCGATAATTATTATTTCACTCAATACTTGCGAGAAATGTATTTTTATAATTTTTATGACTTCGATATATTTTATTTTGTTCCGTTAAAATCGATTTCTAGCTAACGCTACACTTAATAATTAATTATATGTACCAAATATACATTATACTTAAACTTAAATGCATTTAAATCATCAAAATACATCAACTCTTTCTCCAAGCAAGAACCAAAGAAGAAACACAAAGTTTTTCAAGTTCAAGTGATAATCAAACACTAGTATACTTCCATATAGGGTTTTGAAATAAAAACCAAGAAGTATTTAGGAACCTAGTTACTTAAACCTCATCATACTACTAGTAAGTGTTCTAAATATTTTTACTACTCTTTCATAATCTTACTTGAGCTATTTTATCATTCTAGTAAGAAAAACATGCAAGTATTATATGATTCATACCACTTTTACTTGTTTTTATTACTTATTATTAGTATAAACTATCCTATAATTATTCCCATGAAACTTATCATTGTTGATGAAATTTAGGAACCCATGACACCCTAAGAAGGTGTATGGTAGGTTTAGAATAGACTTTGTGTTGATTTGAAGTGATTGAAACAAGATTTACGCAAGAAAAATCAAGTTAGACGATAAAAATATAGTTGTTGTCCATTTTTATAAAATCTGGAAATTTCGACAGGTCATGGATTATTTTGGTTTATATTTTCAGAAAATAGACTTTAAAATGAAACCGTGGTCGCTTGAACGGGTTAAAACGGATTTATAACGAAGAAGTTACGCTATTTTCAAGTTTTGCAACGAAAACTAATTTTCTGAAATAATACTTGTTGTCAAGGGTTATTTAAGGGGTAAAAATGAGTTTTAAACATTATCTAAATGAGTCGATTTATCAAAAATATATTAGTATACATTAACACGAAAATAAGGATAAATAAAACGTAAAAAACGGACTTATAACAACTAAGTTACACGCATTTTAAATATGGCTATCGTAACTATTTTTCATAAGTATTAACACTTACATGTTTTTATTAGTCCAAAATGGTTATCGCAAGTGACCATGTTTGGAGCCATTTTTCATATCGATAGAATACTTTTGAGAAAACGATGTCTACAAGTAAAAGTGAGTTCGCCTATTCTATTTTCCAAAATGTTCAACCGTTTGTCAAACGAAGGTATAACGAATAATATACGATCACTCAAAATTGGTCATTTTCATGAATTGTCAAAGTATATTATTTTACGACGAAAAACTATAAATTCTTGTTCTATTTCTAAACGACTATCGTGGGATGTTGTTTCAATATATATAAGCGTAAAGTATTTTATAACTTGACAAGACGTTATAAACTTATTTTTCGATGATAAACTTTATTTTCAAATGCACAAGTAGTATGGATATCATATGAGTTTGCATGCACAACATTATTTCATGACTTATATTAGAGCATATCATTCATATTAGGTTGTGGATAGAGATTGCACCTCATTTCAGTGTATCCACTTTTGTCATCATAATTATTGCATCAGGTGAGTATTCACAATCCCCTTTTTACCGTTTTTACTATATTTTGGGGTGAAATGCATGAATCATACTAAATTGATTACTACTTTTATGACCTCTTTTGACTTGAACTTTTGAACTTGACTTATGACTTGTTTGAACTTATTGAACCATACGTGCTATGACCTTGACCTAAAGTCTCCCATGTTCGGAGCAGCTTAAAGTCTCCCCTGTTCGGAGCAGTGCAAAGTCTCCCATGTTCGGAGCGTTCTTAAATATATATAATAGTTGTACGATGTACCGTTCGTACATTCGCATTGTTAGTCTCCTATCAGTAGGTAGTATGGATAGCGCTATTAGAGGTCGGCCAACCTCTCGTTCACTATATTACGGGACGCATATTTTTTATTCTAGGGGCTTTGTCTGGCATACATTATTATATACGTGGTGCTATATTGTGAACTATTATGACAATGTATACTTGACTACTAGACACACTATATTTTGTGCAATGGGTTGTGAACACACAGGTTGCAAGTTTTGTATGAGCGAAACTTGGAACTGACTGGATTTACAATGCCTTTGCTTTGTGGACTATTCTCGATGACCGAAACCTTTGACTCTCTCTTAAGAGTTTTCATATTATATAAAATGTGTGTACTCACCAACTATTTTCATAGTTGACCCGTTTTCTCTCATGCATTTCAGGTGATCCTTAGTAAGCTTTTCTTCAAGGTCTTTGCATAATGAAGTTTTCACATGTCACTACTAATCATTATGTATTAAAATGAAATCTTTTGGGATCTAAACTTTGTATTTTAATTGCCGATGTCGGCTAAACTGGTATTGTAATGATGTATTATTTCCTTTAAATCTTAAACGTTGGTATGTTCTATTATCTTATGCTTGTGTTCCTTTCCAGTTACACCTCGTGTTTCCGCCTTCGGCAAGGTGTGACAGATAGTGAAGACGATGACAAGGATAAAGAAAATACATTTGATATGGAGGTAGAATCATCAGAAGAGGAAGATGGAGAGCACGATTATTCACCAGAAAATGTTCATGGTCAGAAAATGTGAGAAGATGAAGAGTCTTGGCGAGTAAGGTTGCCCCCAGTAAGGGGATTCAATCCCCTTACTTTTCACGCCACGCGCTTTCTCTCCAAATGACCTTCAGGCGATTAGGTGCCCCAGTAAGGGCGACCAAGTTCATTTTTATTTATTTTTTTATTTTTTAAAAAAAAACATTTTTAACACAAAATAAAATTTCATTAATAATTAAAATGTTACAATACTAAATAAAAACGATAGGAAATACATAAATCATAAATCTAATCTGAATGCTCCCCGCATGTAGAGTCATACGAGGGAGTACGATAACCGGCAAATTCCTCGATGCGAGCCAAATCTTCCTCGTTTAGCAGAGGTTCCCCAAAACAATTGGTAGTCGAAGTTGATGCACCTACACCATCTTTTTCGTTCTCCCGGTAGCTCCAATTGATTTTGGTGCTGACGTTGTCCGTTACCTTTTGAACACACCGCCACAACTTGTCAGCAATCTCGCCGTCTTTGTGGGCTTGATCTTTCAAAAATTTGTCGATCACAGCTTTTCGTTCAGGCGTAATGTCATTGCAACTCTTGTAGTTTTCTCTCATCAGTTGCTTCTCTGCCCTTGCATTGTCAAACAGATGGATAAAGTCTAAAATAACGTTTTTTCGAGCAACATCTTCTTCGCATTGTTTGTAAACGTACATTTTCATATCTTCAACGGAATGGGGGAGACGGCAAGCCATATTAAATCTTGTGTTGAGAAGTATTTTGAGTTTGAATTGTGTGAAATAGATTTGTGGATTGAAGTGTGTTTGTATTGTGTATTTATAAAGGTTAATTTTTTTTAAACCGTTGCATATACGGTAATTTTTTGATAATTAAAACGTTATACTCGAACGTGATCGTGACCAAGTTGTGTGAAACTTGAGTGCCGATCGATCCCCCACAATAGGGACGATCGAGTGGTGATCAATCGTTTCTGTCGATCCACGCCTCTATTGGAGGCAGCCTAAGACGAACTTCAGAATTCAAATTGAATGGGCATATTTTTTAGGGGAATAATGCAGATTCCGAGGTTTACGCTGTGGTAGAAACGTGCACAATTGGAGAAGTAGACGAAAAAGTGGGAGATAAGACAAAAGGCTATGGAGATAGCATGTTTGAAATTTGAGGTGTGAAGACCAAGATAGACGGCGCTGACTTAGAAGATACAGTACGCAAATAAAATATCAAGGTACAACTGGGTTAATGGGTCAGGTATTGATGTAGAGAAAAAGGCCCAAGATCATGTGGAGAGAAAGAGAATGGCCCATGTAGAAGAACACAACTTTAAGGTCAATTAAACCAGTGTATGTTATGGAGCCCAAGATAATGGGAGTGGTATAAAGTTAAACCATGGCGTGAGTAATATAGAAAACAAGTGTTTGATACCCGCCGCTCCACTGCGGGAGTTTTCTGATACCGAATTTTGTGACGGTCACTGCAGCCTTAACCCAAATTAGATGATAGCAAGCACAATGGGCCATGAAATACGAAAAGTTAAGAAACTGATGTAGCATAACATACCGGCATTTACAGAACCTTATCTAATAAAACTACACAAAAAAACACAAAAATGCATCTTTTCAACAATACTAATTATCAGATACCTTGCTCATTCTTCCCAAGACCTTTCCCTTTCCACCCCGTCTTTTGAAGAAGCCGAAACCCAACATTCGACGATGGCAACTGCATATCTAACGACGCCTGTTCCACATGATCAAGGCCCACATTTTCCATCGGTCTTTGATTAATTGGCAGCCGAAATTCAGCCGCAAACTCGTTAAGTATAGATGCCTCATGTTCCTACACCACACCACAATGAAAACCAAAATCAACACGACATCATCACATATATACGATAAATAAACATCAAGTCATAAATAATAGAATGAACATAGAAGGTGTTTGGGACTGTTTGTTTCTCTTAACTGCGTATTTTGGAGCACATAAAGCTGCTTAGGACATGCTAATGTACCTATTTACCATCAAGTCAAACCTATAATCCTTTATAAGGGGATGTTTGTTGAAGCTTATTTCTCCTGCATATTGGCTTATTGAACTTTTGAAAAGCTAATAAGCTTAAATTCATGGGCTTTGAAGCTTACCAAGTTGAGCTTGTGAACTTAATAAGTATAGGCTCAAAAGCCTCAGAATTTGAACTTATTAGCTTTTCAAAAAGTTCAGTAGGCTCATAAGCCGGAAAAATAAGCTTAAACAAACACTCTCTTAAAAAAGATTAAACTGTATTTTTTAAAATGCTCTCAATTGCATTTATATTTACAAAATAAGCAAATCCAAACACAATTTCCAAAGTACTTACTTTTAGTGGGCTTATGAGCTTGTGTAAAATTTGAAAACTTCATAAAGGTCATACTTTTGGGCTAAATAATGTATAAGATTATCAAGTTGAGGTCATGAACTTAAATAAGTAATAAGCTCATAGTTTTAATAAAGTGTGTTTTTGAGCTTTTCAAAATTTAATTAAAGCTCATAAGCCCAATAAATAAGCTAACAGAGACAGTCCCTTAAGCAGCTCATGAAAAGAGTTAAAAAGTTGAAGTGCAACATGTGAAGGATTAGAAGCAAAGAACATACCAATAATGGAAGCACAATGCATATTTGTATAAGGTTCGGTTCCAGGGAGCAATTTCCATTTGACAGACCCGAACGAATATACATCAATCGAAATTTGGATAAAGAACATCAAAATATAATGATATTACTTGGTCTTGCGTTGACACCTGTAACAGTATCAATTTAGAAAATATTCATATAATTTAAAGTATTAAGTATATCGTATCGACAATGGCAGCCTAAAAGGTGAAAAAAAAATATGGTAAACATCAAATAACTATTGTATTTCCATCCAAATCATGCATAGAAAAAACTATAAAAATTTTAAAAAGTTTAAAGTACCTTAAAGGTGGATGGGTTCTTGTATATTGTTGTAGGCCTGCAACGTGCATCCTAGTGCATAAGAAAAAGAGAGAGAACGCGGTTAGTTTTTGTTGGCATTAAATGGAAGAAAGCTATTATTTTTTGTTGGGTTATAAGCATAATATGACCTCAGGCGCAGGTAATCGTGAGACTGTATTCAAGACTCGTATATAGGCATGATTAAAGATTATGCACTTTTTGCTTTCTTTCTAGTTCACGGAAATTTATCATTTATGTACCTTCTATTTTCTGCACTTGTGTGCCTTCACAATCATTCTTGCATCTCCATGTCCTAAGAAAGAAAATAGTCAACTCAATAATTACAACCATCCTTCCCTTTGAAAACATATATTTGGAAATACCAACTATTCAAAAACATATATCTGGTGTAGATTAAGTATTACTTGTGGCAAGAAAGATATAACAGAATATTTAGTAAGGTTACTTGAGCAGTTCATCTCAAGCTGAAGCTATCTATGTTCGCTAAAACTAAAACCGTCAAGCAAGAACACACTGGAACTTATATCGAAAAGCAATTTATTAAAAAATTAATAACTTGCCTGGACGCGCATTTTGGCTGCCAAAATTGTTTGACGCTTAAAAAGTTCTGCAACACTACGTGACATTGGTTCAACCACTGTACGCAAAGCCTGCAATTTCCATTGTTAGACGTTAATTAAATATAAAAAGCCACCGCTATAAACTTCTTATTAACTATTGTGTACTGCATCATAACGAATTATCTAACTAAATATTTAAGCATTTGACAGTCAAATATATTAATTAAACTTTGCTTCATAAGCCCACTCTTCGACCTAGTTTCCAGTTTAAGAACGTATTTTCATGTTTAATGAGACTATTTCTCTTTATAAGAAAATAAGCTGCAGTTAACTACCTGAATAGGGTTATTTGATCCACCGCACTTCTGATCAAGTACCTGATCAGCAAAAAATAGCGCAATTAGAGACACGCATAGGAAATTAAATATTGTATGAAGTATAAAATTACAATGTGCATTCATGCTTTTAGCTGGTAACCTGAAAAAGAAATGTAATTCTTGAGTCCCTGCACGCTCGGAAGACAAAGTGAATCGTCATTGCTGCAAACGGGGGGATGTTTCTCTAAATTAGCAAAGCCCGATAATGCCGCTTGTTTCTCTAAATTCTCTAAATTAGTAAAATACTAACACAAAGATGTTGCTCAAACATATTAGAGATATGGATAGTTGCGAGAAAATTAAACTTACATTTTCGTGGCCACCTTTAACCGTTGGTAGTGAAACAACCTGCATAATGTCATCAATACCTAAATTAGTATTCGGTTTAGTTCCCCAATATTCGGATACCGGTATCATTCCACCCTCATTACACAAAATATAGCGGTCATCCTACAAACAGACGCAGGCTCAGATAGGGCTGCATTTGGAAAAAGCCGACGCGCCCACCATGGCCGCAACCCCAACAGGCTGCCATGCCAAGGTATAGGGCATCTCGCTTTTAACATGACCCGTTAAAACTCATCATAGCCCCTAATTATGTTGGAATATCCCAATATTGCAAAACAGACAGTCCACCAAGCAAAGCCCAAGGGAAATATTTTTTATCCACCGACATTTATGTAAAACATAATGGGAGAGCGGTATCAAATTTTGTTGTATTTTATTCACTGTCGGTGACTAAAAAGTATTTTGCTTGGGCTTCCTTGGTAGAATAAAATACGATGGAATTTCATACTGCTTTCCCACTAAGGCCTAAAAAATAGCAGGCTCAGACAGGGAAGCGACCCGGAAAAACATGGTACATCCGGCATGGCTGCAAACCGAATAGGTTGCCGTGCCAAGTTCCGGACAACCTCAAGTTTTCCGGAGCCCATATAAACTCATCATTGCCTTTTCAGTATCGATGCCAACATCTTTTATCGAATCAAGTCCAATAACATTAGCGTAACAGGGGGACTAAACCGGAAAAGCAGGGTACATCCGGCATGGCTGCAGACCAAGTAGGGTACCATGCCAAGTTCCGGACAACCTCAGTTTTTCCATAGCCCGTATAAAGTCATCGTTGCCCCATCAGTATTGATGCAACAACCTGATAAGCACACAAAGCAAGCAAAGCCATAAAGCTGGTAAGGCAAGAAAAAGGCAAAAGTATCACTTATCAGCCCATCAACAACACAGGCTATCGAATCAAGTCCACAAATATTAGGGTGGGACAGGGAACTAAACCGGAAAAACAGGGTACATCCGGCAAGGCCGCTGAGCTATAAGGATATTGGAATTGTACAACCTGCTACCATCACCTCCTCCAATGGATCCCTTCAACAGAAACGAAACCCATTTATTATAAGCAAAACCTTTAAAATCCCCAAAAAAACCCAATTGAATCCCATTTAATATAACCAAAAACCTTAAAAATCCCAAAAACCAAATTCCTTTTATGTCTTTCCTTTAACACCCTATTTCACAACGGATTTGTCTCCTTATAAAAGACAGCCGATATTGAATGCAAATAAGTACCCGTTTCAATTTTTTGTACGCAATTCATTTAACAGATCAAAGTACTGCCTACTCAGGTTACTTGCATGTACACAAATACCAAAAAGTCATTAACTAATGCTATACTCGCTTTTCATGCAACATTTAAAGACCAAGACTCATACCACAACTGTCACATTAACATAACGTATTATCCCACAAACCAATAGAACGGCATCAAATTCTAGCTATACATGTGACACAAAACAGCCTTAACTAATCATAAAATGCCACAATAGTATTATTATTATTACCAAAAGAGTAGTTTCGGGTAATGAAAGCCATTGGTCGAAAAGCTTTTCGGCAACATAAGGATTAGACTTAATAGCCAAATGAGACACTTCATTCAGCTCCAACAATTCCGGGTCAAGAAAACCCAAATCACCAATACAATCCATATCCATTTTTTTGTATAACCAACCTAAATCCTTGTAGTTATCTTATTTGTAGCGGTGGTGATGATTCCACCTGCAAAAGAAATTAACAAAACCCCAAAATTATGGTAAATCCCTAAGTTCAAAAAATTTAATCAAAATCAAAAATTAAATGGATGTAGTAGTTTACCTTTTTCTAAGAGCCGAAATAGGAGTCGGCATATTTGCCATCGACGAATCAATAATCTCCTCCAATCACCCCCAATCACTAATCCCTGATACACAATCGATTCACAAGCTTGTGGACAGTTCAGATTAGTAAGAAAACCGGATAAAATTAAGACATACGCGATGTAATGGCACTTTAATATGTCGGTAACACTTATCAGCAGCCAAAAACAAAGAAAAAATAACAACTTGATGATGACGAAAACCAAAATAAATTGAAAGGAGAAAGCGGTTATCAAAAATTCCTGGTGCTATCGGGATCTGGATGTATGTGATGTGAGGCGGTGTAAAAGCGGTGGGGTGTGTGTGGTAGAGTGTAAAAAGTCCGTAGTGTTTAACCAATATACGGGCCGAACATGCGCCTGAAGCGGTAGCAAAAAAAAGGCCAAACAAATAACATCAATATAGTTTAGGAGCAATATAATAATATAGTTTGGGATGCCGCCCTCTCATTATATCTTTTATCAATGGTCTGAATATTCAGATCCAAAAGGTAAAGTCAACGACAAAAACAAAGTAATCCAAATTGATGAATTGATTAGTCAGTTTGGTGAAAGGATGGAAAATATCGAGAACCTGGAAAGGAGTGAAGGAAAAATCGAGGGGTTAGACAACATAAACAAGGATAACTCATATTTAAGTGGAGATGGATGTGGAAAGAAAAGGAAGATGTCGATTAACGGAACATATGTGATTGACAAGAACGATGAATCTACTACGACCAGCAAAGATGTTAAAGTTAATAGTGAGGAAAAGAAAGTGAAGACTAGAGGTGACAAATGGGTCGGGTCGGGTCGGGTCGGTTTGGGTCATGGGTCAAATGGGTTACGGGTCAAACGGATCATGGGTCAAACGGGTCATACTATAAGAATGGGTTGAATGGGTCATGGGTCAAACGGGTTGGGTCGGGTCGGCTCGTTACATTTCCACCTTTAATCGTGCTACCATAGTATGTTTCGTCCGTTTTTTTTATGTTTTAATCCCTTTTTTTACGTTTCTATCTGTTTTTCTATGTTTTCGTCCATTTTTTACGTTTTCTAACGTTTTAGTCAGTCATTTTACGTTGTCGTCCGTTTTTTTCCGTTTTTGCCAATTTTTTACGTTTTCGTCCGTTTTTGAGCGTTTTCCTCCATTTTTTTACATTTCGTCCGTTTTTTTACGATTTCGTCTGTTTTTAAGCGTTCATCCTTTTTTTTTATGTTTTCATCCGTTTTTTTACGTTTTCATGCGTTTTGGTCCGTTTTTTTAAGTTTTCGACCATTTTTTACGTTTTCGTCCGTTTTTTTACGTTTTCATCTCTTTTTGCGCGTTTTCATCCGTTTTTTTACTTGTTCGTCCGTATTTTTATGTTTTCGTCCGATTTTGTGCGTTTTCATCCGTTTTTTACGTTCTCGTTCGTTTTTTAGGTTTTCATATGTATTTGCGGGTTTTCGTCCATTTTTGTACATGTCCGTCTGTTTTTTACGTTTTCGCCTTTTTTTACGTTTTCATCCGTTTTTTCTTGTTTTCGTCCATTTTTTAGGTTTTCATCCGTTTTTGACTGTTTTTTTACGTTTTCATCCGTTTTTTACCGTTCTCTTAAGTTTTCACCCATTTTTTATGTTTTCATCCGTTTTTTGTTACGTTTTTGCGTATTTTTTACGTTTTCATGAGTTTTTTACGTTTTCATATGTTTTTTTAGTTTCGTACGTTTTAAATGAGTAAACGGACAAAAACGTTAAAAACATACGAAAACGTAAAAAAACATACGATAACCTAAAAAACAGACGAAAACGTAAAAAACGGACGAAAACGCGCAAACACGGACAAAAACGCGCAAAAACGGATGAAAACGTAAAAAAACGTACGAAAACATAAAAAAACAGAAGAAAATGCGCATAAACGGATGAAAACGTAAAAAATGAACGAAAACGTAAAAAAACAAACGAAAACGTAAACCGGACAAAAACGCGCAATAACAGACAAAACGTAAAAGAACGGACGAAAACACGCAAAAACAGACAAAAACGTAAAAAATAGTTGACGAAAACGTAAAAAAACGGATGAAAACGTAAAAAGAGGACGAAAACGCGCTAAAACGGATGAAAACGCGCAAAAACGGATGAAAACGTAAAAATGGACGAAAACGTAAAAACGGACGGGAACGTAAAAAAACGAATGAACACGTAAAAAAACGGACGAACACATAAAAAAACAGAAGAAAACGCGCAATAACATATGAAAACGTAAAAAAAACAGACGAAAACGTAAAAAAAGGGACGAAAACGCGCAAAAAAGAACGTAAACTTAAAAAAACGGACGAAAACGCGCAAAAACGGATGAAAACGTAAAAAAACAGACGAAAACGCGCAAAAACGAATGAAAACATAAAAAACGGACGAAAACGTAAAAAAACAGACGAAAACGTAAAAAAATGACGAAAACGCGCAAAAACGGATGAAAATATTAAAATTGACGAAAAAATATAAAAACGTATAAATACATAAAAATCACAAAATCTAATGGTGGTTGAGTTATCATCTGACTCTTAAGTGACCCATTCGACCCATTTGTTGATTCACATAAGTCCAATTGTTGACCCATTGACCTGTTCTTTGCCAATGGGGTAACCCAATCCAACCCATAAGTTCTTATTTTTGACCCATAGCAACCCATTTTTCTCTAAATGAGTTGTGATTGCCACCTCCAGTGAAGAGTAATCTTGCTAAGGCTGCTATGAGACGGAAATGAGATATTCTAGCATGAAAGGAAATAGCAAAGAAAATAATGGTCTTGGATTATCAAATGCGTACAAAGTTGTACATACCAAAGTATCATTAGGTGGTAAAACTAATGAAGTAGCGGTGTGTGAAGATCAGAGAGAAGTATCATTGGGTGGTGTGGTCGAATGTGGATAATACATCTTATCCACAATAAGTGTGGTTGTGCATTTAGTCTTGTTTTAATTTTGATTATTTATGAAGAGAAGTATATCATTTAATGTTAAAGGACTAAAAAACGATGGTATGAAGGGCTAAAAAAAGATGGTATGAAGGGTTGGTTACAACATATTAGACATAGGGAGGGGCTGACATTCTAGCATTGCAAGAAACCAAATGTGGAACTCTTGAGGAAATGTGGATGGAAGATCTTTGGGGAAATAGAAATGTTGGTTTTGTTCAGTCAGAAGCTAAAGGTAGATCAGGGGGCATGTTAATGATGTGGGACACTAATATATTTTCTTGTGAGCAAGCAGTTGGGGACGAGAGATTAATGGCATTTAAAGGCACGTGGAAGGGTATTCAAGGAGACATTTATCTTGTTTGTATATATAGGCCGCATGTGTGAAATCAGAAAATATCGTTATGGGATAGGTTAAGCAATCTTATGAATACCGGGGAGATGCGTGGTGCTTGTTCGGAGAACAGTTAATAGATATCCCAATGGGGGGGGGGGGGTCGACGATTCACTTGAGTAAGTGATGATGGGCAGAAATTTAGCAAGCTAGATAGGTTTCTTGTATTAGACGAGTATAAGAAAAAGTGGCGGAACCTGTCAGCTATAGCTCTCGACATGAAATTATCATATCATTTTCCGATAGTATTAAAAGATATTGATATAGATTTCGGCCCCAAACCTTTCAGGGTGTATGACTTATGGTTAAAAGAGATTGATATTGAACAAGTGGTAAGGTGTGCCTGGGGAAAGGAGGTGAATGGATCAAGATCAGATTGCATGTTTAGGGATAAACTCAAAAACGTCAAGATAGCATTAAAAGTATGGAGCAAGGAGAGATTTGATGCAGTTTGTTAGTGCAAATATTACGATATTTAATCTATACAGTCTCGTTTGTTTTGATTGATGACAAACATGTAACTTGTAATACATAACGTAAAATGTACAAGTTACTTGTAATTACATTTGTCTCAACATACATTCAACACCTCTCGATGTCTCAAGTCCTCGTATGTTACAACACAGGTTCGTACATGTTTGTTATGTGGCATTATGATCAAACCCATTAACAAATCATGTAGAATGTTTAAAATACATTTAGAGTCACTAAGTATTTTAATAGGTTAACCATTCTATTTCGAACCTCATTTTACATTTTGCATTCACAAGTATTTCAAAAGGTAACTAGACATTTTATTAACTAGTTACATAATACATTTTACAAGTTTACCTTGATAAACCTTTTAATCTAAAAATGGAAATACATGTTACATCATGTCATGCATCATCTTTGAAATCCTTGGAAGATCACTTGAATATTTTGGTTAGATTGACACACAATATATCAAATGTGATCTTAGTAAGATTTGGTAATATCTTGGAAAGATTTGAAGAAAGATTTTTAGCTTTTTGTCGTGCACCCACGGAACCCTTTGCTATAAAGGGCGGAACCCTTTAAAGGGCTCCTTGGTCCGTGGACGCCTCCGCCCACTTTTGGCTATAATAGAAGCCCATTGTTTTCCCATTTCTTCACCACTTCAAATCACATCTTCTCCACCTTCTTGCATACATTTAGATCAATCATTAACAATGTAATAACATACATTAAACACCCTAATGATCATGATCATAATGCTTCTAACATTCATCTTTGTTGTAAGTATACTCTTTGATCAACCAAGGAAAGTTTGGAGATTTAGCCATCCCCACTTACCACAAGTTGAAGATCTATCACAAGAAGTTTAAGGAACTTGTGATCTTCATCATGAAGGCTTCCTATCAATGGAAGTTCATTTAGAAGTAGTTATTCATATCCATTAGACATTTGTGTCATGGATCATTAGTGTAAACATCATTGCATCATAACAACACTTTCACCAAACTAGATTAGATGGTTTATGTGTTTGTGCCATAAAACACAAGGTTTATTATGTTGGGCCATAAAACATATTGGGAGTGGTTGTACCCTTGTAAAAGAACTCGACATCTAGCTTAGTGTCGGAAATATTGTATAGGCGACGTTAGGTTGGTTCTACCTCGAACTAGAACCCGGTATTTAGCTTTGTACCGGAAAAAGTGTAAGCGACGATTGTAAGGTTTTCTCCGCCGAGAAGGAGCTTGTTGATTTAGTGAAGTAACTCTCGAGTTGGGTACTCGGGGAGTGGAGTAGGGCGAAAAGGAGATCCGTGACCGAACCACTATAAATCCTCGTGTTCGGTTTGCACTTTCCTTTCTTTATCTCTTTACTTTTATACTTGCACTATACTATTGTTTGTGATGTGGTTTGATGTTCATGATTGTGTGACAACTTGGTTTACCATACTTTATATTAGTCACAAACAATAATTGGTACTTTCATATTATAACAAGCTTCATAAGTTTATTTGATACTAAAGATCTAAAGTTTTTAAACGTAACGTATTCACCCCCTATACGCTTCCACAATTGGTACCAGAGCCATGTAGCTCTTATTTTCAAAACAAATGGTTTTAAAATAGAGTACGATCCATGTATCAAATTACCATTGAAGTGAAAAATAATATGAAAAATGCTTTGCTTTTTATACTTAGAAATTTTGTTGTTAAATGTAACTTTGTATACAAGCTTGAAGGTTTGCTTGACAAATAAAATAAAAAAGTTTGTTGAAAGAACTAGTAAGTATTGTATTGTGTGCTTATAGAAAATTTACAAAGAAATATGATTTTAAAGGAGTGTTTGGGATAACTATAAATTTAGTTGAAAAATCACCTCCGTAAATGTTTAAGATAAGTTACATAAGTAGATATGTTGTTAAATATGTGTATTATATGTTTACTATGAAATCTAGTAAGTCACACACGTTTTCTCTATGTCAAATACTAGTTTTGGTGAATCTGTCTCAGAGGACCACGGCACCAAATCTTATAAAGGGCGGATCCCTTTATTTGGTTCCGTGGAATCCGTGTGTACAGTATGCATTTTTTTGGGCAACTTCAAAAAATCATAACTAATTAACCGTAAGTCCGTACCAGTCGAGCCACCTATCATTTTAAAGAGAATTGAGTCTACTTTCATTTAAAAATACTCTCATGGCCTGAGTCTAATTTTAAATAAGTGAAATATACCAAATACTACAGTATGTCTAAAATATTGAGTTTCGCTTTAACATAAAAACTCAAATTTTTGAATCAAGCAATTTAAGTTGGTATTCTTAGAACTTTGATACAACTTCCTTTGAAACTAAATAATTTGGTAATATGTTTAAAGGAAACTAATCAAGCTTGGTATACATCGTCATATTTAAACACAAAATGACGAAAAGTGTCTTTCTTGTTATGCTATGCTAAATGACCACTTGTTTATGTTGTTTGCATATATGTTGCTTGCTTACTTTTCAAATTGTTGTTTACACTTGTTTGTTTGCATAATATAAGTGTCAATCTTGCCATGTTATTTATTCGCTTGTTTGACGATTTCTTGTTTATGCACAATAGGTTATTTGATAGATTTTGTGCACTAAGTTGGAAAATTGTTTTATCATCGCTTGTAGAATTAGATCACTTCATTTGCATAGGTTATACTAACATCTCGCATAACTTATGAAATGTCATAACTCACTTAGCAATAAGTACTAAGTAAATTAGTCAAGTACTTTGAAAAATGAAGGTTTTAAGAGAGTGTTTGGTACAAGGACAAAAACAATGTTGTATGATGTAATTTATGTGTTTTCGCTTCGTAGGATGATAAACTAACTTAAAACATTGATGTATGCTAACCGGTTCATGCAGGGGATAACACACGGGTGTTATCAAATTTTACCCATTTTCACTTATATGTGAAAATCGTTAGCCCTTGGTCAAAGTCTATGCTCCACTATGTTTGTATATGTGTTATTGACTTTTCCTAACTAGAAATGATTAATGTCACATGTTTTAAGCAAAATTTCAGGTTTCGGAAAACTCCCCGACACCTAAAAATGGGTCTGTGAAGTTTTCTGGTGTCCACGGATTAGACGGCACCAAAAATTTGGTACCGTCTGTTATGCATTTTGGTACCCTGCTCCTCAGTACAGGCGACCAGCGGCACCAAATTAAGGGTTCCTACTGTGCGGAAAAATTGGTGTCGTGTATTCTACAGGTAAGTTGTTTAATTTTACTAAATCTCGCAATCTAGATTACCAAATTTTGTTTCTAGGATAGTTGTTAATGCATATCTTTCATACCTCACTCAACACATCCTCAATGAATTAACTTAGGATGTTTGACATGATCTTAGACACTTCCATCTCATTAGAAACTACTATCTTTGTATGAATTAACATCAAGTGCATGAATCCTTAGTTCCATAAATCGACACATTCAGGATGGTCATTTTCACACCTTCATTGTTACTTTTCCTTAAGCTTAGCATTTCTCAAAGCAAAGTCAAAATGACTAAATCTTTAACCTCAAATAAGACACTTAAGAAAACCACTAGGATTAGCATTCGATCTTGTTGCTACATTAACTTGAACTCTTCATCCTTAGACTCATTACCTCTCAACATCTCATCACCCATTCAAGATGTGAACTTTCTAAACTTAAGTACTCCAACTCCACCACCAAAATCACCCACCATTATGACTACTTCACAACCATCCAAAACACCGTCACTACCAAAGTCTCCAAAGCTTGTCTCTATCAAACTTTGTGCAACACCACCAACATCTCCTCACCGTTTGCGGATGACTTAGATGACTTACCGAGACTAACAAATCTGGACTCATTATTTGCAAAGGTATCATACACAAGTCTATCATATGACTATAGATATTGTTTTGTATCTACATGTATTGCCTCACTTGGTTAACATGAAAATAATGTGTCATCCTTTAAGACGATAAGTATTTACATAGAGTCATAACTCACACGTATGTTAAAGACATACTATCAAGTCTTGTTATACTTGAGTTCAATCTAAGCTTTATAATCTCAACAAATTAGGATTGACAACTTAAGTATTTCATCCGAAATATTCAAGTATATGCGACTTACGATTGTAGTCATTAAAAGTCATATCCTAAAAATCAACACCCAAGTATTTTAACAACACATGTTGAAACACTTATCCAAAACAAACAACCCATTGTGCCACTTATCCCTCTTTGACACCTACTATCCCTCTTCCATCTTTTGGCACCATTAAGAGTATTTCTCATGATCTTCCAAGAGCATCCTTTAAATCAAACGTCCCCTTTCAAGGTGAACCTATACCTCAGCCCCTAAGCTTCATAGACATGACCAAAACTTCAAGCACTTCACCCACTACTTGTAGCAACCAATGAACCATAAGAATTAGTATCCGTACTTTTTTGTGTTCAACATCTATGGACAAATAATCAACCTAAGTACTCCCATAGCACAACAAACCCCTACATCACCACATCCTTATTTAGACACACTAGAAGACCTACCACCTAGATCAACCAATCCACCATCCTTACCATCATTTGAATTCTTTGAGTGTAATGCTCAAAAAGCCCTTGTGTCCAACACTTGTACTGAATCAAATGCACGTTTGAACAAACTCAACCATTCTTTCCCACATATAAGGACATAGATAATTCATTATGGCTAGAACCTCAACTATCAAATAAGCATGGTGCTCTTGGTAATTGTTGTCAATTTCCACTAGGTATAAGTAGTACTACCTTCACAAATTATCAAAGTATTAGTAATACTTTGTCGTTAAACTTCTGCATAAATTTCGTTAAACCTCAAATCAACATTTTAACAACATATGTTAAAATGCAATCTCAAAGCCAACATCATACACCCCAAGCAACAATGACTCTTGAGGAGTATACATAAGAAACTCGAGTGAATTCATCTTGTCATCATCTAGTAAATATAATCTTGAGACCAAGTTTATTTTAGATGGGACTATCCGATTCAAACACTTTGGCTTCATATCTTCATTTAGGAAAACATGATGTTTTGAAGAACATTATGACTAAGATTCATGCATTAAGCTTTCATTTTGTTAAAAGGATATTGTATATCCTATGCATCACTCTTGAGACATAAATAGTTGTGTTACAAGAGATTTCATTACACCTCATTGGCTAAATGATCTTGAAACAAACATCTACAAGTTCTATGAACCAGCATATCCAATTCATCTTGTCATACTTGTTTTCATAAGCATGATAACTTTATCCCATGGGATAATCTCATTTGTTGAAAGATACTATTTGTATATATTTCCTTTCAAGTGTACATCATAACCTAACCTTGCTCAAACCGAGTGCACATCCAAGGTTAAAACTACACATCTTTAGAGCATACACAAGATCTATTGATGTTGGTAACCTCACTTAGATTCTTGTTAAATAAAGAGCTCTCTTGAGAACGTTCTTAGTTTAACATATTCCATTCTCTAGTCTTAGATGATCAATTCACATTTAAAGTACACACTTCAACTCAACATAAAAGATGTCATCCATTAGATCATACAATTAGCTGTGTAATTTGAACAACTTTAGATTCTAAACACAAGATTCAAACACATTGTTTATCAAACACACCATTGTTAAAATTCATGTGTATAACATGACGTCTTCATCACCTTAGTTATATTGCATATTAGTTGTGTCACATTAAGCCAAGTATTGGTAAACTATCATCTTTTATGCACTTTAATAGGCAAAAGTAGGAGTTCCCATCTTTCTAACATGAGAATGACTACCGGAGAACCTATTGCACTAGAAACTCAATTTGACCTAACGGTTGAATTGCTTCCTGAAGAGAAGTTGGGTATGTGGAATCACCCGTAAAAATGGTCGTGTTTAGCCTTAATTGAGCACCGCTAGTAATAGTCTCATATTCATTCTCCAACTTGAAAAATCGGTTTTCCTATACTTGCCTAAAGTAAGTGTTAAAACATTGATAGTTTGCCTCGCCTTTGGAATACTAATCAAACAAGTAGTATATATGACTTTTTTTTTTAAAACCACTTGCATTGCACTTACATGTGTTGATTACATGTTCTTGTTTGATACGATAAGTTGATTTGACATTATCTTAGTGTTTGATAACTAGTCAAATGTGTAAACCTTAGTACGGTTTTATCTTCATAATGCTTGTATTCTTGTTTCAAGCTACTAAACGTTTAAACCTAAACTTTATTTGCATGATGCTTACTTTTGAATTATTTTTAGCATGATTAACATGTTACTTATGAACTCATAATATGGCATTCTGATACGTGATAATTTTGATATGATATATTTGTGTTTGAAAGCTATTAGTTGGCATTCATTACATCGATGTGTAGTACGATCCAAATGATACATGCTCTTGTTTAAAATGATCAATTGTCTTGACATTTTCTTGGTGTTTGATACCTACTTGATTAATTGTCAAATGTGTAAACCCTAGAAAGTTTTTGTCTTTGTGATGCTTTATGCCACTTAATGTTAAGCGTAAACATGATTTGCATGATATCTAAGGTTGAAGAAATTTTTGTCATCTATATAATGTTTCACATGACTAATGTGAACTCATAATATGTCATTGATGTATCCATGTTTGAAAGCTATTGTCTTTTGTTGACATTCCTTAAATCTATGCACAAGATGGTCTAAATGATACATGCTCCAAATTTTTATGTCTTAAACATGGCTTGCATAAATCTTTCATCTTGTTTCTTTTGCTTCTTGTCACACTATTTGTTTGCTACGTGTGCACATATAATTTGTCAAAGTACTTTTGGTATGACAATCTTTTAGAAGCCTTTTTATCTTACAAATTAATCACATAGATTATTGTATATCCAAGTATGCTTAAGTGTCTAAGTCTAACGACAAAACAATCTCATAATGAAATGTCTTGAATAAAGTCATATTCTTGCATAATATGATTGTTTTGATGCTATCTTGTGTGGTGATTTCTTGTCTACTAAGTGAAATGTGTTGTTTTTGCTTATATAACATGTTATCATTTGATTTCTATCATGTTAACATCTTTTGTCACTAACAAATTTGTTTTGTGGGTTGATAACAAATTATTTGTTATCTCAATTGGTTTTAACTTTTGTATGCTCATTTTGCATAATCCCCTTTATTGCTACGTAGATTAGTACTATGCTTTATGGGACCCCTACACTTGCATATAGTTTAAAAGCATATAGAATTAAGTTCTAGCGGGTTGGCTTTGCATTTTTGTCTTTCAACCGACCTCTTTCCAAATCTCAATTTAAGCTTCCGCTTTCCAAAAATCATCTCCATCATTATTTAGTTATAACAATACTCTGATCCTCTTCACTTCCTATTAGGAAACCACATGCCTCATCATACGATCATCTCGAATTAATCGAGAAGAGGTACGTGACTTTAAGGATGAAGTTCATTGTATGCTAACCATCATCCGGAAAAACATTACTAAGCTCACCTCTTTCGTTAACCCGAATAACCTCCTAAACACTTTGTTGTCATTCCTTATTTGATACATTGCACATTATGTTAGATATCCACCAATTAAGGGGAAGAGAAATCCATTCACATAATTGTCTTTTGTCAAAATTTATGTCTCTTAGACTCTAAAATACCAACACATAGGTAAACACCACTTAGCTAAAACCGGTTCACGAAACCACAACTAGTTCAACCTTTTTAACCTTATATCACAAGTTTGCACCAATACCTCATCAAGTGAAAAACACATCATGTGTTTTACAAACTTCTTCATCTCCACAATCAACAAATCTAGGATTTTCCTTAAAACAAGCACCTTACAACTTCACTATCTAGAACACCATCATAGGATCTTATCCTTTTCTCGCTTGACATATATCATGCATGTCATTGTTAGTGCAAACAATATATTAATCAAAACAGCCATTTCCAACACGTTGGTCCATCCAACTCTCACTTATATGATGTCATTCTCATCCTCATATAGGTACTCATTATTATTATTATTAGTATTTTCCATATTGTCTTCACTTCTTTTCAAAGTGATAATCATCCATGTCGGTCAAAACCATGCTAATACTACCTTTCCCATTGTCACCTAGAATAGGTCATTTTTATAATTCGTGTCAATCAATGAACGAATTTATCTTCATGTTATCACTTTTATATATTCTTAGATAGAACACATTTTTGATTACTCTTGGGTTGAAGCATATGAGAACTTGCTCAAAACAATAGGTTGTTAGCATCAATAAATCATTCAAATCATAACCCTTATGCATCATTGAAATGCAATGTCCATTCATATTTTTTTTTCTTCTTAGCTTTGGTCACTTGACATGACGAAAGGATTGCATGAGTCCATATTTTTATATTTGCTATACATACGAGTTTCTAACTCCTTAATAGCTTCCTACCTAATCACCACCACCTTCCATCACCACTTTCACTAATCATCACCACCATGGATTAGCTAAAACTTACTTTTGTAAATCTCGAGTCATCTATCATCACCACATGAATCCTACTAGTAAACCGACACCAACACTAGCACCACTAGTGGCACACCCGTGGAAGACTTCATATCTTATTTCTAGGAACTATTTTGTAGGCTTTTATCATATTATATTCTCACTTTTCTTATGATTGTAATTAGGAGACTACACTTCATGAGATCTTTGATTATATCATTTATCACATATATACATCTTATTTTTCTTTGTGAAAAAGATGAAATATATTGCACTAATGTTTTTCATTGTAGGTTCATCACCATATACACTCGATTGTATATAACTTACTCATCTAAGGATGAAGTTTGCATCAATTATTTTTCTTATTTTAGGTGCTTCTTGACATCCTAGAACAAGGAGGAATACCCTTTAAGCACTCATATTGCATCGTCTATACACTTGGTTGTATATGACATATTTGTCTAAAGACAAAGCTTCTATTATACTAATATTTATTTTGAAGGTTCATCTTGACGCCCTAGAGCAAGGGAGCTTCCACAAGAATTTACTTGAATGCATCTTATACACACTTTGTGCATATCACTTACTCGTCCAATGACGAATATAGTTTTGCACTAATAATTGTTTTGTAGGTTTTAATCATACCCGACACCTCAAACAAGGGGAGCAACCGTCAAGGGGGAGCATGCGCGATTTAGCATCATTCTCAATTTTCAACAAGTATTTGTGCTTCGATAAAAAGTGGAGAAAATAGGCTAACATTGCTATGGATTTTACTTTTTCATATATTTCTCATAATTTTTGTTGCATAGAACTAACCTTGATGTAGGTTAAGCCTCTTTATTTGATCCATGGATCCGCTACCAAACAAGGGACGGATTGAAGTGGACGATTTAACTTCACTAGGATGATGCAAGCTCGCCTTTTGGGGAGAAATTAAGTTAAACTCCAAGGACACGCCTTTTGTTTTTCGACAAAAGGGGTAGAAGAGTGTAAACGGAGAAGGTAATGTAAAGGTAGTAAGGATACAAGTAACCTTTTACATTTTACTTTCTATTACGCTTACATATATTTGTCATCATCAAAAAGGGGAGATTGTTAGTGCAAATATTACGATATTTAATCTATACAGTCTCGTTGGTTTTGATTGATGACAAACATGTAACTTGTAATACATAACGTAAAATGTACAAGTTACTTGTAATTACATTTGTCTCAACATACATTCAACACCTCTCAATGTCTCAAGTCCTCGTATGTTACAACACAGGTTCGTACATGTTTGTTATGTGGCATTATGATCAAACCCATTAACAAATCATTTAGAATGTTTAAAATACATTTAGAGTCACTAAGTATTTTAATAGGTTAACCATTCTATTTCGAACCTCATTTTACATTTTGCATTCACAAGTATTTCAAAAGGTAACTAGACATTTTATTAACTAGTTACATAATACATTTTACAAGTTTACCTTGATAAACCTTTTAATCTAAAATGGAAATACATGTTACATCATGTCATGCATCATCTTTGAAATCCTTGGAAGATCACTTGAATATTTTGGTTAGATTGACACACAATATTTCAAATGTGATCTTAGTAAGATTTGGTAATATCTTGGAAAGATTTGAAGAAAGATTTTTTAGCTTTTTTGTCAAGCACCCACGGAACCCTTTTCTATAAAGGGCGGAACCCTTTAAAGGGCTCCTTGGTCCGTGGACGCTCCTGCCCACTTTTGGCTATAAATAGAAGCCCATTGTTTTCCCATTTCTTCACCACTTCAAATCACATCTTCTCCACCTTCTTGCATACATTTAGATCAATCATTAACAATGTAATAACATACATTAAACACCCTAATGATCATGATCATAATGCTTCTAACATTCATCTTTGTTGTAAGTATACTCTTTGATCAACCAAGGAAAGTTTGGAGATTTAGCCATCCCCACTTACCACAAGTTGAAGATCTATCACAAGAAGTTTAAGGAACTTGTGATCTTCATCATGAAGGCTTCCTATCAATGGAAGTTCATTTAGAAGTAGTTATTCATATCCATTAGACATTTGTGTCATGGATCATTAGTGTAAACATCATTGCATCATAACAACACTTTCACCAAACTAGATTAGATGGTTTATGTGTTTGTGCCATAAAACACAAGGTTTATTATGTTGGGCCATAAAACATATTGGGAGTGGTTGTACCCTTGTAAAAGAACTCGACATCTAGCTTAGTGTCGGAAATATTGTATAGGCGACGTTAGGTTGGTTCTACCTCGAACTAGAACCCGGTATTTAGCTTTGTACCGAAAAAGTGTGTTTAACGATTGTAAGGTTTTCTTCGCCGAGAAGGGAGCTTGTTGATTTAGTGAAGTAACTCTCGAGTTGGGTACTCGAGGAGTGGAGTAGGGCGAAAAGGAGATCCGTGACCGAACCACTATAAATCCTCGTGTTCGGTTTGCACTTTCCTTTCTTTATCTCTTTACTTTTATACTTGCACTATACTATTGTTTGTGATGTGGTTTGATGTTCATGATTGTGTGACAACTTGGTTTACCATACTTTATATTAGTCACAAACAATAATTGGTACTTTCATATTATAACAAGCTTCGTAAGCGATTTGATACTAAAGATCTAAAGTTTTTAAACGGTAACGTATTCACCCCCCCTCTACGTTTCCACACAGTTAATGAAAACATTGAGAAATACAAACAAGAGGAGATGAAGTGGGAGTTACAGGCCGAGACAAGATCTCTCGATGATAGAGAGATAGCAACTTGGTTAGAAGCTAGACGTGTATGGCTAGAAAACGATAGAGAGCTGGGGACCTGCTTAAACAAAAAGGCAAGGATTAGATGGGTCGTAGAGGGTGATGAGAATTCTAAATATTTTGACTTTGTAATTAAAAGAAGAAATAATAAGAACAACGTTAGGTGTCTTATGGTTGAATGTATATGGAGTGAGGATCCCATAATAATCAAAGGTAAAGTGTTGAGGTTTTACAAAGCCATATTCTCTGATTTGGGAGGTGCGAGGCCGACATTCAGAAGTGAGAGGATAGCAAAATCATCAGATGAAGATGCAAGTGCATTGGAGAGACAATTCGATGAAAAAGAAATATGGGACGCTATATGTGGATGTGGGTGCAAAAAGGCTCCAGGACCCGACGGCTTTAATTTTAAGTTTATAAAAAGATTCTGGGACGTGCTCAAAAGTGATTTGATAAGGGCGGTGATATGGTTTTGGGATAAGGGAGAGATATCAAGGAATTGTAATGCCTCATTTGTAACACTCATTCCAAAAGTGCCAGATCCTATAGGGCTTGGAGATTTTAGACCTATTAGTCTTATAGGGTGTTATTACAAAATCGTGGCAAAGTTATTGGCAGAAAGAATTAAGATGGTTATTGGAAAGATAGTGGGCGATGTACAAAATGCGTTTATTGAACGAAGGTTTATTTTGGATGGGATTCTTATTGCAAACGAAACTGTTGATTTTTTGAAGAAAAAGAAAAAGAAATGATTAGTGTTTAAAGTGGACTTCGAAAAAGCATATGATAGTATTAACGGAATTTCTTGATTAGTATGATGAAACAAATTGGTTTTCGAAATAGATGGTGCTCATGGATGGAAGCATGTTCGAGATCCGCAACTATTTCTATTCTTGTAAATGGATCTCCTACAGAGGAATTTTGTTTGGAACATAGCGTTCGACAAGGAGATCCTTTATCACCATTTTTATTCATTATGGCGACGGAAGGCTTAAATGCCATGGTTAAAGAGGCGGTCAATAAAGGGTTTTTTAAAGGGATATCCATACGTAATGATGTAATTGTGGTATCCCATTTACAATACGCTGACGATACTATATTATTTTGGTGAATGGAAGGAAGAAAATGCTCAAGTTTAGGTATGCGTAAGTAGAGGTGAGAGGAGTAGGCATCCCCATGTGACCCCCGTCTCTCTTCTTTTTTTTGTTTAAATATTTTAATGTGTATGTTTAGGTATGATTTGTAAAAGTTAGATTGTTGTGGGTTGATTATATGTTCGGTTTCCGTTAATAAATATTAATGAGAAGATGATGTTAATACAAATAAACCATAACAAACGTTTATTTATATTTTACAATCTTCTAATGTTTTGTCGATAACAAACGTAAAATCATTTTAACAAAATAAATAAAATACGTAAAAGCTTTGAGCCAATAGTTTACTAACACATTTTTACTAAACATATTAAAACCATCAAAACATGTTTAGTTAAATAAGTTATATAAAACCAAAGACATTTTTATAAAAAAAACACTTACAAGTAATATTGTTTACTTACATTTAATAAAAATATATATGTACTTTGTATATGCTGTAATGGGTAAATAATTGGTAAAAACCAAAGTCCATAACCCACGACCCAAGACCCATGATCCATTGACTAGGTACAACAAATCTTGTTGGGTAAGAACCAAAGTCCATAACCCATACCAATGGAGCAAGATCCATAACCCATGACCCATTGTATGAAATCATGGATGAAGTCATGTTGGATATTATTCATGATCCATGACTCAAAGTCCATGACCCATGACCCAAGATCCATAACCCATTGACTAGGTACATTGTATCTTGTTGGGTATCCATGATCCAAAGTCCATGACCCATTGTCTATAACCCATAACCCGGTTTGCAACCCAAAATCCGGACTAAGCTCACCCAGCAGCCGGATCCCTGGAATTGCACTGGCCGGATCCCTTGGGTAAGGGATCAGCCGGAACCATGGGACAATAGGCTTGTTTTGCCTATAAATCTCTCTTGCTCACTAACCCTTTTAGACATACTTTCTCTCTATGTTCTAACCTCTCTAACCACATATCCAAAGGATCATTCTATGTAGTTTTATCTTTGTGTGATTCTCTAGGTTCCTCTTAAAGGCGAAATCACCACCTCTTGAAGACGTGCAAGTTCAAGCTCATGAGTTGCTAAGCTTCGTCATCATCAAGACCATTGAAGTGCATCTTGTTGATAGTTCTTTCCTCCCTCCATAGAGTGTCGTGTTGAAGGCATTAGTGAATGGTGCCAAAGGTGTACATTTGATATAGCGCGTCGATGTACAAGTTGTGTAGTTTGGGTTAAAGGATATTGATATACTTTCTAGTATTGTAAAAAGGAGTGTGTCTCCTTTGGGTAGTTGTGTTGGGTAGTAGTTCCTCCTTTGTAATAGAACTCGGTATCTAGCCTTGTACCGGATAAAGTTTAGGCGGCGTTGTGATAGGTTTGTGTTGGGTTTATTGATTTGATGATACAAAACAATAAAGAATGAAACATCAAGGACTTAATGTGACAAGAAGGAAACCTACAAAAAGATGGAGGGACTTGCTTGCAAAAGAAGATTTATTATTTAGTCCTTAGTAGAGATTTGTAAACCCTAATCCTCTAGTATATAAAGAGGACATGGGGTGTAGGTTTTATATACATGTCTTCCATAATGTAGTCGACTAAAGGGGTGTGTGTGTAACCTAGGGCGTGTAGTTTATTGTAAATGCCTAGGTTATTAGTTTAGTTAGTAGTTTAGTTATCTAGACGTGTTCCTATAAACGTCTAGGGTTAGTTAGTGTTAGTTAACCTCCAAGATCAAGTCTTTCATCCTTGTTATAGTTTAGATAAAACGTTATTAATATAATTAGAGGTGATGATGAATGAAAACCTTGTGTCAATAACATAATTGTTCTTTGTTATTCCGCTGCGTATGTATATGTTATTGTTTAACCCTAAGGCTCAAAACGATCTCAAGGAGTCTTAACAAACTCCACAGTTTGGTTCTACCTCGTGGAAGAACTCGGTGTCTAGCCTTGTACTGGATAAAAAGTAGGTGACGTTGTGAAGGCTTCTCCGCCACATTAAGGAGCTTGTGTTGTGTAGTGCTTAGAAACTCTCGAGTTGGGTACTCGGGGAGTGGAGTAGGGCAAGGAAGGTGTCCTTGTAGCCGAACCACTATAAATACTCGTGTTGTGGTTTTGTGTTCCTTTACTCTTTATTTCTTGCATTACTTACTTATATGTATATCTATCAATATCCAACACACAATCTAAATGGATTGACATAAGTCGATCTAAATACTTTAAAATAAAGTTTTAATCGGCAAAACTATTCAACCCCCTTTCTAGTTTTCCACAAATGATACTTTTCATCTTCGGGTAACGCTCATATAGATTGAATGAGGTGCATGTATATTAAAGTATGAATAATACTTGGTGAAAATGATGAAACAATTGTCCAACCTTATAAGGTGTTGCGCCTTATCAAACTGGGCTATATAGTACGTGTAAGTTCAATATAATTGGACATGTAAATAAATATATTATGAGTGCGTCAATGTGGAGGGGCGGATCTACATGAAATACAGGGTAAGCACGTGCATACCATGCCTTAAATTTTGCCAATGTAAAATAAATTGTGTTTTCTCAAAAGGTACTACAAAATACACTAAAAATTCAGGAGTGCACACCCTCTGATATGTAAGAAATTTATGAGTACACACCAATATTCAACTTACCATTGTTCTGTTCTTCAATTTGATAAAACAGATAGATTCAGTTAAATAGAAAGGAGCACTAGCAGAAAATATGAATGGTTAGCGACTCTTTAAGAAGAAAGAGCTGATGTAGGTTAAAATAGGTCAAATAGTTAAAGGATATATCTTTTTCATAGCCTATTTATAAATAGTTAAATACAAATGTGATATTGAAATTTAGCCCACCATTTCTATTTTCAAAGGCTGAGGCCCAACTACTTCAATTTACAATTTACCATTAGTATCAGTTTGATCAAATTATTAGTTTTGCAAACGTTATAGATTTTATAGAATTTATCCATATGTAAAACGGAGTTCATTTGTATATGTAATCTAAGGTATCTACTTTTAGAACTTTTAGATGTGAAATTATCATTATGTTTTAGTTTTGACCTTATCAGTATAAAATTCGGAATAAAAAATGAAAAAGTAAATCCTAATTGCAATCCCAATTAACCAGACCTGATAAAAACCAACCCAAAAAAGCGACTCTATATAGTGCATACCCTTCTCTAAAATTCTAAATCTGCCACTGTCAATGTGTGATACATTTTGTTATAAAAGAGCGGCTACCTAACTGAAAAACATAACAAAAGAAAAGGGATAACGGTTTAAAAAGGCATCCAATCATTTTTTTACTATTGTAAGCACTTAATTGTTAATTTTCCTATAAAATTCAACAAGTTTATTAATCTTTCTATTATATGTACCATTAAGGAAATTGTTTGATGATGCGTGGTTTGGGGTCGAAAGACTTCTTTTTCCAAGAGCAAGCTTTACAACCCACTAGGCAGTGTACCTAATCGTTGCAGTATAGTATGGGTAAGCCCAGGGGGTTGATCGTTCTCTAGGGGAATAGAGATGCTAGTCGAGATGTATGAAGAAAAGGTAAGGGTGAAGGTGATTCTTTTTAGTCTTTTTATATTTTTAGAAAACAAAGTAAAATCTCGAGGTTTGAAGAGTGGGGGGTTTTGGTATTTTACCAATTGAACTACTTAACAAAGTAATTAAACTAAATGATATAAGTAAAGCTATGGATTGTAGAAAGAGTTCTTATAATAACTAAAAGCGTGTTTACTTAGATTTACTTACTCCCTAGTTACCTTTATTGGTCAGTTGAATTGTCACATCCTTGTCGAATTGATGCGTTGTATTCCATGTTTTAATCATATGGCGGTGCCAAATTCCCTAATTCTATGAGTGTAAGTCTCCTCTAGAATACCCGGGATCGCCAAGTACCAAGGTATCTCCCCCGAATATCCTAGTATCACAAACCGCAACTCACGCAATAAATACAACGGGAGCCTAATAGTGCACTCTAAGGCTAATAATCGCTATTTATGACGTTCAAGCTCGCAACAATGGAAGGAGAAGCCAGTTTTTCTTAATCTAGCGTGACAACCAATTAGACAATAGACAACCTAACAATAATCAATAACTAGGTTTCATTGGATCTAAGCAAACACTAATTAATTTAGTTACACATGATCAAGGTTGCAAAAATCGTGAATCGGTAGTCGGGCGGTCGACCCCCCTGTAACTTGTAATCGGTCAAGGCGGGATTAATCGGTGATTAATCGGATTGGCATTTTCGGCAATTTTTGGGTATTTTTTTGCGAGATTTGGGTATTCTAGACAAGACTTTCCTTGAAAATCATCTTGTAACATATATAAACATCAAATATAATTGATTTAAACTTGTTCAAGACAAGTTTTGGGTATTTCCGACAAGATTTACAAGTTTCCGGCAAGTTTGACCATCGTTAACAGTCGTTGACCGCCATTGACCGTTGTTGACCAATTTGTTTGACCCAGTTACACAAATCGGCAAGGTTGGTGGCCCAGTAACACCTAATCGGTGATTAATCGGCCTTGTAGGCCTTGTTTTGCAACACTGCACATGATAGAGATGCAAGAACACAAGAAAACAATCAAACATAGATTAAACATAGTGGTAGATTGGATAAACAAACTTATCTTGAAGTAATAAAGAGGGTTTAGAACCCTAAGGTACTGTCCAAGTCGGACTAAAAATGAACTAGGGTTTGCTCTCCAAAATAACACACTAAATGTATAAAATTCGAGGTCTATATATAGATTTTACAACTGCGACGGCGTCGCCTTTCACTGGTGACATCGTCTGATCGCCGTCATTAGGGTTTCATCTTTTCCAAGTCATCACTGGGACGGCGTCATGTTGGAGCTTGTGACGCCGTCTAGGTTGTAGCTGATGTTGTCTTGAGAAAGCTTTGGTCGTCTAGTGTAGAAAGATAGAGTGACGGCTATGTGGAAATACAAGTGACGCCGTCACTTGTTAAGATCGAAAAGTGACTTGAGCCTTTGCTTGAGAAAGTTTGGACCACGTTGTAAGCGATGGCGTCGCCCTTGAGGTTGGGACGCCGTTTGGACCACTTTTTCAACCTTGTTTTCTTGACTTCGCCGTTTTCTTCAAGTTTTCATCCCTTTTCGTCCAAAAATACTTCATTCCAGCATTTTGCTTCCAAATGACCTAAAATGTGAAAAGGAACAATTTTAAACAGTAACGGATATAAAATGCAATGATTTATGGCTTAAATGACCCCCTAAAAATGTATTTTTTAAATCCTTATCATTTGACATCGCATTATTTAATTACATAAAACCCGTTATATTTTAAAAGAACCTCTTATAACATATTTCAAGTCAAACTAACCTTTTTTTAAATCAAACACTCATTTTCTTTTTCTCACGGGCTCATGTTCTTTTTCTCAGTTCTTGTTTTGTTTCTATCATCTTAGCTATCTAGTCTAGCTCTCACATACAACCAAGATTTGCATGAAAGTTTTCCTTGTGTTTCGGCTTCACTCCAGACACTCTACCCATTACACAAAGGGGTTTATACATAAACCACTCCTTTTGATGCACACATCATATTTTGTGCATTATAGTGTTATACGGTGTGTTATATATTTTGTAGAGGATGATATATTTATCAAATAAATGATATGCATATCAACATCCATTACACAAACACCTTTTTCAACAACACCAAACACAAACACCTCATTTCTTCAACTTTCATACTCTCGCCCTTTCTTTTTCACCACCTGCACCCAACCCAAATTCCATATATTTAACCAACTATTTTGCCCCTTGGCCATTTATTTCAAATATAAAATTATTTTTACTTAAATCTAACTTTTACAAAACTAAACCCCAACAAATTAAATAAATAAATAAATAAATATAAATATAAATTCATAACATTCATCTAATTCCGCTTTACCAATCTTTTATCATTCAAAAGCAAATATCCTCAAAAACCATTGCACATAATTAATGGCATGCCAAATGATTTTCATAATGATACATGCAATCAGAAGATCAATGGCCTTTTTGAACTTAATAAAATATTAAAAGTTGATGCTTACAATAGTAAAAAGTAACAAGTTGAATGTTTTTTAAAAGCATTAGACGAAAAAAATTGTAACTAAATGGTCGAGAAATAAAGAAAAGTGACATGATAGTAGTGACGCCGAGTGTTGGTGCATAGATACATGATACTCTATGACAATTGAGGACCTATTTGGTATAGGGGTATGAAATGGGTTTAGACTTGAAAAGACATTTATAATTTGTTTGGTTGTTGTTTTTTTTTTTTTTTTTTTTTTTTTTTTTTAAATGAAGAATGGAATTATAAACTAAAAAATGATAGTTGGCTATTTTAATAACTTTCACATGGTTATGAATATTTTGTAGGCTACTTTAATTTCTCTCTCTATAGATGTGGACCCGTTATATTCTTCATATATTTTTTTTACTATTTTATCATTCAAAATAATACATTTTATTTAAAACTTATTATAAAATATATTTAAAAAATAAAATTTCTCTCATAAATTTACCTAAAATTCAAATTTTATGTCAATTCAAATTCTAATCCAATCCCACTTATAAACCAAACGGACCCTGAATTGTTGGCTATTGGGGATTGGGTCTAGTTGACTTGATCAAAAATGAAACTGAACGAAGTAACCTTAACGATATAACCTAAATTGAAGGCTAGTTTTTATTAAAACATCGTAAATGCATAAATACAGTAGGTGATTAAGGGTGTGTTTGGTAAAAGTAGCAGTGAGCAGTAGCTGTGAGCTGTGAGCAGTGAGCTGTGAGCAGTAGCCACTGCTCACAACTCACCGCTCACAGCTTCTTAAAGAAGCATTGGAAAAATGAGCTTTCCTAAAAAATAGCAAAGCTCACCGCTCCTTTGCCAAACGAACAATAAAAATGAAAAAGCTCATTGCTCACCACTCATCGCCCCAAAAAGCTCCAAAATGCTGCGCGCCAAACATAGCCTAAATTTGCTCAATTCTTTTTTTTTTTTTAAATCCTGCTTTATAGACTTCCTAAACATAGATAATTACAAGTAAAAAGACTAGATTTGTTGTGAATTGATTAACTGTCTTAACAATTTCATTTTGGGTTTTGACCTAGTGTTGTGTCAAAGGCTAGAACAAGCTGCGGTTCTAGGCTACCGAGATTTTGTTAGAATCATATGAAAGTCTTAAAGAGTTAACCCCATCAGTTTTGCACACTGAAGACTGGTTTCTCAGATCTCATAGCAAAACACATGTAGGAAGCAAAAAATTTGACGGCAAGTTTAGTTAATGTGAAACCTTTCCAGGAGGCTTTAGACCTCTTCTTCTGGGGATAAGTGGGTTAAGTTGAAACTGTATCAGAGCCCTAAAAATGGGTTAAAGGAATATAAATAAAACTAAAAACTGGACCAACTGGACCAAGGTCCGGTTCAGAGCGAGTTCACAAGACCATGAACCAAATAAAAGTTAAAGGATTTATGTATGAAAGACACAAAGTTTAACCTCAACCACTTTCCATTTTCATAAGAAACTATTACAACCAAAAAATATAAAATAACATTGTACAATACTACAATGTGGCAAGATTCTCAGTCTGAATAATCTGAACGTCTACAAGGACGGTGGTGGTGATGATGATGATGGCTGCTACGATGATGTTCATATCTTTGCTTTCGATCAGAGTTTGAATTCTCGAATCGACCATGCCGTCTATGAATACTGCTTCCTCCGCTCCTCTTACGCCTATCAGCCTCTGAATCATCTGATGAGCTTGATTCAGACTCTATTCGCTTCTTTTTCTTCTTATGTCGAGTTTTACTCTTCTTTGACCTCTTTCTTTCGTCATCCGAAGACCAATTGTCTTGATGTTCTTTGTGCCTTCTCTTCCTCTTCCGTTCATCATCAGAAGATAAATCGGCTTGATTTTCTTTGTGTTTTATCTTCCTCTTCCGTTCATCATCAGAAGACAAATCGGCTTGATGTTCTTTGTGTTTTCTGTTCCTCTTTCCTTCATCGTCAGAAGACAAATTCTCTTGATGTTCTTTGTGTTTTCTCTTACTACTGGAGGACTTCTTTTGCTTGCTAGAAGAGAAGTTGGCTAGCAGATTGGGGATGACATCCTCACCAAGAAACCCTACACATAGCAGATAACTTTAGGGTTTTACACAACTTAACAGCCGTTTGGTTTGTTGCTAGGAATCACAATGGGTATCGGATTTGGTTCAGGTAGAATGACAATGGATATAATTAAGTTTATCATTACCATTGTTTATGTTTGGATGACAAAATATTGTATGAAAAAAGTGTATAGATATTTGAATTTTATAGTGGAAAAGAGAAGGGCCTACAAAATGGATTTCATAGATACCAAATTGGAGGGTCATGAGTCTATGGCTATGATATACCTATTTCATTATTGGGCCCACTAACCAAACACCTTTAATCGGTATGAAATCCATTCCTCCATTCCGATTGGGCTCCACCAAACCCACCCTAGACTCTAGTCTCCAAATACTTAAATAATAGTGTGTATGTGCAATTAAAAAAGTGCTTACACACTAGTTCACTACTGAATAACCAAAAAATCAGCTGAATCATATGTAATCTGCAGCGTATTATGTATTTATATATAGTCAACATTATATTAGAGCATGTGACATGCACATGCAATTCATATTCTGCATCAAAATGGTCGGGTGAGATTCCTATATCTAACTGATCATCATGTAGACACTATATAGGCTGAGAGCGCAATTTCAACTCATATATGTAACATGGCCACATGGGCCAAGTTCAACTCATATAATGCGTCAAATGTTTAACTTTAAATGTTTGCCAAAAGCATAGTCAAATGTTTGTTTTATTCGACAAAGTTGATTCATTATCTCAACAATAGTTTCTGCCATCATATAAACCAAATTGCAATGAAAAATAAAATCGAAAAAAAGTATCTGCAATTTAACTAGATACAACCTGATTTTACCAGCCCTAAACCCTAAATATAAACCCGTTTTAATGGGCCACATAACCCACCCATTTTGCCACCTATAAATCTTTGGCCATCTTTCTCAAACTGATCCTGTGAAGACTAAGAGATGACAGCAATAATAAGAGTAGCAATTGTATAGATACATGAGTCGCTAGGATCTTACAGCTTTAGTAATAAACAAGAAACTTAAAAAAAAGAGAAAGAAAGTTAATCACTGGTGCAAAGTAGGATTAAGATTCAATGTGTTTATTCACAGACCTCGTTTCCTTTATCATTTCTTATTTTAGATTTATTTGAATATAGTTCAATGTTAACTGGTAAGAGGCAATTGTGAGTGTGAAATTATGTTTTAAAGTAAGCTAACCTCCATATTCATCAAATATATCCTCTGCAACAATCTGCTGGTTTGGATCATCTGGTCTGAAACCGCCACGAGGTGGACTCATTCCAGGCTTTTGTTTCAACTCCCACTTAAGAGGCTGCAAAATGGAATTACATCTTAGAAGCAATACAAGTGCACCTTGAAACAATGCTTAATGTTGTGGAAATGCAGACTTTACAATTTTCATCTCATGACATCATGTGTCAAGAGGAGAGTCATGCAGCAAGAAACGGGACAGAAATTACGTAATAGAGGTGAAAATTTCAATCCATCCACTTATCTACTGGGCCGATTCGGGTTATATTTCATTCCAACGGGTAAAATCAAAAAAATTAGCAAAAAAAGATAAGAACCAGATGGGCTCAAACTAGCCGAAAATACACTTTTAGCAGAATAAACCTCCTAAATTATTTTTCTTTTGATATGCTATAATTCTTGCATACCTGATGAATTAATTACTTATAAAAAGATAACAGGTTTTGGAGAAAAAAAGATTTGAGGCAACCCAACTGCTAAGGGTCGATGTAGCACAAGGACTCATCAGCTTTTGTCTAATACTTCAGGGACCTTTCCTGTCAATTTTAATAGTTAGTTGAGATAATATAAAATAGGGGAACTAGTTAGTCTCCGCTATCTTCTGGTCCTTCGCATATTACCACTTTGAGAGTTGATCTCCGGTATATTGAATTGCACAAGCTGTACTTGTGTGAATTAGATCAATTGAGCTGTTCTCAATTGATCACATGTCCTTTCTTTCACTGGAACTGAGTCATTCAACTGCTTGTATAATCATTTTGTTCTACAATTGAGTTCCGTTAAAAGTCTTATCACGGTATCACCAACCAGATTTGTACAAAAAAAAACTACCCATTTTGACTCGAACACAACCCACATGTTATACCACATCTACTAATCTACTTGTATGCATCTTTTCCATGATTTGCGCAAGAGGGGTTTTAGTGATTCAAACCCCTAAACCTTCCAGCCAGAAATTGAGTGATCATGCAATCTTGTAAAAGAAACTAACATCTACTAAGAATAACTACTAAGTGATCTCTAATGACTACATTTCTCTCAAAACTACTACCTCATCAAGTTTATTCACGCTTTCTGCAAACCTATTTAACCATTAAAGAAGTTTCAGTTTACATGAACTGGCTAGTATAACATCATTTTGGCATAGTTATCATCCACAACATATGCAACATAATAGAGGTCGCAGATGGGTGATTCAGCATGTCAGGCAATGAGTGAAAACGGATTCAGATTGAAACGAGAGTGTCTGGGCTGAAACAGATTGGGTTGACCTAGAAACAATTTTTTTTCACTTTCGTCATAATAAGTTGATGCGTTAAATACATAAATATGACTACAAAAACTATGTTATATAATAAAAATCTTACTCTCATAAAAAATGAACGATGTAAGAGGATGTAAGAACTAAATTCCGCTTTGGATAACTTTCCAACCATTTGACCTGTTTCCCTTTTAAGTAAATATTTGGTTCCACCCGTTAGGGATACGACATAGACCAAATCAACCCATTTATAATGAGTCTAAATTGACACCTCTACAACATAACAGCCAGCTACATGCCTACGTCTCAGTTTGCATTCAACAATCTGAGTTACCGACCAGTTTGTAGTTATTACCTCAGATGACTCTGTTTGAGCTATAATAGCTGTTAAAGGATCATCTCTCTTCAATCGACTCTCTTCATTAGGCATAATGGCATCCTTCAATGGACATTCTCGATCACCACTTTGGTGACCAAAGGCCCCGCATCTCACACATTTTACATTCCTTATTTCAATTCCAAATGGCCTTGCCCTTCCTGCAACACCAGTCTCCATCCTGAAACAATGACACATTTAGATTACATAATTATTATAGCCACATAAATATATTCTAGAATAAGTTATGACAACAAAAATGAGAAGGTGATGCAAAAACACTCAAGAACATCCTCCGCCAAACGAACTTATAAAGAATTGTCCCTCTGTGGTCAACCACAACAAGAACATACTAAAATTGAAATAAAACAATAATCTGGAAAAACAAGATTTGTACTTTGGGGCATTTTTAAGGGCATCAAATTGTTCTTCTGTTGGTAGAACACGGCCAAAAACATCTTTAGGCCTTGCCTTCTTCTTTTGCTCATTAGGTGGAATAGGATTTTCAACCCTGCAAAAGAAGCATAGATATAAGTTTTTTTAACAATATATAATCACTGTAATAAACTCAGTGAATCACATAAGTATAACTATAAATACTAACATATGAGCCGCCCCCGCATCCTCTGAATGTTGATCTTGTGAGGGTTCCTGAGCTTTCTTCTCCTCGGCAATCTCTGCAGCTTTCGCACTTTCAGGATTATAACCAGGTGGTCGGATATACATAAAGCTAACAGCTTTCAAATTCTCCATCTTCAAATATACAGATCAGATAGATATAAAGTCAAACAAACAGATCTTATCAAAGATGAAATATCAAAATAATTTCAGATATACATCAAAACAGAAATTTTGCATTAACCATAGTAATCCCATTATTAACAAAGGAAAGAACCTCTCATTAAATCTTCAATTTGATCAAAAGAGAAATATACTCATAATAATCATATATATGACATTGAGTTCCCACTTCCCAGTCCCACATCTCATTCCATTAATAAAAAATTGGTACTGTAATTGGAAGTACATAAATGTTCATAACTTGTACTCCGTACTTCTAATAAAAAGAAAACTTTGACTAAGTACATAGGTTTCCAACGCGAAAGTGATAAGGCTTTTTATAGAGGGCAAAGTGATATGGTTTAAAGCTGGAGACGGCATTTGCATTCTTCAAATTTTGCTGCTACTGATACAGATTTAGTAATCACATTTATTTACAAAAGTTTAAGTCTGTTGCAAACTAACTTATTAACGTTCAATGTTATTCACCTACCTATCAGGTAACTGGTATGCTCAGTCTGAAGATAAAAGAAAAGTAAAACACGAAGCTACCCTCATATGAAAAAGTAAAATTTCAAGTTCCTAATAGGGTTTTATACATTTATTGCAATAGAATGGCCATTGTATTATATCTCCAGGCAATTGCATGCAACACAGTTACAATAAGTGGTAAAAAGGCGAAAGAATGTCAATAACCTTCGTATTTACTCTAAACAGTGAAAAAAAAATCTACAAACTCACTTTTTCCTTCTCTTTCTTAGAAACAAGTGCAGCTTGTCTAAAAAACTCCTGTTCCTGAGCATACTGCATGATGGAAATGGAAACATTACAAGTTATACACAGCAGTGAAACATTTGATGGTTCAATTGACGAAGAACACAAATGGTTGAAAATAAGCCGGGTTTATAAAGAGAAAGAATTAACCTCACGAGCAACTTCTTGAGCACGACGTTGTTGTTGAGCATGAGTTTGTTCAGCGATCCATTTACGTCTTTGATTTGGATAAGACAAAGGATGCCATGGTTTTTGGTTTAAAAAAGAGTGGGACCATGCTGTTCCTGATTTTGTTTTGTAATCTACTTCTCCATCCGCGTTCTTGTCTGAAAAGTGTTTGCTTAATCGCGCTCCTCCTCTTTCATCGTCTTCCATTCTCCAATCCAATGAGTGTTTTTGGGTCCAAATTATTTCTAGATCTTCACCCGACCCCGCCCGTTTGGTTGGTGGGTACTTGTGGATTTGGATTTTGGATTGATGATGGTAAAAATATTGGATGAAAAATCGTTCAAGAAAATACTAATACCTCTTTATTACTTTTTGTTTATCACTTCTAACTAGGGGCGTAAACGAGCCGAGACAACTCGCGAGCAACTCGAGATCGACTCGAAAAATATTCGATTCAACTCGATTTAGAATGAGTCGAGCTCGAGCTCGAGCTACTCATATAAGATGTCGAGTCGAGTTCGAGTTAGAGTTCTAAGTTACTCGGCTCGTGAAGCTCGCGAGCCTTAAACGAGCTTTTCTAAAATTACATATATACCCTTTATTTACACATATATTACTAGTTATCACCTAATATCATTTTCACATTACCCTAACCCTACACACACATCATTTCACTTAACTTCTCTCTTCCTTATCTTTCCCATCAAAAGATGCAGTCAAACACAACCAACAACAAATCCATCTTCTTCCTTATTCTTCTAAGGCTGCTACTAACCCACAATAAATCAAAACCGTACCCTCAACCTTCTTATTAGTTCTTCTTGGTTCGAATCTTTGTTCACTGAGTTCGGGTAGGTTCTTCTTATGTGTTTTTCGCGTTTTGTTTTAACCGAAAACAAGAAGAATGAAATGGATTTAGTTTTGTTCTATCTTTAAATTTTTCGGATAGTTAAAAATAAGTTGAGACTTCTTATAGATCAATGATGTTTGCTTCACGAAAATCTTAAAGATTTGTACAAATAGTGAATAAAAACTGAGATCTTGTTCTTGTCATTTTATTTTGTTGTCGAATCTGGTAAGAGTTGGGTTACATAACTTGATGTTACATAACACCAACATAAGTTAGATGTTAGTCTGCTTCACGAAGGAGATGGGTTATTGGTTATATATTTTTTTTTCATATAAAGCTCCGTTATGTCGGTTTAACCAAATTAAAGATTGTTTAAGTTATATTCGGTTTGTGTTTTTTATAGTGATTTTTCACAAGCTTGCTGCTTGATTTATTTAATATATACGAGCCGAGTCGAGTCGAGTTTCGAGCTCGAGTTTTAGTGATCGAGCCGAGCTTGAGCTTGAATTTTGAGGCTCGGTCTAGCTCGAGTCGAGTTTCGAGCTCGAGTATTATATGTCGAGCCGAGCTCGAGCTTGTCAATACTCGACTCGACTCGACTCGATTACACCCCTACTTCTAACCAGTTGAAATACTAATACCCGAAATAAGATCTAACATCGTGATGGTTCGGACCCTTTGAACCTAAAACTAAAACGCATGGCTATTTTGATCCTTCCGTGAAAAGTTAATGATCTTGAATGAAAAAGAGTTAATTGCAAAAATCGTCCCTAAGGTTTGTTGAAATTGCAGATTTCATCCTAAAATGTTTAAAAGTGCATGGATCGTCCTAAAATCACACTATTTTGCAAATTTTGGTCCCTGGAATCTGACTCCGTTATCTCTCTTATTTTAATATATAAAACGAAAGGGCAAAATGGTATTTTCACTTGTGATCCCCCCTTTTAATCCACTGACCATATAATACTCTCTTTATCCGTTGACTTCAATTATTCTAAAACCAAAAACCCTAACTAAAAATAATCTTTTTTTTGAACAAATAACTAAAAATAATCTCAATCCCTCAAATTCCCTTTTTCTTCAAATCCAATCCTTAAACTTGAAAGTGTTAATGTAAACTACAAATTATGATAACTGGACTATAAGAATGGTGTTTTAAAACAGATGGGTCAACATTCAATCCACATGTTAAAGCATATGAGTGGTTGAAAAAATTTCCAGCTGAACATTGGAGTAGATCCCATTTCTCAGGTATTACAATTGTTTTTAGTCACTTTAGATCCCATTTTTTAGCAATACATTAACATTTATATAAGTTAATATTTATGTAAACAGGCAGGGCTCATTGTGATCTTTTGATCAATAACATCTGTGAGGTTTTTAACAGACAATTGTTAGATGCTAGGGATTCCCCAATAGTGTCAGCCCTAGAATATGTAAGAGAGTATCTGATGAAAATAATAGTACTAGTTCAAAAAGTTATTGCCAAATCTGATGGGCCACTTACTCCTTCTGTTACAAAACTTTTTAACACAATCAAAGATGAAGCTTCTAAATACATTGTGGATTGGAATGGTGCTGATCTGATGCAAGTCAAAGGTCCTTGGGGGGACCAATGTGTGGTTAATTTGCATCAAAGTGTTTGCTCATGTAGAAAATAGAAAATCTCAGGTCTTCCTTGTAAACATGCTGTAGCAGCCATTCAAAACATGAGTGAGAATGGGATGACTGTTGGTTTGCCAGAGGTTTGGGTGCATCAGTCTTATAGGCTTGAAACATGGAAACAACAATATTCTTTCAAAGTCAATCCAATCAATGGTAAGAATAGATGGGAGCAACATGCATGGCCAACAACCATGCTACCACCTAAAATTCAGCCACAGATTGGCAGGCCTCAAAAAAAGAGAAAGAAAAGTGTTGTTGAAATTGAAGAGATGGTGAAAGCTAGAAAGTTGTCTAAAAAGGGTCAAACTGTGACATGTTGTATCTGCAAAGGAAAGGGGCATAACAAAAGGAGTTGTAAGAATGTTGGTGATGCACATAATGTTGCTGAACAAAATGTTGGTGCAGGTTCTGGTTCACAGAATGTTGGTGCAGGTTCTGGTTCACAAAATGTTGGTGCTGCACAGAATGTTGGTGGAACAAGTGTTGGACCAAGCTCTCAAACTTCTCAAAGTCAACCAGTGAATCCACCATCTGGAAGTCAAAAGAGAATGACAAAAGTCTCTGCAATTAGGAAAACCACACCAACTAAGTTTGGTACTTAATGTATTTGGTATTTCCTACTTGGATGTTATTTGGTACTTCAGTATTTGCTACTTATCTGTATTTGGATCTTAATTTCTTTAGTATTTCCTACTTAGAACTTTGGTATGCTAAAAATGTAATGGTAATGTCCACTTTATGTGGCAAATTTTCAATGTAACAAGTTAATGACTTGTTTCATGCAGATGGTAATGTTATTTGTTGCACTTTAACTATTCTTGCATATGCTAAATTCCATTTTAATTACTTGTTTCATGTATGGTAAACTAAACTTTAGTCACCACTGTTTTTAAACATACCCATAATCACTAAAAACTTATCACTAAACATACCCATAATCACTAAAAACTTGTTAATTTATTGAACATTACCCATATTACATCCAAAATCATTGACCATAACATACATATTCGTCAGTTTTTAAGTTCACTTATGACTAAAAATACTACACTTACAACATACTAGACTTATTACATCAAGAAAATAAGAAAAAACACCCAACTGCAAACCAAACAAATCTTCAATCTTCCATTAGATGCTGCCATTGAACTCAATGATTCTTCAAGCACATTCCTTGCCCTTAGTAAACCAGGAATTATCTGGACTGGACGAGCACACATAGGAGGATCAAGCCAGTCAAAAAACCCACAACCAGTAACCTACAAACAAATATTAATAACATCATTCAAATGAAAATTTCTCTAAACACTCGATATAAAAGAACTCATATTAAAGCTTAGAATTTGTGAGCAACAATAGAAGCGACATCCTGGGTTTGTTTGAGTCCATGAAGTACGAATGACAGCTTGCCTAGGAGGTTGACAATGGCAATTGACCATTTCAATTGTTCTTGGAGTTATGAATAAATTAGGGTTTGGGATTGATTTGGGGGAATTTTAATTAAGTGGAATATAGGTGGGTGGGGGAGAGTGGAATATTAAAGAGGGTGAGTGGAAGTATTAAAAGGGGGACCACACGTGAAAATACCATTTTGCCCTTCCGTTTTATATATTAAAATAATAGAGATAACGGATTCGGATTCCAGGGACCAAAATTTGCAAAATAGTTTGATTTTAGGATGATCCATGCACTTTTAAACTTTTTAGGACGAAATCTGAAATTTCAACAAACCTTAGGGACGATTTTTGCAATTAACTCAATGAAAAATAATCATGATGAAGGTAATATCATGTTTACTTAATAAGTACATGTCTCTTCATCATCAGGATTAGAAGTGCACAAAGCTCGGGTCAGGCCGGGTCAAAAAAAGCTCTTATCTATACTACTTATACTACTTATAATGGAGGGATGACCTTCTCTCCTATTTATGAGTTTAAGATTTTCTAAATTAGATTTTAAACACATACAAGTAACTATAATATACAAGTATGTAAAGCACAAATCAAACTCAACAATTAATACTTCTTACATACAGTTAATACATAATTTAAAACACCTCATCACCAATTGTTACAACTACCTAAGCACAAGGTACAAATACAATCTAAAACTTCCCTCTACTCCATGTTAATGTACCAAGATTTTAATGCAATACATATAATTAACACAAGATATGAAGCTACAGGTACAATCATCATAAACACAATTTTTTTACACTAAATAAATCATAATACAAATTCTCTAGCCTCCTTTTATCCAACTCCAACTACACAATCATCAATATATCTTCATTGTTTTTAACAGATTTGAACAAACACTTTCAAAGATTAAAATGGTTCGTTCTCTTCTCTATCAAAACATTCGACGGACGCATAAAGAAGATGCGTGCAACCGATTGGAAGTGTTCGAATCTGTTTGGTTCAAATCGGTTAGGAAGAAACAAACCGGTTGGACGCATAAACACTTCCAAAAGTTAGCACTTCCTTAAATGTTTTTCTTCTTTTCCTTCTTTTTGGTTCGTTCGAATCGGTTAGAAGAAACAAAAGAGGAGTGGCTAAGTTTGAGTTGATAGTTTGATAGAGAAGAGAAGAAATTAAAATGGTGGCTGAGTTTTGAAATGAAAGGGACAAATAAGAGGCGTGCAAAATTTGTGTAGGTTTAGGGTAATACAAAGTGTTTTATATCAAGGGTAATAAGTCATTGGTGTGTGGGCCGAGTGAGATTCAAGAAACTAGGCCAAAAAAAGAAGCAAATGTAGCATTATAGTCATGCTTATTCATAAACTAAAAGTAGCCACAACCAATGATTAAAAGAGTATAATGAAAAGCATTGTCATTAGTTAAAGAGTTAAAAGATCTCACATAAATTTTTAGCACTCATAAATTTATTGTTACTAAAAACATAACAAACTAGAAAACATGAAAAATTATATTTCATGGTATCCGCCACCGCAACGCGCGAGTACCCTGCTAGTTTTTATAGTTAAAAAAAACCCGTGCTTAAAAAATTTTAGGCCTTAAACAAAATATTAGGCTTATTTCGGCCCAAATGGTCCAGACCTGGCTTAGACCCGGGGCTTTTTCGGTTTTATATATATACATATATACATATATGTATGCATATATATATATATATATATATATATATATATATATATATATATATATATATATATATATATATATATATATTATATATATATATATATATAGTGTAAGGTTATTGTTAGAACCAAGAAAAATGCGAGAACTGCGAGAACCACCTTTTTACTCTTTGCAATGCATAATATACAACATCACAATGCACAATGGCATTTTTGAAAATATATGCTGTTTATTTTAAAAAATTAAATTAAATTAAGGGCAAAATAGGAAACTAATTTTTCCATAAAAATAGCACATAATAACCCATAAACCGTTCCACCCCATTTACTTCAATCTTCATCTCTTCCTCTAAAACCCTAACCACCATCATTATCGCTGCCCCTAACATACCTCACGCAGCCACAAGATCAAGTCACTCCAAATACCTAGCCGCCTTACACCTTAGACTTACATAGATTATCATAAAGATAGATCTACACTTTAAGAAAAAGGAGAAGGCCGATAACAAAATGAAAATACGGCGCTGCAAAATGAAACATGTAAGATTCGTCACTCTTCATTATTAATGCTAAGAAGAAAAAGCAAACAGGTATTGTTGACCAACAAAAGCATATATACTAAAAATTACATGAATATTTAATATATATAAATCGACTTGGTTGTCGGCATTTGAATCCCTTTATAGACTCATTGACGTGTTTTTAGTTTAGCTACTTTAAATGAATTTGATTGTACTAATTGACGTGTTTTTAATCTTTTCTCAAATTCATTTTCACATGAATATTTAATATATATAAATCGACTTGGGAGGTTTTCGGCATTTGAATACACTTTAGGGGATAGACTCATTGATGTGTTTTTATATAATCATTAGATGGATTTTTAGTGTATAAAAATTGCTTTGCGTTCTTTGGTTTTAAGGTGATGGTATTTGGGAAAAAAAGAAGTGATTGATAAAGACTTAACTAGAATGATTTGTCATTTTGTTTGCCAATTCTTTTAGGTTTTGTCGTACATCATTTTCATGTGGTTTCTGGCCTTTTGTTTGGTTACTTGTGAATGGTGGTCATGTATTGTTGGCATGTTTTGATTTATTTTTCTTGTTCGGATTCTCCTTTATTCGGCTTTGTTTAAGAATCAGCCTCAATATATGTATGTAAATTGGTTCGGTATGCACATGTATTTTCACAAATCAAACGGTTTAAAAACTTTTACACACGTATATTTTTTTTCTTTTTTGATTGCGAGTCACATAAGTTTCAAGGTTAGATTATGGTATATAAATCTTATAACCTTCAAGTCTGACTTTTTTTTGGTAGGTCTTATAGTGAACGTTTTTGGTTTGGTATTATGAGTTTTTTTGTTTGCGAATGGTGGATTAGGCAACAGTTCAAATCTTACATTTTATTGCTCTTATTGTCTCAGTTTGCACATGTTTTTTTGAGTGTGCATATGTGTTTTTACGGTTGTGAATTTGAAACCTTCTTTGCATATGTGTTTTTTACAGTTTATGAACTTGTTTCTTTTGTTTAATTTCTGTTGTTAAGAATGGATTGTCCATATATGTTTTGTTAGTTGTTATGATTAATAATTCCTCTATTATTTGTTTGTGATTACAGGTTCGAGTAAAATGAGTAATATGAAGAATGCACATACGTATATATAAAGGCATATGCATACAAAGAGATCGAGAGTGGCCAAGGATTAAAAACACATGTGCCCAAGGATTAAAAACACATGTGTATATTTGATCGAGAGTGGCCAATGAGATCGAGAGTGGCCAATGAGGTCAACTGCACATTGCACATATGCATACAAAGAGATTGAGAGTGGCTAATGAGGAAAAAACACATGTGCACAATGATTAAAAACACATGTGTATTTGATGGGTTTTTTTTAACAAGACGAGGAATACATGCGCACGCCTAAAAGATGAACCAACTATTAAAGACATTGTATTATGCACATGTGCACGCTTTATATATTTGTATAAAGCATATTTATGTAATATTTTTTAATAAAGTTTTGTTGTTTGTATAAAATTGCATAAGTGTATTAATAAAGTTTTGTTGTTTGTATAAATACTTATATAATATTCTTTATAGATACATGTGCAAATACAAAACACCAATGCATAAACAAAAAAATACAATTATCACATATTGCAAAAACACATGTGCACACAATGAAAAAAAAAAAAAAAAATCCCTAATTACTTTTAAAAAAAAAAAAACGTTTTTTGTAAAAAAAAATTAAATATTAAAAAAAGTAATTTTACCATTATACCCTTTTAAATTAAATAATAAAAATTAATATAAGAAAAAATCTGATTGGTTGATGTTGGTTCTCGCAGCTTCTACGCATTTTATTTGGTTCTGAAAATAACCTTCCCCTATATATATATATATATATATATATATATATATATATATATATATATATATATATATATATATATATATATATATATATATATATATATATATATATATATATATATATATATATATATATATATATATATATATATATATATATATATATATATATATATATATATATATATATATATATATATATATATGAGTATAGATAGAGAGAGTAGAGAGTTAGGATCAAATGAGAAGAATAATTAAAATAAGAATGATAACAAGAAACCACAACTATTATTTCGGATTTATCTACAAAACAGATGCATCTCCCCTTAAAATTCTCTCTCCTATTTGAAATGTGTGGCTAAAAATCTTTCTTATTCTTCTTATTTTAGTTTTTCTTCTTATTGGATCCCTTCCCTATATATATATATAATATGAGGCTGTTATGCATCTAAGCTTAGATGCGAACCCTTCCTAAACTTGCATAGTTTTAACAAAATCTCCTAAAGTTTAAGTGGATACTCACCTATTTCGTTTAACATGCACTCATACAGAATGATTTTAATATCATCTTTTGCATCTTTCATCAAATAAAAACCAACCCATTTGGTGTAATTATGCAAGTTTACTCGATTTATGAATATTTGATTCAAATATTATATCTAGACCTAGTAATATGCTGCAACCTGCTCATCTTTAATCTGATTACAAATTCAATTGTCACTTTTCACCTTCATCAAATATTTATTCGATTTGGATTGGAGGAGTTTTATGTTTCGATGATCAATTCTAAAAGATTAAAATCTTCATTTTAGTTAAACGATTAATAGACAAACATAAGTGAATAAAATGGTTGAGCAAAATTTAGGAGATTCAAATTTAATCAAAACTACGTAGTTTTGTTGGAAATTTGATTAAAACGACTTAGTTTAGGAGGGTTTCGCATCTAAGCTTAGATGCATATGTTTCCATATTCACTTTCCTCATATATATATATATATATATATATATATATATATATATATATATATATTTATGTTCATGTGATGTACACTTTAAAGTAAAACACAATAGGCACCAATAGAAAATAGACAAGTGTCCTTTTTGATTAAAAGAAAATGAAAATTAAATTAAATATGTATATGGGTATTATAGTAATATTAGGGCCCGTTTGTTTTGGGGTACTCAGCCCAAAAGATTGGTTTTGGTGTCTAATACTATGTTTGGTTTATATATTTGGTATTTCAAATAGTAGTTAAATCCGAATAAGAGGGGATCTGCTAAACCTCTTCAGGAAGCCTACATTACACTTTCTTTTCTGACATGACCCCACTTGACCATCAGTTTGTCATTTTATATAATTTTTATATGCCTTTTTTTGTACTATGAGTCTTCCATTTATATTATTTTTAAATTTAAAAATATATAATAATATATAACTTTATAAATAATAATAACTTATATATTTTATAATATATTTTCTCTCTCCTACATTAAATCCTAATCCAAATCCAAATCTAAATTTAAAACCAAATCCAAATCCAAATCATAAACCCATCTAGAAACCAAACGGACCCTTACTTTTACATACATCTGATTCATTCAAAGTTAGTACCATGTTATCGCCACTCATCATTATCCAAGAGATTCACGTATTCCATTCATAATCATCAGTTATCATTCATAAAAAACACGCATCATCGGAAGCCTACACCCGAAGCCAAAAACCGTCCTCGCATGTCTCTAGTTTCCGGGTAAATGACGAAGCCAAAAACATCTAACAAGTGTCGTTTTAGCATTAAAATATGCATTTAGATCGTGTTGTTTGTCACAACACCGCCGCTAGATCTGCCGTAAAATCATTTACCTTCTTCTCCGGCGGTCTCCCATGAGTTTTGTTTATTTCGGATGATGTATTTGCATCAATGAATAATGGGATAATTTTGTTTATTTCTGATAATGTATTTGCGTACCAAGGAGAAATTTATAGCATATTTTATTATTGTGTCCCCAATTTATACTGTATCAATATGTCTTTTTTTAGTTTTGGTTTATTATTGTTTTGGTGTACTAGTAATATGTATTTGTTTGTGAGGTTAATGTCTAATTTTTGGTGATTTTATGTGATACAAGTTGTTATAGAAGATGGAGTTTGGATAAATGAAAGGTAAAAAGTGTGTTATGGTAATAAAACCATAGAAAGGTTTCATGTCCCTCTGTCTTTCACGTCGCATTTGCATGCTTTGGAATAATCTGATAACATGATATTGTTGCGTTGTAAGCTCTATCTCTATATTGATAAAATTACATTGTTTATGTTCCATGACATACTTATCAGTATTATATATTAATCAAAGAATGTCAATTAACTTATTATCTTATCAACGTTTGCGCTAATATTTTATTATGTCGATGTTTGGAATTATTCATTAGTTTTGTGTGTCGAAAGACTAAGTGTTTAATTGAAAATATAGCAAAAAAGTTAGTGTGTCACTACAAATGTATCATTCAACTAAGTGTTTCACAAATTTAGTTTGTCAATAAAAATGTGTTTATAAATTGATATGTCACTTCAAATGTATCAAAAGACTAAGTGTGTCACAAAATATAACAAAAAAAATTAGCGTGTCACAAAAAATGTATTGTGAAACTAAATGTGTCAAAAGAGATAGTTTGTCATTAAATTTGTCATTGAAAAATGTGTCATAAAAGATAGTGTGTCACTATATATGCATAAAAAAATTAAGTGTGTCACTACAAATGTATCAAAAGACTAAGTGTGTCACAAAATGTATAAAAAAATTAGAGTGTCACTAAAAATGTATTGTCAAACTAAACGTGTCAAAGAGATAGTTTGTCATTAAAAATGTGTTATAAAAAATAGTGTGTCACTATATATGCATCAAAAAATTAAGTGTACTACTACTTACGTATCAATAAAATTAATATGATATGATAAATTTTTGATGTGTCGTAGATTATCGAGAAACTTAGTGTGTCGTAAACAAGTATAAATAAAGTAGTGTGTCACTAATAAGGCATCAAAATATATAGTCTCTAAGATATAAAAAAATAATAAAAAAAATGCAGTGTTGTGGGATTTGAGAAACATGATGCATGACGTTTTAATCAATTTGTACATTGATATTTACTATATTATATAGATCCAACTAATTATAATTTAAAAATTCAAAAGAAATTGAATCCGAATTTTTGATATTTTGTAACCGAAAGTCAAAAGACCCTAAATTAGTTTTATTGATTTGGTACACAATGCCATTAGTTCTATATTTTATTACAATAATGCCACTCATTTAATTAAATTTAAATCTCATCTAAAATCATTGATCCAATGGTCCAAAATTGTACCTATTATTTCTTACTTTAAAGGTGTATACCACATATACGCTTCCTTATATATATATATATTTATATATATATATATATATATATATATATATATATATATATATATATTGTAATAATATTATAGTTATTATACACGGAAATATTTGATCAACATTTGTAAATACATTACTAAAAAATAACAAAACAAGTTACAAAGTATAAAGAAGCACTTTAATTGCATAATAAAAGCTCTCTAACAACAAAAACCCGGGTTTTCGAGCTTTTTCAGGCTTTTAGGCGGGGCTTTTGGACGGGCTTTTTCGGGCCTTGGGCTTAGCCTGGGCCGGACTAGGCATGCGCCAAACGGGGATTTAGTGGAAATATAAGGACCATTTAGGCCTTGGGTAACTGGGGGCGGGCTTTTCGGCGATTTTTTTAGGCTTTTTCAAGTCGGGCCTAATCCAGGGCTTGGGCTTTAGCCCATCTGTGCATCTCTAATTGGGTGGGGGGGGGGGGGGTCTTTCATCATCATATCATAATGAAATTTCAAACATAAACTTTTGCAATCAGGTGCCTTTCTCGTTGCACCCTTGTTATTGTGGCTTAGTGTATAGACTCTTCCAGGCCACAACCCGTAGTGACTATTATTACAATCTCGATCACTTTAGTTTGAACATGGATTGTATTGGTCCACATCAACATCATATTCACCATTGTCACTAGTGTTCGAATTATCGCTACTTAGTTGTGTAGAAACTGTGGAAAACTAGCAGGGGGGTTGAATAGTTTTTACCGATTTAAATTTAGTTTGTAAAAATTTAGATCGATAGTATGTGAAACCTTTTGATGTTGAGGTATAGATAATGCAAGTTAATAAGAAAGGAAATAAGTACGATAAAAGTAAAGAGATAAAAGGGATAGAAGTGCGACACTATGATTTATAGTGGTTCGGCTACAAGGACACCTTCCTTGCCCTACTCCACTCCCCGAGTACCCAACTCGAGAGTTCAGAACACTATTTCAACAAGCTCCTTCAACCGGTGGAGAAACCTCACAACGTCCCCTACAATTTTTCCGGTACTAAGCTAAATACCGAGTTCTTTACACGGAAGAACCAATCCAACACAACAACACAACTATCACAACTACTTTAGAAATACAAGAAGAAGTATAAACAACAAGAAACAACTCAATGGTCTTGAGGTGATGTAGAATCCAAGCAACTTGGAGAGAAGAATGGTTCGTATGCAAGAAGGCGTGATCTCGTCTTTGTACTAAGTACCTTGAGAAACACAAGATACAAGAATGATCTTTATAGATCAGAGGTTAGAGAGATATATCAGTAGGAGAGAAGATATATTAGAGAAGGGTAAGAAACAAGGAAGAAATGACTCTCTATTTATAGGCAAACTGATCACTGTTCACTGGGATCCGACCAGTGTTAAGCCAGGGATCCGGCTAACTCATAATACCAGTTCGGATTTTGGGTCACAAATTGGGTTTTGGGTTATGGGTTATGGTCCATGGATAGGTGATGTCATGCTTGATGTCAGAGTCATCTTGGGTCATGGTTTATGGAATTTGGGTCATGGGTCATGGGTTTTACCCATTATTGATTTCATGCAATGGGCCATGGGTCAAGCTCCATGGGTGTAACACCCCTTGAAGTGGAAGAAAATGTTACTGGGTATTACTAAATTGATATCACCACACAAAGTATAGAACAACGGCTTAACTTGAGAAATCATATTTCTATAAAGATTTATGCTTACATCTTTCAAAATATACTGCAGAATATAAGCCCATAAAAAGTAAAGTGGTCCTCAGTGTATATGAGAGTCATCTATAACCATGCCATGCCAGTGCCCAAGCGCCTCCAGAGTTTAGCTATGGCCTTTTTATCCTGAAAATACATGCAAAAAAGTCAACACAATGGTTGAGTGAATTCATAGGTTTAGTAGTAAAATAGTTGATCACAAGATTCCAAGTTTTATGTAAAATGGTGGGCTACGATGGTAGACGTCCAGTAAGTAATTGTTATATCATTATAAGAACGATTTTGAACATGAGTATCATCATAAAGATGATTTTGAACGTAGGTATCATACAAATGATTTTGAACACGGGTATCATAAAGATGATTTTGAACATAAGTATCATCATAAAGATGATTTTGAACGTAAGTATCATCAAACAGATGATTTTGAACATAAGTGATAATAACATTCAGGTATAGCATAAGATTTTCAAGCAATTGTGATCATAAAAAGTAGTGGTAGCATGTATTCTCCCCCAAGAAGTTTATAAAACAATTAAAAGAGTAAAAGCGGGGCTATGAACTCACCTCAATGGTACAATAGGAAATGCACAACAATATCAGGTACGATATGGCAACAGCTTCAACACAATACAGTGAGTTTGAGATGTGAAGTGTGTATCGAACGAGATGTGAATGAGAACAAGTGAGACCCGATAAACAACCTAGCTTCCAAAATCTTATACCCGACCCGATAACAGTGAGTTTAAATACCCCGGCCATTCTCTTCACCATGTAATAGGCGAGATTAAATGGCTTTTGGTGAATAAGGTAATACATCATTTGCACAAGACATGCATTTGGATGGTATTTGTTTCCGACCAAGCTAATGAAATTTTCCCTAAGAATTTCTTCCCATTTTCTAAAAATGGGGTGCATTTCGAAGAGTTCCATTTGAAAGGGATCACGGTGAATGAGCTCTTTGTTTTGGTTGAAACGAGATTAGTCGGCTCTAACTTTGAAAAGAGTGTCTCGAACGGTTGCGGGTTCATCAAGAGGAGTATGGTAGATTGGTTTGGAATCAAGAGCAAAAGATTGAGCAGATATTGCCCAATCTTGAGAGTACATAAAGGCGGTTGAAATGCTATCATCAGTATTTTGAATTATCCTAACGCTTTTGTAGAATTCAAAGATGAAAACCGGACAAATTTGTTCATCAATATCAAGAAGACAATCAAAGTTGACTGCCGAGAAGACTTGACGAATGTCGGTATTTTCAAGGAAACATTCCTTGACCACACGACCTTCGTGGATAAGTCGTTTTTCATGTCTTTTGAAGACTTTGCGATCGGTTTTTGACAAACCCTATTTTCGATAGTATTGGGTGAGCTAATGGACGGTATCATGGTGGTCTTGTTGGGTGGCTTTAGGCATGGTTGGTCCTAGAAAAACAAATATTCTAATTAGGCAAAATTTGTTGAGATGGGTTTATGGTTTTGATTTGTATTAACAATGTTGTAAACACAATGTAATCTTAGTTATGTGAAAACCTTTTCTAGTGATCAATTTTGGAAAACCTAATTTTATCAATTGATTAAGAAAAATTGAAAAACCATAAACCCTAGGATGAAGATGATGAAGATTAGAACATGTTAGTGTAATTACTTACAATGATGTTCTAGATATGGATGCTTGATGGTATAGAGTCCCATGGAGATGAAAACAGCTCTTGGGTCGTTTTAGTGTTTTGTGGGAGAGGGAAAATGAGCAGAATTGATTTTGAAAGGCGTATAGCTGGTTTCTGTCACACGGTTCCCCCGGATCCCTTGTATTAGGGATCCGGCTAGTACAACTAGAGGGATCCGACTACCTTAGACAGAAAAAGTGTGTTTGGCATTATTTTTGTAATAAGTTATAAAGCGCTTATGGTACAAAAATAGTTTTGAGGTTTCTAATTGAAAAGATGTTTGGTCAGCGGGATTTAATAGTTTAATTATCAAGGATCCATTTGTGACGACGGCGTTAGTTTGACGAGATCAAGAGGAATACTATTCCCGATGATGAGTAAGTCGGGAAAGTGGCGAAAAGAGACTTTTAAGAGACTAGCAATTATTAACGTCTAAAATAAAAGATGGTATCAACATATTCATGTAGATGTAAGCTAGCTAATGAAAAGTGAACATACCTTTATGCTCTTGGTATGGATTAAGGATACCATAAGACCGAAAATACTTTATGAGCTTTTAAAGTAATCGGTTGTACTTAGAATAAGTAGATTGCGATTACTTTTAGGTTCTTCCTTGAAAGTTGACTTCATTATTCTTTGAGTGGAAATGAAGACTTTGGGGAGCTCCTAGCATGAATATTTCTTGAAAAGATAATGTTAGAATAATCTACCAATATCCAACAAAAAAAATTTTGTTTTAAAAGATTTCCTTCTTTGTAGTTTTCAAACATACACGGATCGTATCAAGTTTTTAAAGTACAACATACTCTAAGAAACTTGGTAACGAAGCTCTGATACCAATTGTGGAAAGCTAGAGGGGGGTGAATAGTTTTATCAATTAAAACTTCGTTTTAAAATATTTAGATCGACTTATGTCAATCTATTTGGATGTGTATGTTGTACATTGATAGATAGATATATAAATGTGTAATGAAAGATAAAGAGTAAGAAGCACATAACCACGACACGATTATTTATAGTGGTTCGGCTGCAAGGACACCTTCTGTCACACCCCCAAAATATCGCAGCGGAACGATAGTGTCTTTAGGGTATGACGTCATAGCACAAAGTATGGATACAGAAAACGACCTCTAAAATGAGACGTTTTGAAAAGTTTACCATTCGATTAAATAAAGTTGAAGTTTACAAACATAAGATCCCAAAGTTTGATAATACATAAAGGGTTACAAAACATGTCGAATGGTAATTGATAAAAACACGAGACTCCAATGTATGCCATGTGACCCAAAAGCTCCATGAAATGCTATCGCCTTACTACCTGAGATAAACATGCTAAAAAGTGTCAACACAAAGGTTGGTGAGTTCATAAGTTTGTTGAAAATGATTTGAAAAAGTCTTTAAAGAATGTTGATGCAACAAAGGCATTGTAAATCTATTCGTCCGAGTTCGCCCATACAAAACTCTCGAACCTATGTGTTCACAACCCATTGCCTAATATAGAATTGTCAATCTTGTTTGTAAGTAGGGCATATGTGCATACGATATATACAAGTACTTAATGCAAAGAATCACAGCCAATTGAACCTCTTGACAAGTCTACATTGTTTGTTGTGTCTCATTGAATAACGGATTATATTCACCCCAGGTCAAGTCATCAGGGACACAAGGGTGGGGCGTCACCGATAGTACTATCAATACCTCTCCGCCGCTCCCAGGAGTTAACAGTGCTAAAGTATGTATGTTAGAAGCATAATTGAAAACAAGTTTAGCACATTAAGGCACATATCGCAATAAACCACACATAGTGTCCAAAGAGTATAAGAAGTATAGTGTAACACAATTGTATAATGGTTTGAGTATTCACAAGAGTAAAAACAAGTATTTAAGCATGGATCTCCCCCAAAGAGTTTGTAAGAATTTAAACGAGTAAAAGCGGGTATGAGCTCACACCTGGTATGATTGATATGCTAACAAATTGAAGTGCACGAAAATGAGGCTCGGAAACTATCCGCGACCTAAAATGAATGATATGTTCTAATGTAAATCATGAAACAATGTCGTGCATGCAAATCCATATGTAATCTATACCACTTGTACGTTTTTGAAAATAGAATTTATTGTTGAAATATATGTTTATGACATCTCGTCATGTTTATAAAATACTTTACAAGTATATACGTTGAATCAACATTCTACGATAATCGTTTTGTGATTTATTATGAAATTATAACTTTTCGTCATAAAATAGTGTCGTTGAAATTTTCATGAAAGTGAAATAACGGACCTCGAATAGCTAGTCATAAAATGGCACATCGAGTGTCGGAAACAAACTCAACGGTTTTGGGAAGCTTGTATCATTATCTCAAAGTTTTAGCATTTAAGTTTTCATCCTAGAGGTCTCGATCATGGAGAAAAATATAGTTAAAGTATGGTACTTGTGTCCAAAATATTGTTTAAGGGTGGTTTTCAAAGTTTGAGTGACTATATTTTATTCGTTACAACCGCTTGACCGGTTGGACATTTTGGAAAATATGCTAGGAGAGCTTACTTTTACTAGAAGACATCACGTTATAAAAAGTATTACATCCTTGTTTAAAACGACCCTCAACATGGTCACATAAGGTTTGTCTAATAGAAATATATTAGTTTTCTTATATAATAATGCAACTTTGTGTAAATGTGTATAATTTAATCGTTACAAGTCCGTTTTCTACATCCTTAGATTCGTATTAAAGTATACTAATATATTTTTGATAAGTCGACACATTTAATAACGCTTAAGCCTCATTTTTGACTCATAAAGAGTGACATTTTCATCTTTGAAATTTCGAAATTATTAGTTTTCAACGTCAAACTTCAAAATAGCATAACTTTTTCGTTATAGCTCCGTTTTAACCCGCAAGCCGCCAATTTTTCTTTTAAAGTGTATTTTCCAAATGTCTAGCCCAAAATTTTTATCCACTGTCGAAAATTCCAGATTTCACAATTTTGATCAGAACCTTAATTAGACTTGTCGAAATGAGTTTTTCACGCGCAAAACCTATTCTAACCAATTCAAAACAACTCCGAAGCTATTCTAATCCTACCATACACCTTCTTAGGGTGTCATGGGTTCCTAGACATCACCAAAAGTGATATGTTTCAAGGGATAATTATAGGATGACATAAATATATATAACTCTTAAAAACAATGAAAAGTGGTATAAACATCCATAAGACTTGCATGTTTTCTCAAATATGATGAAATGAATATAACAATGAATATGAAATATGAACATGGACATAAGATGCTTACTAGTTAACTTGATGAGGTTAATGAACAAAGGTTTAATCCTAATCACCCAAGGTTTTTTATTTCAAAACCTTAATCAAGAGTGTAACTAGAGTGAAATATACTTGTCTTGAAAATTTTTGTGATCTCCTCTTGAACCTCTATGGTGGCCGGTTTGTGTAGAGAAGAGAGAAGAGAAAACTCTTTCACTTTCCAAAACTAAAGTTGTATGTGTTTAATGAGTATAAAATAAGATAAGTGTAGATATTAGCTAGATATTTAGTGCAAAGTTGTGTGACTCATCCCTTGTGTCGACAAGGGTGAGTTTGTTTTACTAGTGATATGATAATTTTAAATAGTATAGTATGTAAAATTAAGTAAAGATAAGTAATAACTTGTATACACATTTGAGTATTTAGGGTAGCGTTAGATAAAAATAAATTTTAACGGGTCAAGATAAAACATATTGAGGTCATAAAAATTATAAAATACATTTCTTGAAAGATTTGAGTGAATAAATATCGGTTGAATTTACAAACCTGTAATTTATATAAACATAACAATTTATATACGAAATCAATTTAAAACATTGGGTAAACTCATAATATTATTTTTATAGTCTTAATATGAGTATAAAAATATGTTGGGATAATTTTTGGAAGTATCGGACCAATTGTTCAAAATAATTAATTACGCGATAACGTTTATTTAATATGAAATTAAATGTTTAATGTAAAATGCAAACCCATGCATGAACTAGTATGATGAATGTTGAGTTTGAGAAATGACCAAAAATTGAGAATTGTGACACCTTCCTTGCCCTACTCCACTCCCCGAGTCACCTACTCGAGAGTTCGTAATCATTACATGACACCAACTCCTTATGGCGAAGAAGCCTTCACAACGTCACTTTTCCTACATTTCTAAACCAAGTTCTTCTTCTACAAGTTAACCACACCTATCACAACGCCGCTTACCTCTTTATCCGTACTAGACTGGAACCGATTTCCATTACGATATGAGGACACTACTACCCAAACACTCCCTAAACCCAAAGGAGACCCACTCCTTATTACAACATTATCAAGGATATCAATATCCTTGGATACAACTCTATCTCATTGTATATCGATGCACCTCATCGAGTATACAACCTGGCATCCTTCACTAATGCCACCGACTTGACTTCTAGGCATTCTTCACTAATGCCCTTGACACGGACGTTTGGCACCTTTCACTAATGCCTTCTTCTTAACTCCTTTAGCATTCTTCACTAATGCTTATGACACGGACCTTTAGCACCTTTCACTAGTGATTTCGTCTTGACTCTTTCGGCATCCTTCACTAATGCCTTGGACACAACACTTTTATTGAGGGAGAAAGAAGTATCAACAAGAGAACCTCAGTAGTCTTGATGATGACGAAGCATGGCAACTCATGGACTTGAGCTTGCTCGACTTCAAGAGGTGGTGATCTCGCCTTTAAGAGGAACCTAGAGAATCACACAAAAATAAAAGACAAACTACATAGTGAGATCCTTAGGATCATAGGTTAGAAGGTTACAATACTTGGGGAAAGTATGTGTGGGAGTGGCAACCCATAAGGAAGAAATGGCTCACTATTTATAGAAGAAATTTAGCTACTGTTCCACGGATCCCTCACTTGAGGGATCCGTCCAGTGTAATGCTGGGGATCCGTGGGACGCTCCCTTTTTCCCATGGGTTTTGGATCATGGGTCATGGGTCATGGTTTATGGATCAATGGTATCCAAGTAGATACAATGTATCTACAAGATGCAATGCACCTAGTGCATGGGTCATGGTTTAAAACAATGGGTCATGGATAATATCCATATATGACTTAAGCATGATGTCATGCAATGGGTTATGGGTCATGCTCCATGGGTATGGGGCATGGACTTTGGGTTATAACCAACTACATTCAATGTATTTGGTCAATGGGTCAAGTGCTTAAGTTTCTACCCATTTATATTTACCCATTATAATATGATTGTACAATAAATTGCACTACCAGGCTTCAATGGTGAACGAAGGTATGAGGGGTGTATGTTCCAGCCAAGATTTTCTTTCACCTGAGAATAAGAAATATGAAGACATTATGTTAAGTGATTACGCAGGGTTGGATCTCAAACCACCGCTAGAGAGTAAGTATGAGTTATGGTTGTTTAAGTGTGTGTAAGTAAAGAGATGAGTGTTAAGTGAGCTTACCATAATCCTCTGCCGTCCAACCTATTTATAGTGGAAGAAATAGGGTGGAGGGCACCGCATTTCATGTTGCAAGTGTCCCATGTTTGTGGTAACCGCTAAGGCTTAGTGAATCATGTTCTCAAACTTGGCGGAAAGCCAAAGAGAGGGAGATCGATTGACCAAGTCGAAGTTCTCCTATCTCTGCTACTCCTTCACAACCATACCCGGGCCTAAGGCTTTAATGGCGAATTTCAGTAGGTAACCTTCGTGTGTACGAATGGTTTGACGCCCATGAATATTCAGGATACCTAACTTGGGCCTTCGTGAAGGGCATCACATCTCTGGGTGTCCACGGAAATGTTCTTGGGTACATCATCAAGCCCCAAATAAAGTGATGCATATGAACGAAGAGACATTGCTTTCGACTTCATCCTGTGAATAAAATCAACCTTTCATTACAAAGATTATCGTAAACAAGATAATCATGCGTTTAACTCGCGCATTTAATGCTACCTCTCTAGCTACCCGCTACAGTGATTCCATATCCCAAGTTACCCGGTTGACCAAAACGGCTTATTTGAAATTTAAAACTCTTTTGAAATCCGGATAAGGGTTAATCCACAAGACACGTGTTCGGTTAAAAAGAGGTAGAAAAGGAGTATTTAAAGGGAAGTGTATGAAACCCTAAAAAACTTTACCCTCTTCGTCTACCTTTTACACGCAGTAATCCGCTTAGAATCACTGGCTCCGAAACAAAAGGTAAAGTCTTCCTCCTACTATCTCGTAGCTTAGAATAATCATGGATTCAAAATTTATAATTAAACAACAAAAATGTACTTTGACCGCTAAAGAATTGCACGATCATCTTGTTAATTACCCAATCCCTCAAGAGTTTAAGGTTATGTTACCCAAATCAAACCAAGGTATTTTTGATGCCCCCGAGGGCTTCGTAGAGCTATATACTCACTCCTTTAGCCATTAAAATCTTAGGATTCCTATCCACCCTCTTATCTTAGAGTTAATGCAGTATTACAAAGTACATATCTCTAGATTTAACCCCTTTGGTTTAGCTAAACTCACCACATTCATAGTTATGTGTAAGGCTTATGGCTATGAACCAACGCTTAAGGTATTGAGGGGATTTCTGAATCTTTACCCTGGTGGTAATTGGTTAACTTTAGCAAAAAGGCCTGAAGGAGATGGGCCTACTCTTGTTACGAGGCCATACACAAATATAAGGGAATGGAAGGGTAGCTTCTTTTATGTTCAAAGCACCATTGTACCACCGACTATCCAAAGATCTTTAATAAGGAGTTTATGTTTGATGCTAAACGTTTTAATGACCCCATACCTTATGAGGTTCGAAGGAATCCATGTTATCAGCATTTGGCTAGGTATCCTGCAGATGTTCAAGCCTTCCCTGAGCCAATCTTGTTTATGGCTAGGATTGCACAAAGCTGGGAGGGGTCTCCTAAGAAGCGTATTATCATTTATCATGGACAAAGTATGTGCTTCCACTTTTATTTAAGTATGACCAATGTAGCACTGATATTTATCTTTTCTTGTTCCTTTTTTTTGCAGAAATGGCGTTTAGGAACTTCATGCATCAAGACTTTGATGAAGACTTGAGCTTCATGCCTGCGGAAAAAGCTGAAGAGTCCTATGGTGTTGGTTCACCTTCCACATCTGTCAACAACAACGTAGACATTCCCGCACACGAAGCATGTTGCCTCAAAGACCCCCACAAGCATTGTTGGAGGGTCCCTCCCAATTGGTTGAGAACGTGCATTTTGACGATCCCGTGAGGAGGATGTTCAAATCACAAGCTCTTGGTATAGCCAAGTTGAAGAGTAGGAAGGAACAACGGTAAAGCCATCAAGTCTCGAACAAGAGAAAGACTCTCCAAAGATCCGATCCGTAGGCCGTGCAATAGAAGAATGTCGAAGGCAATAAAGTTGTGAAATCTGCCTTTGAATTGCCGGATGATGCTGAAGAGAGAAATGGTAAGAATTTGCCCTTTTAAATTATATAAAATGCTAATTATAATGACTAACTTTTCCCTTATGTATTGTATTGGTCGTAGGCCTTCCTGATATGAAGGAACTTCCGAATGCCTTGGCCTGCCACCGAATTATGGATCATGTCACCCCTCCTCAGTGGAAAGGATTTCTGGACAATATGTCCATCGAATGGGTTTGCGATCTGCACGATAAAAGTGTTGCAAGGCAGGCTGTGTTGGATAACTACTTGAATGGCCGAACCAGGGAGTTACTTCATGCAGTTACAAAGGCAAGGCAAGAGATGGATGTCATCTTTGGAGAGGAGAAGCACAGAGACCAAGAGTGCCGCCGAGGCAAAGTGTGATGAGATTGAGAAGGATATCGAGAAGAATCCACTCATCCAAGACCTCCGAGATAAGATAGCGAGTTCATGCAGGTGTGGCAAACTTAAGTTGAGGAGGCTAAGTGTGGTGCCTCACTGGCCAAAATGTTGTGTTAGAGGCAAAGTAAAGGCCTTGGAAGGTGAGAGGGTTAGGCTTGGAGAACTAGAGGTGAAAATGAGAGAGAGATTGATAGCCCTGCAGATGAGGTATAAAATGCTCCAAAAGGACCGTGCTAAGGTCAGATCAAAAGTGGTGCCTTACTAGCCATGGAACTATATCATAGTGATGAGGGAGCTGCTGATGTGGAAAGTGATCAGGCAGCTATCTTTTGGATGGTGCTTGGCTCGAGGAGATGGCTAAACGGGAAGCCCATAGACCTCTCCTCAGTTGGGATCAAGCACGTCCTCATCGGTTGGGCGATATGAAGATGGAAATGCGTTTGCAATCAAGAAAGTACTTCTTGGTGAAGCCACCAAAGACCCCATGGCACCTCTTGAAGACCTCCTCTGGAAGCCAAGAAGATCAAGCCTGTGACCCCAACCAAGAAGACAACCTCTACCAAGCCTTTCTCAGCTCTTCCATCCCCAACTCCATCTCCTCAGAAGCCAGAATGAAGGCTGCCCTGTTGGCAGTAATTTGGTTCCAAGGGTAGCATGTACCCTTTTAAAACAATTTAATGTTTCTTATGTTGTTGGCTTGTTACTTAAAACAATTGAATGTTTGTGATGTGTGGCAACGGCCAAAGACAATTTGAACGAGATTTCAGCCTCGTATGCAGGTATAAGGGCTCAGGCCCTTCTTTTGAATGCTACGGTGTGGGAAGATATTCCTGCACACTTAGTTATTTTTTCCTTGTGAACTTCTCTTACGCCATTTTTCCAACGCTTAAACTTTACAACCTAAGGTTAAACAACCTCATTGTGTATAAATTACAACACCAAGAATATAATGACCAACTTTGATCATTGACAGAGGGTCGCGACCCACTCTATCTCAAATCCTTTAAGTAATATGGCTAGTTTTTATTTTCATAATTGCCATAAACTGATAGGAGAGTTAATGTGAATTGTTGGTAGGCCTAAGTAGTGGTACGAGGTGTTTGTTACACCGTATGCCTTCCAATTCGACATTGAAACTCATAAACGACTTGGCTGAACAAACCTTTGTGTTTAAGAAACGAAGCAAGAGATTTGTGGAAAATGTATTATTCATCATTGAATTGGTAGAGAGGATTACATCATTCTTGAAATGAATATTAAGACAACTACCAATAATGCATGCTTTCCCATGAGAAGCTTTTAATTACAAGAATGAAAAGTAAAAATACTTCTTAAACATAGAACTTTCAGAGGTTCGTACCATTCCATGTCTGGTCGATGGGTTCTCTGAGATGAGTAGCCGTAGGCTCCATGCCGTAGGTCTCTCACTATCACGTAGGGTCCTTCCCAAGTAGGTCCGAGCTTCCTCGGTACTCTGCTTTACTTGCATTGTTGAGGCGTAGCACATATTCCCCCAAGTGGAAGGCCTAACCCTTGTAGTAGCCTTCTATCTTATGTACATGCCTTCTCGGATGGAAGCTATCTCTCTCTTTCTTCTAACAGATCAAAGTTCTCATCTTTTCTTTCATCATTTGGCTTCATATGTGGCCACACGCTCCGTGTGCAAACTTAGCTCCGAAGGGATGGCCGCTTATGTTCCATATGTTAGGCTGAAGGGGGTTTCACCATTGCTTAACTTGGGGTGAGTCCTATGAGCCCATAGCACTTGAGGAAGCTCATCCACCCATCCGTGATGAGTTTGTCCCAGCCTTTTTTCGATCCCTTTGACAATGTCTCTATTAGTAACCTCCACTTGTCCGTTACCTTGTGGATGGTAGACGGACGTCCAAGACTGCTTTATATTATGCCCTTAACGTGAAGTCGTGAGAAGACTTTCAAACCGCCATTGTGATATGATAATGTGGGGCACTCCAAATCTGCACATAATGAGCTCCCACACAAACTTCTCGATCTGTATCCCCATAACGGAGGCCAAAGGTTTAGCCTCAACCCACTTTGTGAAGTAATCAATTGCCACCAATAAGAATTTGACCCCACCAGGAGCCACAGGCATAGGTCCTACGATATCAATTCCCTATTGGGAGAAGGGCCATGCGGATGTAACACTGTCATATCCCGCCGCACTTGGGAACCTTTGAATGTATCCGACAAGCTTTACATTTTATAATGATTTCGCGAGATCTCTATGCATCAGCGCCGAGGTAGCCTAACTTCATTATCTTCAAGATAAGCTAATCGGGCCCTGCATGAAGGCCGCATGATCCTTCGTGGATCTCGCAATGATGCTCGGCTCGCTTAGGTCGACCATCTCGAGCCAAGGTGATAGAAACGACCTTCTATACAGGTTTTCTCCCATTAGCCGGTATTGTAGAGACTTAACCCGTATCTTCCTTGCTAGCTTGGGATCTTCGGGGAGAAGACCACTTATCAAGTACTCCCTGATGGGAGTCATCCATGTCTCTCCTTTTTCATGAACAACGTTCGTGACCTCTTTGCGAATAATGGATCTTTCGGGCAGAACTTCAACTAGCACTTCTTTTGTGAGATGGGCGAAGGCCATGGAGGCTAGCTTGATGAGTGCATCTGCCTTCTTGTTCTAGTTCCTGCGAACATGTTGGATGGTGTAGGAATCGAAGCCATCCAACATCTCCCTTGTTTTGTCCAAATATTGTTTGATGACGGGTTGCCTTGCTTCATAGGAGCCTGTCACTTGGTTTGCCACCAACTGGGAATCTACGAAAATAGCGAGAGCTCTGACCTTCATATCTTTGGCTAGCCGAAGGCCTGCCACTAGGGCTTCATATTCTGCTTCATTGTTGGTGGCTTCGAACTCAAACCGAAGGGCATATGTATGCTCCTTCCCTTTAGGACTGACCAACATTAGGCCTGCTCCTGAACCGTCAGAGCTTGATGCTCCGTCTGTATAAAGCTTCCAATGATCTTGTACTTCGATGAGTTTAGCCTTAGGTTCTTCCTTATCTGTGCTCGGTTCGGAAGGTGTTTCTGCCAAGAAGACTGCGAGAATTTGCCCTTTAATAGAGAGTTTCTTTGAACTCTATTTCATGCTCTCCATCTCGATAGCCCATTTGGCCACCCTTCCGACTTCTCGGGCTTCGACAAAATCGCTGAGTGGTTTTGTCGGTTAAGGCCGTGATTGGGTGGCCCGGAAATATGGTCGGAGCCTTCTTGCTGCATAGATCAGGACCAATATGAGCTTCTCCAACGTTGGGTAGTTAATTTTTGCTCCCTGCAAGACCCTGCTGACAAAGTAAATGGGGATTTGCCTCTTGTCTCGTTCTGCCATTAGGACTGCACTAATGCTCTCCATTGAGGATGCTAAGTACATGAACAACACTTCGCCTTTGATTGGGGCTGTAAGTGTTGGAAGGATTTTGATGAACTCCTTCATCTTTTGGAAAGCAGCTTCTGCATCCTGGCTCCATTGAAAGGTCTTCTTGTCGACGCAGCCTTTAAGTGTTTTGAAGAACGGTATGGATCTGTCAGCCCCTTTCGATAAGAATCGACTTAGCGCGGCTAGCTTTCCATTCAAGCTTTGTACATCTTTTAAACATTCCGGGGCTTGGAGATCCGTGATTGCCTTGACCTTAGAAGGTGATGACGTATAGTATGTACAACAGGCCTACTAAGCCCAATACATACTCTACGCCCACTCTAGGCTCAGGCCCAATGATTACAAATCCTGGACTCAGGTCCAACAATCACAAACCCGGGCCAACAAGAAGCCCAATGACTAAATTGGCAACCCACCTTGAGATGCCAAAGGTACATAATAGGCTGAACCTTCAGCCGATAGGCCTCTCACGTCCGCGTCTGCGATTAACACGGAACCCTTGTCTGCCAAGGGTCCAGCTCCGGTGACTATCCACTATATGTGATAATCCAAGAAGCCCTAACGGTAAACCTCGCCTATAGAAGGGGCTCTAATCCCCATACAAGGTACAACAACTTTCTCTCTCATAATTACACACACATACTTCTACTTTCCCTCTCAAGAATGTGTACTTACTCACGCCGAGTCTAATCGTGGGGTCCATTCACTGCACGACTAACTACTTCTTTCTGCAGAACATCACTCTTATTACTTGATTAGTACAAAACAAGCTTACCAAAGGCTTACCGCCCAGCCCAAGAAGCTACGTCCGCATCTCTATAACCCATCACAAAAATTGTACTAAATAGTTGGCGCCATCCGTGGGACCCAATACACAATCGCTTCTAAAAATACTCACCATGAGCACTAGATTTGGACCAACTTCCTTCATGTCTACGTTGCGAGTACGGTAGAAAGAGGAGACCACACGGTCTCGACACCTTGAGGGACTGTGTCCGACGCAGCCCTGAGGTATTGTGATAAGCATTTCGACAAGATCTTGCCTATCGAAGGAGAAAGTTCGAACGAAGAAAGAGCCAAGGCAGCAGAAATTGAAGGATTATCACGAAACCAAAGCATCACCGCAGAGCGGAAACGCCAAGTGAAGACCTATGGAAAGAAATTTCGAGAAAGTGGCGCGAACACGCAAATGATGGCAGCCAAGGACATACCCGATCCAGTCACCCAAAAGGGAACGTAAGTGGAAACCGGATTCAAAAGGTCGCGCCAAAGTGTGTTCCAATCGACTCGAGATAAGAGAGTGTTTCCATATTTCCAAAGACCATGAGCAACAAGTCCGCCACTGCAGGAAGCAAAGAGAGACAACCGCAAGGGTTCTCAACCGTACCGAGGATCGGTTGGGAAATCACGGAACCAAAAACTTCGGTCGCGAAAAGCGAATAACTGTTTAAATGATGAACCTCACGGAAGCGAATGTCGAGGGTCCGAAGTCAAAAAGCGGAAGCCAAATGATTTACATGACACCGCCGGACCCTAGGTCGCAAAGAGATCGATCCGTTCACTCCACGTACCGCTTTCGAAATGCCCGTAAAAACGCGGATGCCAACCAACGTGAAAACATATGATGGGAGTGGAGACCCCGAAGATCATTTAAAGATCTTCCGCGCAAAGCAAAAGGTGGAATTGGGCCATGCCAACATGGTGTCACATGTTCAACTCCACGCCACCGATCCGCTTAGTGCGGTTTGATGACCTTCCACCCCGAATCAATAGATAGCTACGACAAGCTAAAAGAGGTTTTCTTGACTAGCTTCCTACAACAAAAGAAATGTATCAAAGATCCTGTGGAGATTCATCACATCAAGCAAAAGGATGAAGAGCTAACGGAAGACTTTGTACGGAGATTCAAAGAAGAAACAAGGAACGTAAAGGGAGCCCCATAAATTATGAAAGTCTCAGGATTCATGCATGCGCTCACCGATCCGGAATTGATTAAGTGGTTACACGACAGAGTTCTGAAGTCAATGAACGAGGCGATGAACATAACTTCTTCCTTCCTAAAAGGGGAAGTAGCCACATAAAGTCGTGTAAGAAAAAGGCAATGGATGCAACGACCAACGGAACGAACAATAGCCAATCATCAACAAAGTTTCAAAAAGGGATTCAAAGAAAAGACGAGAGCAAGAGAAAGGCAACTGGGTTTCCACAACCCGCGAAAACCTTTCGAGGAAATAGTGATACATAAGAAAGCAAAATCCACAAACCTTTTCACAACCATGCCAACCTAAAAGAACGAGGGAAATTTCGCAATTTCCACGAAAAGCAAGGCACACCACGAAGAATGTCTCGCATTTGAGAAAGCAAAGAGAAGGAATGCAAGAGCTCCGATGAAACAAGCACGCCAGATAATAATGGCAAAGCAAATAAAGATCAGAACCCTATGTACCTAGAATAAAAAGACTCAAGAAGAAAATACAAACGATAAAAAGATGCATTGCCAATTCAAGCACCAAACCGGAAAAACCATGCGACGCCAGCTTCCCAGTAAAACAAACAAAATCAGAACTAGAGAGTGTTAGCTTCGGAAGAAGTAGCGAACCAAAGGAATAAGAGGAGCAAAAATACATGACCCCATACTACGAATGGAAAGAATAATAAACCGATAAGAAATATGCAGTCACGGCCAAAATGGGAAATAGCAAAAGCTAAAGAATGGATCCTGTCCTGGGCTGGAAAGCGAAGCAGGGATGGAAGTGAAAGGATAAACCTTATCCAAATGCTCAAAAAGAAGGGAAAATCTGCCAGTACAGATTCACGTCCCTTCCCAAGAAATATTGTGTCAAATCCAACAGAAATAATAGGCACTCAGGCTACTTGAGCCTAGCACGCTACTTACACAAAACAATAAATGAAAATTAATGCCGACGCGACGTAATAGTAAAATCACGCTAAATACGCTGGGTAAAGAACAGAGAAAGGGTAGAAAAAAGAGGGGTAGAACCACTTCTTCCTTGGAAAAGACTAGTATACAACATGAGGAAAAGAAAAATCCATTGAGAAACAAAAAGAAGCTGATAAATGATTGGTAAAAGGGAATACGACCAACTCTCAACAATGACACATAGCCACCGTGATCGTCGTTTCTAAAAACCCATACATCACCTAACCTTTATCCCCAAAAAGAAAAGTAAAGGCAAAGGCGAGTCAGTTGAAGCATGTTCTAAAGTGATGCTAATAACACTTAGTCGTTCTAAAATGACGACTAATAACCAGCCTCCGCGACCATTCACAACACTCCTTCCACCAAAATCCATGTCCATTGAAGTTTGCGTAGACATACCGAGATCCTAGGGCATACCAATGGTGAAAGCCTAAAACAGGAAAGCTCTCACTAATCCTTCAAGATTTTGGTAGTGCATATAGTTCCTTCCGAATTCTTGGCTCCCGAAGTGAAGAAAGAACTATCTCACGAAAGGGGTCGAGGGTGTGATTGAATGTGCAAAGAGTTTGGTCCTCAAAAAAGGAAGTGGCACAACGCCATACGAAATGCCCCCAACTAACAAGAAACTTCCCGAGAAAGGCAAACAAAGAGGATGAAAACTATGCTTTCATTCCTCGTTTATACAACCCGCCCTCCAAACAAGCGTCGTCTACTAATCCGCATATCGGGTTGGATAGACCGAGTTAAGGAACAAATGATCAAGTGAGCCGTCGGGTTAAAGCAAAAACTATGCAAGCGGAAAGGTAACCTCACTAAAAGCCCTTCCACTTCCGCACAGCAAGACGGGTTCAGACAGGAAGCCTCTTGAAGGGTCTATCAAACATGTTGTATACCCTGTGGAAAACTAGAAGGGGGGGGGGGTTGAATAGTTTTACCAATTAAAACTTCCTTTTAATCTATTTAGATAGACTTATGTCAATCTATTTGGATATGTGTGTTGGATGTTGATAAACAAGCATATAAATGTAAGTAATGAAAGGATAAGAGTAAGAAGCACAAAACCACAACACGAGTATTTATAGTGGTTCTGCTACAAGGATACCTTCCTTGCCCTACTCCACTCCCCGAGTCACCTACTCGAGAGTTCGTAATCACTACACCAATCTGATTATGGCGGAGAAGCCTTCACAACGTCGCCTACTCTTTTCCGATACTAGGCTAACCACCGGGTTCTTTCACTCCAAGGTGAACCGCACCTACACAATGTCGCCTACCCTTTATAAGGTACTAGGCTAAGTACCTAGTTCTTTCACTCCAAGGTGAACTACACCTTCACAACGTCGCCTACCCTTTATTAGGTACTAGGCTAAGTACCTAGTTCCATTGCAATGGAGGAACTACTACCACACTACACCAACGACTAATCCCAAAGGAGATCTACCCTTTACAACATCATCAAGGATATCAATATCCTTGGATCTAATACTAGTCTATCTTGTACATCTAAACACACCATATCGAATGTACATCTAAGGCACCTTTCACTAATGTCTTTGACTAGATCTACAAGACACCTTTCACTAATGTCTTGTGTCTTCACTTCAAAGCACCTTTCACTAATGCTTCTTTGTCTTGACTTCTAAGCACCTTTCACTAATGCTTCTTTGTCTTGACTTCTAAGCACCTACCACAAGTGCTTTATCCTATAGATGATCGATACCCTTCACTAATATCTTCATCTTGATACTTGAGACATCTTTCACTAATGTCTTCAACACTACTCTTCTTTGAAGAAAGAAAGGAATCATCAACAAGAAGACTTCAATAGCCTCGATGATGAGGAAGCATGGCAACTCATGGACTTGAGCTTGCTCGAATTCAAAGGTGGTGATCTTGCCTTTAAGAGGAACCTAAAAGATCACACAAAAACAAAACTACAAACATAGATCTCTTGGATCTAAAGTTAGTGAGATTTAACTCAGGGGGGAAAGTGTGTTAGAAAGGGATGAAAAGGTGTGTGAAATAATGAAGAAATGGCTCACTATTTATAGAGGAAAAATCCTACTGTTCCCCGGATCCCACGGATCCCTTCCACTTGGGATCCGGCTAGCACAAAGCTAGGGATCCGTGGAACGCTCCTGTTTATCCATGAGTATTTTTGGTTATGGGTCATGGGTCATGGGTTATGGGTTGATCCATGGTTTTCTTTCTAGATACAATGTATCTTAAGGATACAATGAACTTGGTTAAGTGGTATATATAAAACCATGGGTTATGGGTCAATACCATTTGCTAGTTATTACCCATTTTAGTATTTACATGTTTTTACCCATTTTAGTATTTACATGTTTTTACCCATTTTAGTATACTTAGTTTAAGTATATGTTAACCCAATATGTAAACACTAGTTGTTGTACATATGTATCTAAATCATAAAATCACTTATACTTGTTTTAGTGTTTTATGTGAAAATGTGAATATGTTAGAAACTATTGGTTCAAACCATTTATTATTTTATTTGTTTAATAATATGATTTTACGTTTATTATCGACAAAACATTAGAAGATCGTAAAATATAAATAAACGCTTTTACGACTTATTTGTATTAACAATCTCCCCTTTTTGTTGATGACAAAACATAAAATTATTTTAAGGAAAAGCTAAAATTGTAAAGTTTGAATTTATAGTTTTACTTTTCTCCCCTTTTTGTGAAACAAAAGTGTTTGAAGGAACAGACAGCATTGTTTTAAGAAAAACATGTGAAAGAAAAAGTAAAGAGAAATAGAGAGCAAATAACGAAAAAGGATCTCGTATTTTACTCCCCCTTGACGAGTCCATCCCGATGTAAGGGCGTCAAGTAAATGATACTAATCTAGTTTGTTTGCAAATAAGTTTGCAAAGATATCGTCAATGACCGAATGTGCCCCCATTGATGATTGCAATTATTGCAAAGGGATGTCACAAAATGTAAACCTAGTATTGCAAGTAATTTACAATGTATTGCTTTGACATAAAGCTCCCCTAGCTTTAGGATGTCAAAGTCTTCATATGTAAATTGAATAACTACAAAACAAAGGTTAGAAATCAAGTATAATTCACAATTTCCTGCAAATGTGATTCAAGTTAGTAGAAAGAAAGCTTTTGTCTCTCAGGATCCCACGGTTCCCTCCTAGTAGGGATCCGTCTAAGCAATTCTGAGGGATCCTTTTTAGCTGTTAAATTTCAGCAAAGGTGATATAACAAGTAATGTTATCACAAAAATGAGATATGAATACAAGGTAATCATATTCTCGAAAAATAACAAGTAGCATGTAATTTCCATTTAATAAAACTTGAGTTATGATATACATGACTCTAAAAACAAAAAAAATACATGACTAGGAACCAACTATCGCTTGATGCTAGGACACCACTAAAAATCTTCTAGCTCAAGTTTTTTTTAGGTTTGATCTCGTCAAAACGTTCGAGGAGATGATAGAACATGAAACGTTGGTCTTCTCGTACTTCATGTATCAAACTTTCAACATGTTGACAATGATAGCAATCTTTGTCATGGCTAGGTAGTGGTGGTGGGAGAAATGAAATGGCTTGATGCGAAGGATCAAGTGAAGCGGCTTGTGGAGCTTCAAACGATGGAGGGATTGGTGGAGGTGCATTTGAGAATGACTCAACCAAAAATGATGGTGGTGGTAGAGAAGTGTCAACTTCCATATGGTTGAGTGTTTGACTTTGATGATTTCTCATAATCCAAATGGGATTATATGATGGAAATGGCGAAAAGGAAGCTGGAGCAAGTGTTGACTCAACACCTTGATTTTGAACCATTATTCCTCCTAATGAGGAGAATGTTGTCGGCGGAAGCGGATGGGATGGCCTAGGAGGCAAGTCCTCTAAATTGTAGAGGTGTGGTGATGATAGTGGGGATGTAAATGAAATATCTCTAGGAACCAATGGTGATGGTTTAGTGGAGATGATATTGTTTGGCCTAGGAGGTATGGTGGTGTTTGGCATAGGTAGTTTTGTGGGTACTATCCTTTTAGGAATTGGTTTGATTGGATGATGAAGAATTCTATCATTTGTTGGCTTGACCGGAGATGATTCGGTTGAAGAGATTTCGTGTATAACACGAGCCTTTTTCATGGGTGGTTCTTTGGTGGATAGGTTACTACTTGGGGTTTTTCTCATGATGGGATGATTTCAAGAGGTTGCAAGAGCTGAAAGTTAGGATGAGAGTGATGACTATGGAGATCCTAACAAGGTGGTTTATAAACTAAGAAATTTGGCAAGTGCATTTAAGCCTTAAGCCATTAGGATTCAATGGAATGTGATGATTGACATGCACAAGAGTCAACTTCAGAGGTTGCACTGATCTAGGAAATCATTTAAGATGAGACGGAGTGTTTGAGTTAGGAAAATGAGTTGAAATGATTGATTTAGCAAGATTTGCCCTAAACTGTCATCCGAATCCCACGGTTCCTTCCTCAGAGGGATCCGTCTAGGCTAATCCTAGGGATCCGCTTCAAAGATTATGAAAGAGTGGAAATGATGTTTCTAAGATCTAAAACCTATAACATTTTGAGTGTTTCAGTCCTCCTAAATGTTTTAAATGAAGGGGTGCTTGAGTGCTTGAAGGTAATGAGTGATGTAGCTAATGATTGTTATTTATGGAAGGATTTGGAACTTTCAAGAGTACCAATGGGTGAGCAAGGATGACACTAAAGATTTAGAGTGTCAATTGAAGCTAAATGATCCTAGAGATCAGGTTGTGTCTTAGGATAGTGTTTTGGAAAATATCCTAGAAGCTTTGAGATGGGAAGACTAGATTTTGATCAACTTTGATCAATTTTAAGGTGAGGATGATTTATGATCAATTTTTCCATAATCGAAAGATTTCTAAGACTAGATGTGAGGGATCAAGTAGAAAAATGAAGTGTGAGTTTTGAGCGGAAGAGTAATGGATTTAAAAACAAAGCGGTAGATCTACAAGCATTTTAGAGTGTGACCTAGGTGAGTTATGTATAAATAGGAAAGATTAACCTATCTTGATAAGGACTTAATTTGCCTTAAGACACTATGTTTAGCTTAGTGTGAGGTGTTCTAATAATGTGTTTGAAATACAATGCTTTCAATTGCAATTTCTGTTTGCCGGATCCCACGGTTCCCTAAGAGTAGGGATCTGTCTAGTACAATCTTTGGGATCCACCATCTCGCCGCTACAGACCTTTACTAAAGGTATGCAATGATCTTGACAATGCATTATATCTCAAGGATAGTCTAAGGGGAGTTCTTATACTAAGATATCAAATGTAAAATGTTTTATTTCATGAAGGAAATTGGATTACATTGATAAAGCACGAGTACACAAGAATTGATCCTATTTTAGAATACTACTAGGTTCCTTGAGTGTTTTCGCTAGGAGGATCATTATGTGATTGATGAGTGTTGGTGGAGTCAAGAATGAAGAAAGTCTTCATGAGAGATATGTTTAGCGGTTCCATCATCTTGTTCACAAGTACGCATAACCGGACTTTGAAATTGAGGATGGAAGTGCATAACATTATGGTAGAGAAGCGTCAAGAACATTCCATAAGGGATGAGTTTGTTCTTGGAGCTTTGAAGATTTACAATTAAGCCGCAAAGAAATATGAGATTGTATGGTTGTTGTGTTAGCAAAAAGTACAACATGTGAGCACAACAAGCGGGAAGAATTTCTATTTCCTAAGACTCCAAACATTTTCTCGTAGGATGAGTGCAAGAGGCTTGTACTCTTCTCGGATATCCTTGTAAAGATAATGTTTGGATCGGAGTAATATGGTCGAGGTTTGCATATCATGCGATTTAAATCTTCCGGAGAGGGTATGTGTGAACAATATGGACTATTTTCTTCACGAAAGTTGAAGAGAGAATCAAGAGACCAATTTGAAGGCACATTGTCCATGATTTGGAATCGGAGGATGAGCAAAATGCCCAAGGGTTAGAGCGAACTTTTGGATTTTGATATAAAACCAAAGAGATAAAGAGCGATCCTCGTTATTTAACGAACCGACTTGATGAAAGAATTCCATTATGAACCTTGGACATATCTTCTCGTTGATTTCAAGAAGACATTCTAGTCCTATGGCTCTGGAAGGAGGTATTGATACCTTC
>OU343222.1:225913110-226144010 GCA_910596185.1 Chrysanthemum makinoi | reverse complement strand
TCGCCATCTGAAGCCCTAAACCCTTGAGGTATGGTGACGAAGGACAATGGATAAGGGAACCTCCGACTTGGTCAAACCCGATCTCCCTCTCTCTTGGCTTCCCCGTCAAGTCTGAGAACGTGGGTCACTAAGCCCTAGCGGTTACCCACAATCATGGGACGCCCCATGATCTTCGACATTCATGCAGACGGTCTCAACCCTATTTCATTCACTATAAATAGTTTGGACGGGTAATGGATTATGGTATGCTCATTTTACACTCATCTCTTTACTTACACACACTTATACAACCATAACTCATACTTACTCTCACGTCGGAGGTGGTTCGCAGGGTCCTACCCCTGCGTAATCACTTAACGTAGTGTTTCGTATTTCTTATTCTCAGGTGAAAGGCAAGTCTTGGCTGGAACATACACCCCTCATACCTTTGATCATCATCGAAGCCTGGTAGTGCAATCTATTGTACAATCATATTCTGCATTAGTAGTTTAATTAATTAAATACCTATCAAAACCATTATAATTCTGTGACAATTAGACTTAGTAATAAACCAACACACATAGCTCTTGGGACGACCTCGGCTTTACCATTTACTACACTACACATGACAGGTACACTGCCCGTTAGTGCATTAGGGTAGACCATAGGAATAGCGAGACATTACAAATATTAAGATCTGGTCAGTAAAACCTGCATCACCTGACTATGACGAAGGTGAGTGTTTCCGTGCGGGATAAGGGCCCTGCGTCTATAGTGATTTCCAACGGTACCTCTCCAAGGGGCCATGAGTGTTCGCCGGATAATCCTACCAAAGGTGTTTTTGAGTCTACCCTTTGCGAGCGTATAGATGGTTTGAGCTTTAGGAAGCAATGCTCATAGATGATCTCGCAGGAGCTTCCACAATCCATGTATGCTCGGTTTACCTCCCTGTTGGAGACCCATACCTTGATGACCACGGGGTCAGTCGAAGGTGTCTGCCCCAGAATAGACGGGAATGTTATTTCTCCTATACTTCCCAGCTCTCCATCTTCTTCTTTCCGCTTTAATGTTGGATCGTGTCTGTGTACCATCAGTATCGGAGCTTTTGTAGGGGTAGCCTCCTTTTTGTTCCCTTTCTACTCACCCAGCTGAGTCTCGGAGAACTTGTCCTTCCCCTTCTTGATGCCTTTAACCAGATGTGCCAATTGCCCAGAGCGTACTGCCTCTTCAATCTACCTCTTCAGCTCTCTGCAGCTGTTGGTGTCATGCCCATGGTCTTCGTAAAAGTGGCAGTATTTCGACATGTGCTTGGCTTTGCTTCGTGCTGACATCCGAGGTGGTGGGTCAAAGGACTTTACGGCTTTCTCGGTAGCAAGGATCTCCCTATGAGATTTGACCAGGTTTGCTAAGAGTCCATGATTCAAGCCTTTGTTATAGGGAGTGAAGAGGTCTCTGTTCTTCTTCCTATTCTTGGATCCTTCCCAGGAGGACCCTCTGGAGAATTTGTCAGAGGCCTCTATTTGCTCGATCGGAGCTCCATTTGCTGCTACTTCCTTGGACTCAATCCAAGTGTAAGTCTTTTCCATTAGTGCCTTGTAAGTGGTGGGAAGGTCGGTGGGCGGAATTCCACCAAGCGAGTTCGTAAGCCATGTACGACGAAATCCTTTGCTCCCGGCGAATTTGCAAAGTTTCATCGGTGTACCTTGGACGAAGGCCCTTGTGCTTGTGTCCCTTTGCTTGATGTTATGCCAGACTAGATGAGTCTTGGTGTACTTCTTCTTTGTTGAAGTATGATCGAACTTAGCCTTGAGATCATCTAGACTTACAATGCTTCCCACCTTTTGCTCATTCCACCATATTCGTGCGAGAGTCTGAGAGTGTATGTGAACATGTGGCATGCTACGAGGCATGACCCTGCATCTTGATAGCGCCTTTGAACAAATGTAAGAAGTAGTCGGGATCTCCTTTCCTGTCGTAGGTGCCTATGTGAGTAGGCATCTTCACACCATCAGGTAGAGGGTAGTCTTCGATCCACTTCACAAAAGGTGTGCAAGCTCTAGAGGCTTCTACATAGAAAGGGTTATACGGAGGTGGATAAACAGGTGTAGGGTTGTACGGGTTAGGAAGTGGTTGTGAGAATGCGGCATAGGCTCTGGTGTTGGTTGAAGGGTTTCCCCATCGGCTTGTGTGGTGTACATGAAGGTGTTCGTATGGCACTTCTGGTAACTCGGTTGTGGAGAGACCCATTGGAGGATAGTTATTATAGGTCCGAGTAGATAGGTAGGGATACATGCCACGAGGGTAGCTGGTTCATCCCAGAGTATGGAGGAGGTCCTCCGACACTCGAGACGTATGAGGGAGGTATCGGAGCTCCCATCCCTTCTCTTCCTAAGTGGGCAGCCAGGAGAGGTAGTAAGTTTACCCCTCCATTTCCTACTGGGTTGCTTCCTCCGTTGGAGTTCTCACTCCTTCTTTCTCCCTGCACTCTTTCCCTTCTTCCCGGATCTCCTCCGGGACCTTCTTCAAAACCAACAGTTCTTCCATTGGGTCTCCTTATGGAAGGAGAACCATTTCGTAGGGCCGAACGCCCCCTGCTAATTGGTCGAGGCCTTTCATCTACCTCGATCTCTTCGTCATATTAATCACTGGAATACTCCAGTTCCCTTCGCATCTCAGTGTTGCGAACTTGCCTCTTGTGAGCCCTTATCAAGGACTCTAACGCAGTTTGCCTCAAGCGAAGGGGCTAATTTCTGGAACAGGGTTAGCGGAAGTTGAGGCATGATGTATGGGAGTGGTTTCCAAGTGAGATCGTGTAGTGAAGGTGGAGGCGATTATGGGGAGAGATTATCGGTGTTAGTTGTGTTGAGAGGCACCGGGTAGAGAATCGGGTGGAGGTGTATCTTCTCTTCCTGGTTCCATGCCGGAAAAGTAGCGAAATCGGTTAGGGTTTCAAGACTTGGTGGTTACGGGACTAATAGTAGCGTGTCCCACGGATGGCGCCACTGATTGTACAATAAATTGCACTACCAGGCTTCAATGGTGATCGAAGGTATGAGGGGTGTATGTTCCAGCCAAGATTGTCTTTCACCTGAGAATAAGAAATACGAAGACACTACGTTAAGTGATTACGCAGGGGTTGGACCCTGCGAACCACCTCTGGCGTGAGAGTAAGTATGAGTTATGGTTGTTTAAGTGTGTGTAAGTAAAGAGATGAGTTTTAAGTGAGCTTACCATAATCCTCTGCCCGTCCAACCTATTTATAGTGGAAGAAATAGGGTTGAGGGCACCTCTAGGCAAATGTCGGAGAAGATGGGGGCGTCCCATGTTTGTGGGTAACCGCTAGGGCTTAGTGACCCACGTTCTCAAACTTGGCGGGAAAGCCAGGAAAGATAGGGAGATCGTGGGTTTGACCAAGTCGGGAAGTTCTCCTATCCGTTACTCCTTCGTCAACCATACCCCGAAGGGCCTAAGGCTTCGAATGGTGAATTCCCCGTAGGTAACCTTCGTGTGTACGAATGGTTTGACGCCCACGAATATTCAGGAGACCTAACTTGGGCATTCGTACAGAAGGGCTTCGACACATCTCGAAGGGGTGTCCATCGAGCTATTCGTAGGGTACATCATCATAATACATACTCGTTATGTATATATTTACCCAATATGTAAACACTAGTTGTTGTACATATGTATTACTAAATCATAAAATCACTTATACTTGTTTTAGTGTTTTATGTGAAAACGTAAGTGTGTTAGAAAACTATTGGCTCTAACCATTTACGTATTTTATTTGTTTCGTTAAAATGATTTTAAGTTTGTTATCGACAAAACATTAGAAGATCGTAAAATATAAATAAACGTTTTTACGGATTATTTGTATAACAAAATTGATTGGCCAAAAGCACATTTGCTTGAGGACAAGCAAATACCAAGTGTAGGGATATTTGATAAGGATTTAGAACGTACACTTTTAAGGGGTCATTTAAGCCCTTAATCGCCCACTTTTATATCCGTTACGGCTTAATTTCGTTCATTTTCACTTTTTAGGTCTCTTGGAAGCAAAATGCTGGAATGATGCATATTTGGACGAAAAGGAGTGAATATATGAATAAAATGGCTAAGTCAAGATTGAAGACACTCAAGCTGCTAAACGAAGCTGGCGTCAATAACTGGCGACGTCGTCCCTCTCTACAGATTTAATTAAAATACACCTGACGACTCAGTAGATTTTTTGCTAAAATACACTGACGGCGTCAGCTTTGAGGAAGGGCATCAGACTTTTCATCTCGACGGCCCGGATCCAGAATCGAGCGACGTCCTGCTGAAGCCCTAATGCGTCACAACCCAACGTGGCGCCCCAACGATAACTTGCCAATACGAAAACCCTAATGACGGCGATCTGACGGCGTCCCACCTATAAGGCGACGTCGTCGCAAGTGTAAATCTATATATAGAATTCGATTTTTCAGTTTTTAGAGAGGTAGACTTGTGGAGTAAAAACCATAAACGTTTGTAGTCCGACTTGGACAGTATCTTAGGGTCTCAAACCCTATTTTACACATCAAGATAAGTGTTTTATTCCATTAATTTCATTATGTCTTCCATTGAATGTGTGTATGCTTGCTTGTTTAACATGTCTGGCTAAATTTCTTGTGTGTTTGCTTAGATCTATGAAACCTAGTTATTAATTATTGATTGGTTGTCTCTTATCGTAATTGTAATTGGCTTAGGAGTGCATTTAGGCTATCGTTGTGTTTAAATGCTTAAGTAATCTTTGTGAACATTAGTTTATGAATCACTTAGAGGATTTCGTAGTCTAAACATCCAAAGATAACCTTAAAGTTAGTTTATGAAACATCTAGCGGATTTCGTAGGCAATAACCTTAAGGTAGTCTCAAAGAGTTAGGGAAAAAGGCACACCCTACGACCTTAGAAAACACAACACGTTAAGAATAAGGACGTGACAATTCAACCATCAATAAAAGATAACTAGGGAGTAATAGTATCTAGGTAAGCACATTTTTAATCATCATACGAGCACACATCAAAAAGACATAGACTACCCGTAGTATTAGATAATTAGATAGTAGAAGTCAAAGGTAGAAGTACCACCCCCAAATCTATTGCCCGAGATTTTACCCTTAGCTTTCTAAAAAATATATAAAAGATAAGAAAATTAATCATCCTCAACCCTAACCTTAGCGTAGTACACTTCTTGCTAGCATTCCTATTCCCCTAGAGAACGATATCAATACCCGAGGCTTACCCAATACTACACTACAACGATTAGGTTCACTGCCTAGGGTGTTTAAAAACTTGCTCGACGAAAAGGAAGTTCCTTTGACCCCGAACGCGCTTTGTATGCGCATCATAAATCAATGAACTTTTTGTAACAATAACTTTTCCTAAACATAGAAAATAAGCTAAGTTCAGACTGAAAAATAAGACAACAATGGCTAAAAGCTTAAACTAACACTAAGTATGTTACAAGCTAAAAAGCCAATAAGCTAGATTGAGCTAAGACTAGGGATTAAGCTACTGAGTTACCCTTAAGATAGGGAGACTAGGATGAACATAAATAAGCTGGATAAACAGATCATAAGCTATGGCAGATTAAGGAACATTAAGGGAATAAGCTAAATAAAGTTCTAAGGCTATTAAGGGAATAAGCTAGGGGAAAACATAACAAGGGAATATAATAAGAAATAAGCACCTACAAGGGATCTGATTAAGAAAAACTAAGCTAGTACAAGTAAATACAAAGCATGGATTTAAAATATTCTAAATAAGTTATCAGCAGATAAGCACAAGCCCAAACAGACTATGGGGGCTAAGTTGCAGCTCAAGCACAAGCTTGTAGGCTTCATGCTAGAAGCTAAGGTTCATGGAATCGGTAGAGTAGCTGGCCTAGAATAAGTTTTGCAAAAACTCAGACTAATAAGAGCTTATTAAGGCTTATTAAAAGAGCTTAAAAGGCAATGTGTTGGAAAACATTACTCTAACCCATTTTGAAATCAGTTTTGACCAAGCAATTTTGAGGACAAATTAAGGAAAGCTAAGAACTAATATAGGACATAAGAACTAAAAACAGATAAAAACTATCATATGAAAATTTAAATTAAAAATTTCAAAATTTAAAAGCCATAAAAAGGGCTGAAATCTATCTGTGAAGACAAATGAAAAATGAGCTGTGACAGAAGAGCATTTTTGGTATTTTTACTTTTGAAACACTGAAGTAATGCAGATTTGGAATTAAGGCTTTAAAACAAAGTACTTGAATGAAATTAAAAACAAGTTTAACACTGAATTTGACAATTGAATTTGACTTAAAAGCAGAAAGCAAAACTGGTATAAGGATATAGATAATACAGATTATGAATTACTTTGCTCAAATCCATACAAAACTTAATAAGACTACTAGAAATCCTCCTAATTAACCTTAAAATGACTAAAACAAACTGACTTGAACAAATTTAAGGAGTTAAAACTATCTTTGACCATTAAATTCAACTATTCCAAACACCCTTTTTGAAACTGCATTTGCTTTTTTTAAAAGATAAACCTAAAAAAACTAGAAGTATTTTGAATGAACATGATTAATATAACCAAATTACTCATTTAATTAACTTTTAACACTAAGTAAAACAACAATCAATCTAAACCTCCTTTTTTTTTTCTTTTTCTTTTTTTTTTCTTTTTTTTTTACTTTTTATTTCACCAATTTTGAGTTTTTGAATTATTTTGAAATTAAAACAAACTTTAACAATAATAAGCTCACAAAAGCTTTTAGAAGCTTCCGTGAGCTTAATAAATCAGCAATGAGAGATAAGAACATAAATTAACAGGAAAATGCAAGCTTAAGGTAAAATTGGAACAAGGTTATTTAAAGGAAAAACTGAATTTGCAATTAACAAAGTTAAAATTACAGAACTTAAATTGAAATTACAAATAAATTTAAAAACTATTAAAAGCAGTAAATGACAATAATAAAATGGTTACAATCTTCTAAAAACATGAAAATTGGACAATCTAAAATATGTGATGAAGAGGGCTTTATAGCTGAGCCCAGGTGTTGATTAGGGTTTGTAGAAGCTTCAGGAACTTGAATCACAGCCCTTGATCATTCAATTACATCATCAAACGTATCACAGCCCTTGGATCCTTGAGGTGACTTGTTTCAGCCAATCAAAATGCTTGGCAATCCCCTTGCACATGTCAGCATATAAAGATGCTAGTACCAAGCTGTAGAGGGGCATTGTGGGTAATTCAGTGGACAAGATGATGAACAGGGTTAATTACTCTTTGGCGGGGAAGGGTTCTTTAGGAATTAATTATGTTTGTTTGACTGGGGAATGGGTATTGACCGGGTATGTTGGGTAGGATACGAGTAATTTGGTTTAAACGGGTAGGAGGGATTATATTGATGGGCTGGGGTAATATTGGGCTAGGTGTAAGATTGGGTTGGTTCAAAGATTTGGACTTGTGTTATTACAATTGTATCCGGATTTGGCATAAAAAGTGTAAAGTACCATAAGGACTATGATTGCCAAGTTAAAATTCTCAAAGGACCAAAGGTGTAAATTTGATAAGGTTGGGGTGAGTTTGGTAATTTTGGGAAATGATGAGGGTAAATTAGTAATTTGGTTGATGATGAGGGTGTGATATGTAAAAATGCCAATTGTGATAAAAAATCCATAAAACTGAGTCCCCGGCTTTGGCTTTCACACTCCTCTCTTTTCCCGTGCTCGTTTTTCTTCCGTTTTGTCTTTTCTTTGTTTGTATTGAGATATTCGTACCTGCACATGCATAAACTCAAGAAACACACAAATATTAAGCATTAACGGCTCGTCTTCGGTTTATTTAGGTCGGTTTTGATAAAGAAAAGGTATATGTTTTCACATATACCATGGACCATAACCAATTTTGTTATTGGGCTTATTGTTGATCCAGTGTTTGTAATTGTTTCGTTGTTGGGACTGGGCCCAGTATGTATATACACGAGTTAGGCCCAGTAGGCCTGCTATACGTGCTATACGTCATCAATGTTTTAGCATTTTCTTTATATGGATTTTCTCTTAAACTAATAAAGGTAAAAACTTTGTTCTTTGGCAGGGATATAAAAGGTGCAACAACTTAGTAGACCCAAAGACCAAGAAAAGATACGACAAAGATGAAAGTTATAGAAATTGCAGCAAGAACTTGGTCTACAAAGAATTCTATGTATTCAACACTCCCTTTTATGTGTTTATTTCTTCTAATGATGCTTTTCATGTTTGTATTTATGTTTACAATATTCCATTTATATAACAATAAAATGCAACATATGAAACTAGCCCGTTCATTAGATGGGCCATGAAGCTAGTTTATAGATATTGATAAATAATAGAAAGTAACATTCGCAATGATTTTGACAACAAGAGTACAAGAACAAGATCAAACAAGCTAGATGAATGGAAAACAAATTTTAACTTAAGCCGGCGTTTTAATGGTTAGATTCTAAGGAATACTTAGGGTGCGTTTAGTTGGGGGAAACACCCTTGTTTTCTCCAAAAATTTTTGCGAAAAACATGGAAAATAGAGAACGCGTTAAAATCAGCATTTTCAACAAAATGTTTTACAAAAAACAAAATCCCTTATTTCCTAACTTAACAAGGAAAATTACAAAATAAATTTTAGTTGTTTTCCTTATTTTTCTTTGTAATCCACAACCCTCCCTCCACTTCTTCAAAATAGAGAATACAAACATCAACTAAACGCGTTTTCTATATTTTTAAGTGTTTTGTGGAGATAAATTTCCCTTCCAAATTTTTACAAAACTAAAGACATAAAACAAGAGAATTTTCTCCAACTAAACGCACCCTTATGTTTTCTACAAACAAAAGCTATTAAGCAATGCTAGAAACAAACCAAATGGATAAATTTGGTTTAGTTCTTCACTCTAGATTGTCTTAAAAGCCAATTCTGAGTTGGCATTTTGTCTCTTAAACTTAATCGCCATCATCTCAGCTAGTTAGATCCGAGTTAACCCGATGAACGTACAATATAATCTATAGACTAAAATACACCGTTGGTCCCTAAACTTGTACAGAAGCATCGCAGTGGGACAAACCTTGCATTTTTCATCGTTGGGAGTCTCTTGACCAATTTTCTGTTAGTCAACGTCTGTTATTTTCCCCATGTGCCTTGCACATGAGAGCAAAATGGTCATTTCTTTGTTTTGGTTAATTAGGGACTAACGGTGTATTTAATCAATAAAATTATACCATCACCACCATCACCCTCTCTTTATCTCTTTTTTTTGTTTCTCTCTCTAAATTCTTGATTCTCTCTCTAAAATTAACACCATCACTATTCTCAAATCTCATAAACTCCTCCAAAAAAAACATAATCTCAATCAAACACCATCACCATTCTCTCTCTAAAATTAACATCATCACCATGTTCAAATCATGTAAGTTTAACTTCGATTAAAGTCAAAATAATTAAAGTCATTCGTAGTTAAATTTGATACTTGTAAGAGCTCTCCAGATGTCCCTGTTGAGCAGGTGTGCTTCTTGATTACAGGATCTCTAGTAATTAATGTCTAACAAGACTAGTTTTTCATTGGCCATGGTTTGAAAATGTGGATGAGTTACTTTTGACATTTTAGTTCAAATTTAAATGTAGAAGCAGAATACTAAGGTGCACTTTGACTAAGCTTTTGTTATGAGTCATAAACTCATACAAACCTTTTGTTGGTATGTTTTAAAAAAAAACAAGAATATATTGAATTATTTGTAATCAGTTTTTGACACTAAATTTTATACTTGAATGCATAGTTGTCAGGATCCCGATCATGATCTTAGGATCTTACGATTTTACGATACTGCAAAGCAAAAACGATCCGGATCCTACATAGGATCTTTTTAAGCTTAAGATCTTATAGGATCCCGATTTTGACCATACGATCTTACGATCTAATCCGATCCGATCTTACTTTTCTCGGATTACAAACTAAAAAACTACAAATTTATGGGTTGTTTGTTTGTAGAATTCAAAAAACAACATGTTATTCTTTTTAAACATTTTATAATCATAATTTACGAACATCATTTATATGAAACATTCAGAGTATTCTGTGGTTATAATGTATTAGAATTTGTAGATTTGTATAAAATTACATAAACTATTAAGAAATAACATTAGAGTAGGATCTTAAGATCCCGATCCGATCTTACGATCACGATCTTGCAAAGACGAAAACGATTCTGGGTAGGATCCCGATCTTAACAACCTTGCTTGAATGTAAAGGTAGAAATTTAAAGAAAATATGTTGTAGGTATGATGCAAAATTTTAAATCGGTATGACTAACTAGGATAAGAGTAGTTTCAGTTTTATACGAAACAAATGCATATATATAAAATAAAAAACTTTAGAAGCAAAAGTACACAACTAACTACTGTATTATATATAGGAAGTGATTTACACACTCTCACAATTGATTGGTACATTCAAATTACTAGGCGAGTACCCGTGCCTAGCGGCAGACAATTAACGATATGCGATATTGTGGTAAGTGTTTCGTATAACGTTCAAAATAGAACGTGAAAATATCAAACTGTAATTACAAACGGTTGTAACATGTGATAATTCAACTCTAGCAAAAATTCTTAACATATATCAATCGACATATAAAAATATTTAATGAAACTTAAAATAAATATTACATCAATTATGAAATAATAACTAACAACACACGTTACTCGTCGCGTAAAACTTCTTGATACACGACATTTGAGGTATAGATTCCTGCTTGACTGAACTCTTTGAATGGTTTAACCACTACCTTTGTTGTTCTATGAATAGATCAGAAGAAGAAACGCAAGTTTGACTTTTGAATGATACAAAGTACAAGTAAAGAAGGCCTAAATCCTTTGTTTTGAACCAAAATGGGTTCCCATATTGTTTACACCATAAGCCATTAAGATTAACAAAGTTAGAAGGCACACTACTTTTGAAAATATTCATTGGCTCAGAAAGTTCAGGGTAAATCTGCATAAGAATAACAATGAAGTAGAGTTTCTAAGTTTAGTTTGTATCTCCATATCCAAATTCTCGTAGAAGAAATAAGTCAAATATAACAGCAGTATCTATTCTTATCAAAGAACTTATTTTCATGCTACAAGAGATTGGTCATTTTTCATTTGATACGTATAAATCATTACCTAAGTTAGAATGATATATGACAACTATAAACTTGTAATCAAATGCAAAGTCAATGGTAAACTTGACAAATTATATTGTGATTTACTTGCATGGAATTAGGTTATTTGACAAGTGAGTATTCAATCAAAATACGTGTTTTTTTAGCCATTTTCAACTCATAATACTTCCAGCCATTACATATTTATGATTGAATACTTTCCTTACATAAACTTTCATGACTTTAAGAACAAAATAATATATAGTAAATAAACATATTTAGTTAACCTTTCATTATTAGTGTTCGAAAGTTTAAAAGTTAGAATGTTATAATCAAACCATCATACAAATCTGAGAGTAGAAATTAAACTCAGTCTTGGTTCCATTATGTCACATTATAATCAAACCATTCAATTTTAATTTTAACATTTTAAAACGTTTCAACAATATTGACTTTCAACATTCAATTTTTAAGTTTTCATTTTAACCTTTGACCATTTTTATATTTTATGTAGTAAAGATATAAATAAAATAATAACATTATAATCATGGCAAATATTGTGCATGCTTAACGTATTACTTTGTCTATAGCATTTGGAAACAAAATAAACTTACATAATAGCTATGAATGTCAGTTAAGGAAATTAGTAAATCTAATAAATGAAACCATGTAAACGTGGAACGAGTCAAATAAAAACCGTAGAGTCACGTCCAAATTCCCTAACTTCTTGGCCCATAATCAACATTTAAACCCTAAACTCACCATGCAAGAATTTTAATTTTACACAATTCCACTATTTCACATTTTTCTTTTTAACGTAGTATAGTACCGCGCCTAGCGGCAACAGTGTCTAGTTTCGACAAAATTTTAACAATTTTAACAAGAAAATATTTCTAAATAAATTCTTACCATCATCACCTGATGATACCAATTTTCTGCACTTATGAATATACATACATTCGGTCATACCATCAGGCATCAACTATCATTACGTCCCTTAATCAATTTCGTAGGCATTGTACATTGTAGCACATGATAAAAATCAACTCAAATCAAAACTACTTTTAAATTTAATATACATAACTACAACAATCGATCATAGAGGAAAATAATCTAAAACCAAAAATTAAACAATAACCTAAACAAATCTATATCAATATCTTGTGTGATGTATTCTAAATAACACTTACTGATTCCAAAAGCCCTACAAAAAAACTAATCAACATACACAAACAAAATTACAAAACATTATATACATATTACAAAACAAAATTAACAAAAAATATCAAAATCATCTCATGCATGATGCTTTAGCAGGAGATCTAAAAAAAGTCCCATATATAACAAACAACCGTAGATTCAACTGTGGTGGGTCCCGACGAGACAAAGGCGGCAACAAGTATTTCCGGCGAGAGAATATTCATTGATCTATTAAAAGAAAACCCTTAAACACTTAATGAATATTCATAAATCTCAGATCTCAAAAAAAATAAATCTCAGATCTATAAACAAAAACTACGGATCTATAAAAGAAACCCTTAAAAACTTAATCAATATTGATTGATCATTAAAGAACCGAAAATACATCATAATTGAAAACCTTTTGATGTCTCGTTGGTCTCGGTGGAGGGTTGGTTTCGATTGTGGCCCGATTCGATGGTGCCTGGGGTTCGGTGGTGTGCGGTAGTGTGATGGTGACGCTTCGACGGTGGAGGTTTTATGGAGGTTTTAACGGTGGAAGGGTTTCAGTGATGGAGGTTTTTGATGGTGGAGTTTCTGCGGTGGTGGTGTGTATGTGGTGGTGGGAGTTGTGGCGGTGGAGGTTTTGTTGTGGTTTGTAGGGAGAAGAAGATAGTAGATGTATTTAGAGAGAGGGAGAGGGAGTTGGATGAGAATGAAAAGATACATCTGATATTGTTCGGATATAGGATGAGATGTCCAGGCCTTTCATTGTTTTTTTCTCTCTCACTTGACTTTTCACAATTCCACTTTTCAAGTTTGACCATTTTTCTATTTAATGTAGTATAGATGAGTGTGTTGACATTTATACCTTTACAGGATAAAAATAAGTAAAAATGATATGAGGGTATGAATGTCAAAACACTCATAAGTTGAGTGTGCTAATCAATTGTGTGAATATGCAAATCACTTCCCATTATATATGCATCCATTCAGAAACAAGAAGATGGTTGACTTTCGAAAGTCAAAGTCACAGAAACCCAAAGCTATGCGGTAGAAGTAATAAAATTCTGCCACAGTTCAAATTCAACACAATAGGTTTTCATAGAATTTAATAGTACTACAATTTCCTTCAACATATTAAACTTCTTTTTCATATGTCTGTTTTTGTTCACATAAACGATACACAATCGTACCCAAAAATATTTAATCACACTTGAAACAAATCCTAAAAATATAATCACACATGAACTGTTAAATTAAAATACCATAGTCAAAATATCATATGTACTGTATGAAAACATCCATCAACACATGAAACATCCATCAATACATTAAATTCCATATTGATAAAATAAACATATAAGAGAAGTTTTATAGTTTGACCTGTGATTTCGACAAAGATGATGCTTGGTCTAGTGATTGTATCAATTAAAATTGAAGGTCGAAGCTATGGAGAGATGGAGTGTGAGATGTTAATTCAAATTTAATAGAAGTTATTTTTTTTGTTCTTTAATCTAAGTTACATGATTTGAAAATGGTGAAGATGTTAATTTTAGAGAGAGAATGGTGAAAATATTTGATTGAGATTATGTTTTTTTTTTAGGAGTTTATGAGATTTGGGAATAGTGATGGTGTTAATTTTAGAGACAGAAGCAGAAATTTAGAGAGAAAAGCAGGAAAAACAGATAAAGAGAGGGTGGTGGTGGTGATGGTATAATTTTATTGATTAAATACACCATTAATCCTAATTAACCAAAACAAAATGACCATTTTGCCCTCATGTGCAAGGCACATGGGGAAAATAACAGACGTTGACTAACAGAAAATTGGTCAAGGGACTCCAAAAAATGCAAGATTTGTCTCACTGCGATGCTTCTGTACAAGTTTAGGAACCAACGGTGTATTTTAGTCTAATCTATACTATGTCATGTATACAAATATTATATTATCTCTATATACTAAAAGGCATTCGGTGGGTGGGCCAAAGCAAGTTGCTTAGATGGTCATTAGCATCTTAATCTCACATTCTATTGGTTGCTTCAATGTGATTAGTATAATTTTTTACACTTGCCATTCTATGATTGGCTAACAAATTTAATCGCACCATCCCAATGAATGACGTGCGGTCTTCCCCTTCCACCGCCTTCCATACCTCCCAATCACTCATACAAAAACCCACCACCCACCTAAAAACATACTTCCATCTCTACTTTCTTGAATCTTCTCCCTCTCGGATAAATCCCAAAGTCCTTTTTCCTGAATCTTCTTCACACCAAGGTACTCAAAAAAACACGCACACCAGTTTCTTCATATCTTCAATTTAAAAATGAATATATGGTTTGATCAACCGTACAAAAAATGATAAAAAAAAGAAGGGAGAATTGAGGTGACTGGAGGTTTATTAAAATCTTGAATTACCGGCGGGTTTCTTTTATCCGATGGGAATAAGAAGCTGCCAAGTTCTGGGCGAGGAGGTGAGTTTATCTTTTGTATATTGGGATAAATTGATAGCACTTTTTCTTTTTCTGGTGCTTTTGCCTTCAACTTTTAATTTGTGTATGTTTCTTGGTTAAAGATTGATTTTTTAAGGTTGCTATTGTATTAGAAATTTTTGGGTAACTGATTGGTGGAAGGGAAGATGAAAACAATGTTACTTTTTTTCCCTTTTTTTTTCTCGACTCGGCTTTTTGATACAAATTGTCGGTGGGTTTTTGATACAAATTGTCGTGGGTTTTTATTGTTGTTATTATTTATTGTTATTATTATTTACGATTTTTATGTGATTTAGTTCATTGTGTGTTTATTTGAGCTTTATGAGACTAGGCTTATTAAATAAATGCTCCACCCATTTTGATTTAATTTTCTTTTTGGTTGTGTAGATTCATAAATAATCAGGTTTCGATCATGATCAGATCATTTACCGATTGTCGATGAATGTTCCATCTTGGCTTCATTGATATAGTCAACAAGGTGTTGAGGATGATGGGAGTATTGTGTTGTCGGAAGGGTATGGTAACTTAGATGGTTCTATTTTCGACTTACCGCCGTTTAGGACCATTCTCTAAGTAAGACGATTATTAGGGTGATAATACTCTATTTCACAATTTATGATTGTTTTTGGTTATGTTCTAATATACCTTTTAGGTTGAAAATTACAACGTTGTTTGGGATTACTTATTTTATAGTCGGATTTACGTGTCGTATTTGGTTTCAGCATGTCCATGACCATCTAGCAGGTGCGGTAAGTATTAACTGAAGGAAATTGTCGCCTTGGCGTCGATGGTTCTCACATGGTAGCGAAATGTATATACAGCAGACGACATATAAGAAATTGATTCAATTTCTAGGTGATTGTGCATCGATGTAAATGTGCAGCGGTATTGGAGGTTCACAACTCAACAAATGAAAACAACAAGTGACGGGTGCAAGATCAGCGTAGTAGAAGGAGGCGAACACAAGGTATGCAGCAACAAAGGCGAAGAAAAGTGAAGGTTTAGAGAATACGAAAGAGGTTTTAGTGTATGTTCTTGGTCTCTAGCTACTGTGTTAGTTTCTTTCATATGCAACTTTAGAATGGTGCATTTCGTATGCAAGCCGATTTTTGTAGCCACAAGTTTACTGCATTCCGTTTGTTCCAACATTTCTGAGGTGTCAACTTGCTGAGTCGTTCAGCTTACTTTATTGTATTTCCACTTTTTATTTCAGGCGACAATTGAATGTCGATGGTCAAGAGGTGATTTGGAGTACCGTTGCAATCAAGATTTGGAGCAATGGTGTTCTGCCTATTCGGGAGCAATGGTGTCCGGCAAAGTCCTTAAGTTTACTTATTACATGTAAGGGTTTAATCCTATAATTGACTATATTTATAAAAGATAGAATTTGAAGATGTGAAATATGGATTACAAAATGCATCTCTCTATTTATTTATCTAATACGAAGTATTTTATACTCGACTGACTTTGGAATTTGGTTTAGACAATGCTTGAGCTATAAAACATTTAGCTATTTAGCCATTTATATATATGAGTACATACTTAGCTTTTTTACCTGCATATACTTCAACCATTAGCTGTTACTATGCCATGCTTTGAAAATATAAAGAATCCAAATTGTGAAAATCCAAGGTTTCTTTAAATAACAAAGATTGTTTTTGAACTTGCAAAAAATGAACAAAACAACAAACCTAAAACAGTAAGCACCTTTGCCAAAAGTAATAAGACCATTTCAAACACCAAAAATATGTTACATAAATGTCACTGTTGTATTTGTTTCCGCTCAATCAAGGATGCTTTATGTGTTTCGTACAGGAAGAACACGCTAATAAGGGATGAACAGGCTTTTCGGAGCGCAGAACTCCACTATCAAAAACTTGGTACGCATACTATTAAAAAAGCTTTTAGAGGGAATAAAATAAAGAATAAAGAGTAGATGGAAAAAGAGGAACAAAATAAACATTGAATCGGGTTTAGCAGACAAACATATACTTCGTTGGGTTGGTGTGACCGTACGTGTCCTTTGTTATGGGAATCCAGAAAATGGTTACTCATGTGACAAATAATATTACAATCCATTGGTAACCTTTTCAGCATTTGTCGTTATAGGTGTGTCGGGACAACGCGATTTGCCATCGGTAACAACATTCAGATAACACCGCATTACGCACATCGGGATTGTCGGGGATGAGGCATTCCTAGACTGTCTAGGACATCACGTATACGTCACATGTGTACAATATATAAGTTTATTAAAAGTCCATACTAGATATAAATACATAGCGAAAAAAATCATGTAAAACCCTGCGCATAGTCAGCAGTTACTAAGATAGGTGATGTTCGGTTTTAAAGGCAACGCAGATTGGATTTGAGACTCTTGTATTTTTGGAGGTTACGCTTATTATGATGTGGTGTAAAATGATTAGTAATTTAAGAGCATATTTTATGTAATAGCGGAGAGGCTACTAAATCGTTGTGAATCTTTGAAATGCCGGTAGGTGTGTATGAATTTGAATATATTTGGTGTGTTCTTGGACCAATATAGTTCTCGAGGTTCTGTAGTCCAAAGTTAAATCAGTAAATACAAATAGAATGCTACTTTGTCTGATCCTTTGATGCTTTTCTTTATATTGTTGTCATTTACGCTTATAATTACTGGTTGCAGATTTATGGTTCAAGAATGGGCGCGGATGCCGTTGTTGGTACACCACCGTCATCAGTATCATGTCGGCGTCAGGTCTAGAGTTCAGTCATTAATCAAGTATAAAGTTGAGAATTTTGTTTAATAAACTATGACTTAATTATCGTATTTGTGATTAGTGGATGTTTGGGGTTGTGTATTTGAGGTGCTTACCCACTATTTATTCATGTTGCGCGATTTTAGCTAATCTATTTTTTGTTCCTTTTTTCAGGGGATCTGTAATGTTGAAGCCATTATTTGTATTTGAAAGTGGCGCCCATACCTTGCTGAGGCAACCTAATCCGGATCATGTTTACACCCAAGGTTGGTGTTTGGGAGCGCAATTGACCGACGCCATTACCTTGGCCAGGCAACCTAATCCGAATTGTGGTTGCAACCCATGGTTGGTATTCGGTTTTTGCAACAATGTTTGTAGACGCTTACCTTCATTGGCCAACCACACCGACAGTGCAATTGTAGCCATAGCTGGTATTTGCCACCGCTAGCGTACTATATTCTAAAGGCTACGTTCCTTTTTTGTTCTTTTCACAAGATTATCAGCAATTTTATTCTTCACAAGAAATTATAAGGTAAGTAGTAGCCCTGATTTTTCTTAATCATTCACAACAGATATGAAGTTAATTTCTTTTTCTTGAGATAAAGTCACAAAGAAATAGTGGTTTGGCCGGGTAATGTGTGTAAACGAGTGATTTGGGAATATTGGTTGAAACAAGTGTATGTCGGATGGGTCTCAGCGGTCGTTTATCGCCCTTATTCACCATTTTTTTTTTCTTCCAAAGATAATTGACACAGTGAAATCCGGCCTTTACTTTGCATGTAGGGATGGACTCTATAAGAGGAAAGAACACCAACTTTTATATAAAGGGGAGCCGTAGGAAAAACAATGTCTATTAGTACCTGCACCGACAACCGGAAATTAGCCGATGCATCGGTAAGCATTTTGCAACCTTGGATAAACTTAACTATTTTGTTTGCATATTTTGAAACTTATGAAAGTATGTGTTTCAAGAAAATGGATAGGTACACAAAATTTGAACAAAAGAAACAATAATGGCACTGGTTATTGCTTATTCTGTCAAATGTGTGTTATTATGCAGCTTTTGTTAGATAACGTAGATTGATGTTTATACGACGAAATATGTGTGATAGTGTACATGTTTTGGTGTGTAAGTTTGCTTATAGATGAATATATGACTGATGTTATCGGCTGCATGATGGGCATGTTGGGTAATGCGTTCATTCGTTAGTATCTAAAAGTGGTTGAAAATGACGTTAATCTACACACAGTATTAGACAAAAAGGATGTTTTTAAATGGTGCTGCAGGTTCAAGATACTTCTTTGAATTGGTGGATGCATTACGTAAAATGACGATCACACAATTGGTCACAACCATGAAACTTACTAGCCGTAGCATGATTACCCTTCGAAAATAAAGTGCTAGCAGTAACATGTACAAAGTTATTCGATTAATTAAAAAAATTAAAAAGACAATAAATAAGAGCAAACAAATATGTACACGAAATAACTCTTTCTTGGTGCATGTTTAGGATGATTGGCCACAAGGTGAAGCACAAGTACTGGATATTAGACTTTGGCTTTGGAACATTGCTAAACTATTGTGACAGAATTGTTCATGATAGAAAGAATGAGAATTACACCTCAGAGTCGAGTTCAAAAGATGTGCACCGCAAATTAAGCGGTGGAGCAAGTTTTGGATTTTGATTATGTGTTTCAGAAATTCCTCATCTTTGTGTTGGTTTAACACAATGTTTGATTGAAAGAGTCACTTTCTTTTTGTCATTGTAGTAGTTTTCCTAATGATGTTAATAAATGATGTGTTTAGTAACTTATTTAAGTTACTGTACGTTTATAGACAGATATTGAATGGGAGGTTCTGTAGTTAGAGTCCAATTGGATGTGTATATTTAGTTGATTTAGTGGTGTCGATGCACTCCGCAGCAACGCGCGGGCACGCCCGCTCGTAATATACTAAAACCCATAGGGTGCGTGAACCAAAGCAAGGTTATTACATGGTAATCATCATCATAATGTTCAATCCTATTGGTTGGTAGGCAAAAGTTCAATATAGAACCAAAATTTACCATAGATCCAATCAACCAATAATAGCCATTCATTTTTTTATTATTATAAACTTTCACCTTTTTAAAAAAAATTAAATATCTCGCAAACCGTTAATCGTTACGCGATAAAAATTATACCATCGTGATGAGAATTAAATTATCTTTCTATAGATATGCACTACTATATATTTTTAACAACTTTTTTTCAAAATTTCGGTCAACAAAAATCATATATGATTTGTGAAAATCATATATGATTCGATTTTACGAATCACATATGATTTTTGAGAATCATATATGATTGTAAAATCATATATATGATTCAAAATCGAATCATACATGATTTTTAAAATCATATATGATTCGTAAAAATCATATATATTTCGGATGGAATTTTGAAAAATGTTTTGTCGAAAATATGTAAAAGTGCATATATAATTTAATCACGATGATTTTTATATTTTAAAGATTTACCGTTTGTAAGATATGTTGTTTTAAAAAAAAAGGTGGAAAATAATTTTGTATTAATTTAGATAAAAAATGGAAGGTTATGATTGGTTCATTTGTTCTATGACAAATATGAGTTCTATATTGATCTCAACTCTTGGTTGGTATAGTGTCATTAGGGACATTTGTTATACATGGCAACCTATGATTGGCTACCAAAGTTGATGCTACCAACTCGAATGAACAGTACACCCTTTTCCTTGGTGCCAAATATTAGTGTATACATAAGTGTGTCGGTTCCCTTCTTCATCAAAGAGCCTCCCAGAAAATTCCAGATCCACTCCTCTTCTATAACCCACTCTTAATACCAAAAAACACACACTGATTAACACACCACTTCCTTTCTCATCAAAAAACCACACACTCAGTTCATCATCAAAACCCCCAAACATACGTTCGACAACACAGATCCAAACACCCGTGAATCAAGTGAACCTTTGAACGCCGGAATAAGCGGCGGATCATCGACAACATCGCATCAAACGGAAAAAATAGAATCAAAAGCATGTAATTTTTTTTACTCTTTATGTTTCACTATGATTTATGTTTGGTTAATTCATGATTTAATTTAGATATTTTTTTTATTTTGATCTTTATGTCAAATAAGGGTTTTGTTAATTTGGGGGATTTTCTTGATTTGTTTTGCAGGTTTCCTTGCTGATGATTTTTGTAGCTTAGCTTATTCAGGTGTTTGTTTCCAAATTTGTTCTTGCTGAAAATAATTTACTTGCGTATTTATGATAGAACTTCCAACTTTGTTTCCATCAGCCTTCGCCCAAGCTGGAAAAGGCACTTCTCGAGTCGAGCTTGAGTAGAAGGTATACTAATCTAAACGTATTATAGATGGAAACTAAATTTTATTTGATTAATTTGTGATCCCTATTATAATACTTCGGGAATCAGGAGAATGTGAAAGTGTGGAACCATAATCGTTATAGGGGTGGGGTGTTTATGGGACAGGTGTATGAACAATACGACCGATTTACAGGATTACCTGGTAAGGTTTTAAAATTTATGATATTTCATGCCTAAAATCTTAATCGTGTCTTTTTAATTCTCTTATGTAGCATAAATGTTTCTATTCCTGGATTTGGGGTCTGAGTTACATCGGCGGTGATGGTTGTGGACTGATGATTTATGGCGGCAGTGGTATTCACAAATCATCCTCCTTGATCATCTCTTCATTGGTACGCATCTAATTGATTCCCGGTTTTGGTTATTGTTGAAAGCATTATCGTAGCTATTAATGTGGTTTCAATTTCATGATTTTGATTTTAATTAGCACATAAAGTTTAGAAATTTGAGCTTAATCAAGCTGTTTGCTTGCTTTATATCTAAATATTGTCATATGATGAATGTATGTGTATACGTCATTCTGTCAAGTAAGCTTGGAAAAAATTCTAAATAACTGCTTATTGCATTCTTTTTGCCTAAGTTGATAGAACTTTACTCTGATTTCACATAATTATGCCAATTTTTGTGTGCTGTCAATTTAGTCCATCTACCTGCTAATTTAACAAATATTGTGCATTGAAACAGGTCGTTATGAGCATAATATTAGGACTTAAATTCGGCAATGATCAAGAACTCTCCGAAACCTATTCAGTTGTGCTGGTGTTAGTCATTTGATTGGTCATGGGGTCCACTGGATCAGAGAGTACCAAGCAAGATAATCGGACAGTAGGGCAAAGCATTACGGCTGGAAATTCACTATGTTGGACGTATTTGCTCAACATCATCTTATAAATTGATTTACAATGACAAACCAACAAACAGGGTGAAACAAAGAACTTTACAAGGTAAAAGAAGAGTAGTGATTATGCTTTCCTTAATTAATTTATTGCAATCAAGGGTCCATCACTTAGGCCTTTATTTACTTTTTATGTTTCAAGATTTATTTAGAGTACTAACAATTATATGGAGCGAGTTGTATAACGAGAAATGATGCTCTCATGTGCTTTGTACGATATTTGGTTATGAATATGCAACTCAAATTTTGTCACTCAAAAAACGCATATAATCAGCGGCATAAAACAACATCCCGCCATAGCCCGACAACTTTGGTAAAAGTATCAACAACTCCACTTCAAAGCTCATACATAAAATAAACGCCCTCCGGCTATATGTTTCTTGCCATATTATATTTATGTGACTACTTATTTTCGCTTTTGTATTTAACTTTGGGTTATGTTTTTATGGATAAACAGGCATTACGTCTAACAGACGACATGTAAGAAGGCGTGCTCTAGATTGTGTCATTGCAACAATATACTGAAAGAGACATCGATTAAGAAGAATATACTGAAAGGAGTCACTACTGATGATAGCGTTGTTACTCATGTAAGAAGATATAATATCAACCTTATATTCTTTGCTTATTTAAAACAGTGAGAATTAAGTGCATGCCACTAACGTACATCTTTTTCTCTATGAAAACCAGAATATTGCAATCGTTGGTGTTGTTAATGTATGGTATTATGGTTATGCTGTTGTCGTGAAAGTTGAGGAGAAAGAGGGTGACAATAAAGTTTCTCCGTTGCCATACATGGAGTCTCTTAAACAACCTGATGGAGGAGTCTATGCCTCCAGATGGAGGTGATCAAATAGGGTCTGAGGAAGTTCTAACGGTGAGCTCAACAAATTTACAAATAGCAATTTACACCCATTTACTTAATGGGTCGTTTGGGGTTTTGTTTTTCCTTAAACGGGTAAACGAGTTTGCTAAAAGGGAACGGAGTCAAACGGGTTAAATGTGCGTTTTAATTTTAATGTATACAACCTCCTAAATAGTTTATTCAAGTAATTAGAATATTATTAGAAGTAAATAAATGGACTAACAAGTGTCAATGAGTAAACCCAAGACACCATATTTGTAGGCTTGAATTGACCGTGTCTGTTATTTCAGGTACAAGGCAAAATTAGGAAACGTTCCCATTTCCCAACCTGCTCAAACCTGGCATGGTCCTCCACCTAGACAAGGTAAACGCGTTGTTGAACTCTTACGCTATTGGATGTTAAAATAATTGAAAACAAATGCGTGGATACACAACTTGAGTAACTAATCTTAAACACACGTACAACAATTCCTGAATATACGAGTATTAACAAATGAGATGAACCCTGAATAATTAGACAACTAACATCAACTTCTGTTTCCCGCATATGAGATACTGAAACTCATTTGACCCAATCAGATTAATCACTACAAAATGTAATGTCAAACACAAACTAACTAAAGTTTCTGATGCCTAATTTAATGTTGTTTGAAACAAAATTCATAACATGATTGTTTAAAGCTTCCAGTGTGTGGTTGTTCAGTAGTAGGAGCTTGGTGCATTTGTAGCCTATATGGTGCATTAATTTCCTTTCGTTGCCTGTTGTTGAAGGTAACGATCGACTGCTGGATGGGATTGGTACCAATACGCGCCAGCATAGCCTGCCACAAGAGACAACAAATTGACAGAGCTGCTTTACATAATGGTGATAATTTATTTTGATGTTTGTAGTAACCCATGTACAATGGGTACTTTTGAAAGGTATACAAAATATAGATCACAGTTTTGTTGCATCAGCTTTAAATACAAATTTGGGTGACGAGATGAGCACTCATTATTACAAGATGTATGAAAATATAAGTACGTATAATGATGTACATTGCCTAAATAACAGTGAACTATTTTTAAGCTATTATGTATAAAAACTAAATTAGGAGACTGGCTTTTGGTTGTGCACAAATTTTTGCAAACCCAGATATTCAATCCTCCGGTGAAAGAGAGAGAGGGTGACCTGACACCGTTGATGTAATTACACTTCCTCTTGATAATCATCTATTTAATTTTTTTACATCCTAATTTGTCTCCTAAGTCCCATAAACATAAAACGGCCGCCCCGCAGCAACGCGCGGGCTCACCTGCTCGTTTAAAATAAAGTGTATGCAAAGAATCGGCTAGCTTTACTTTTGATTGCTGCTCTTTGAATATTTCACCTTTACTTTACCAAATTAAATCACCTTCTACACTCACCATTGTTCTTGTTTACTTTGAACCATTACTAATAAGAGCACAGCATCAATTCTTTCACCACTGGAATACCCTAAACTCTAATTTGACTTGTGTTTTTTAGTCATATGCTTTAGCTTTAGTTTCCTAGAATTTATTATCAAAAACTCTAGAATATTTGCTTTCGCTTTTCGGGGACCCGCAGATTCAATTAAGATGGCGTTGGTCTTACCTCCTCTGCTTTTGTCGATTCTTTACTAACTTAACTCGCATCAAGAGCATATCATCAACTTCAACTCTAGAAATGATTCTTTTCCAACTCTAGTATGTTATGGTAGTAGTCACTAAATTCAACTCAAAAGTTACGCGTAGCTCTAAGATGTGACACATCAGCACGTGTTCTAAATCGGCCGTGGCCCACCATTGAGCGTGGTCCTACATTTGACTATACTTCATAGCAATATAGCATGCATACACACCATGTATATATACTTGCAACATGCAAATTACTTTGTTAAGCAACTCAAGAGCTTAAACCAAAGCATATATATATAGATAACCCCACCCCACCATCAATACTAGTAAACCCATGGAAGAAGATCAAAATATGGTAAAACCTGATGATGATCACCTTGTTCAAGCTCATCATCATGCTAAGTCCTTTCTAAAGATGGCTTTATACCCCATAACTTTAAAGGTTTTTTTCTCATTTCCTAATTACTAAATTCTTATATACTTATCATAAACAAGTGCTATGATCTTTGCTTAACTAATGTTTTCCATATCTTTTGCAGTTTGAAAAGGTTGCATACAAAGTTAAACTCGGTACAAGAGACAAGACAATACTAAATGGGGTGACGGGTATGGTTTGTCCAGGTGAGATACTAGCCATGTTGGGTCCATCAGGTAGTGGTAAGACAACCCTTCTAACAGCCCTGGGAGGACGCTTGGCTGGTCAGCTATCTGGAAAGATAACGTATAACAGCCAACCGTTCTGTGGTTCTACTAAAAGGAGAACTGGATTTGTGGCTCAAGATGATGTTCTTTATCCTCACCTTACTGTCACTGAAACCCTCTTATTTACTGCTATGTTAAGACTACCAAAAAGTGTGTCCCGAGATGAAAAGGTCAACCAAGTGGACCGAGTTGTTACAGAATTGGGGTTGACCAGGTGTAAAAGTAGTATGATAGGTGGTCCACTATTTAGAGGTATATCGGGTGGGGAGAAAAAGAGGGTAAGCATAGGCCAAGAAATGTTAATTAACCCAAGTTTGTTGTTGTTAGATGAGCCTACGTCTGGTTTGGACTCGACCACCGCCCAACGGATCATGTCCACGGTCAAAAGGTTGGCCAGTGGTGGACGAACCGTGGTCACTACTATTCACCAGCCGTCTAGCCGGATCTACCTTATGTTTGATATAGTGCTCTTGTTATCTGAAGGCTCACAAATTTACTATGGTCCTGCTTCCACAGCCTTGGAGTATTTCTCTTCAATTGGATTTTCGACATCTGTCACAGTCAACCCGGCTGACCTTTTACTAGATCTTGCTAACGGTAAGTTGCAATTTTCATTTTTTACCAAAAACACTAATGAAAAGAGGGAGACCCCACTGCAAAGCACAAAATAATAATGTGCAAGAAGCTTTTGACATATGACCATAAAATATTTAAATGTCAAACAGGAATTTCACCTGATTCAATGCAAGAATGTGAGCAAGGTGAGAATGCAGAAGAGGAGCGGAAAGCAGTAAGGAAAAAACTCGTCACTTGCTATGCAACAAACATTTCAACAAGGCTGAAAACAGATTTATATGATTTGGATGTTTGCAACTACAATCATGCGAAAGAAGGTTTGACAAGTAAGACTTTATTATAAATGAGGCTTAATATAAGTTTATAACTAGTAAATGCTACTTATAGGTGGCAACGGTTCATAATGGATCCGGGGTATCATCTTTAATACGGGTCGGGTTGGATTATAGGTCGAGATTGCCATCTCTATGGCTAATAGCTGCCACTGTTTGCGTATTAACTAACTCTTTCTAAAACAGTAGGAAGCCGTGGTGTGCAATCAGAGCAATGGTGCACAAGCTGGTGGCATCAGTTCAAGGTGCTTCTTCTCAGGGGAGTAAGAGAGAGGAGATTTGAAGCTTTTAATAAGCTTAGAATCTTTCAAGTCATAAGTGTTGCTATCTTGGCTGGACTCCTATGGTGGCAGACTCCAACATCCCATATTGAAGATTGTGTGAGCTTTTTCATTCCTTTTATAAGTGCTTATATCTGATTATCGGAACTTCATGTCGTAATAATCAGCTTTTAATATTTGATAACCAGATTCTGCTTCTGCTTATTAGGGACAAAATTGTACGTACTCACCCTTTATTTTAATCAAATTTTAGAGAGTTTCTATTTTCATTTCATGCGGTGTCTCCCCTCTTTTACAAGAAGGACCATTTCGGTCATTTTATCTATGTTCTAAAACTAATAAGAACTTATTAAATATTTTGAGCATTTCCTGGAATATAAATTAGTCACATCTAAATGCTATCTTGTCCAATCTGTTTATAGTTGCTTATTTGATTCATTATTAACACTAAGAAAATTCATTTTTGTTTCTTGCAGATAGCAATGCTTTTCTTCTTCTCTGTTTTTTGGGGATTTTACCCACTCTACAATGCAGTTTTCACATTCCCTCAAGAAAGAAGAATGCTTATAAAAGAACGGTCATCTGGGATGTACCGTCTCTCCTCTTACTTTTTAGCAAGAACCATAGGAGACCTACCACTTGAACTTGCACTCCCAACTGCTTTTACCTTCATACTCTATTGGATGGGCGGGCTCAAACCCGATCCTGCCACCTTCATCCTTTCATGTCTCATTGTACTCTACACTGTTCTTGTGGCCCAAAGTCTTGGGCTGGCAATAGGTGCTATACTTATTATGGATGTAAAACAAGCCACTACTTTAGCATCGGTTACAACGCTGGTTTTCTTGATAGCTGGAGGATATTACGTACAACAAATTCCCACGTTCATAGTCTGGTTAAAGTATTTGAGCTACAGCTACTATTGTTACAAGCTTCTTCTTGGGGTTCAGTATGATGAAAATGATCTTTACGAATGTTCAAAAGGAGTTTACTGCAAAATTGCAGATTTCAAAGCCGTTAAAACGGTGGGGTTAAATAACTTGCCTATGGATTTATTGGCTATGGCATTGATGTTGATTGGGTATCGTTTCGTTGCTTATCTTGCATTACACAGGGTCCGGTGAAGATAACTAATATTAGAAATAGATAACATGTTGCCCCAATTTTGATCACTTTATACAGGGAAGTTGGGTGTGTTACGCACCCTTGTGGCAAATGTCTGCATAAAACTAACTTACGAATATATGCAAATGATAAAGATAAACTCTGAATGAATTTATTAAATATGATGTTTGGATGTTATACAAATCATGTTTTCGTGCTTTGCAGACAATTGTAGGAGAGATCTTGTCATCATTTGTTCCAATAAATGCATGATAATTTTTTTAAATAGTCTAGAAAGTAACATCACTAATAAGCCATGATGTCGAACTGACAAAATAACAAGATAGATTGCTGAAATGCCAAACCTAAGTAAACGGGTCAAAATTGTCACCTATAAGAAAATGTTTATGTACACAGTTTGTGTTTTAAAGTTTTAACTAATGTTGAAAGCAAAAGTACTATATTGATTCTACGAAGTCAGATATGTCACTTTTTCTATAAATGGTAGTAGATATATACTTGAAAGTTGTAACAACTACAGATAAGGACTATGACACTAGTGAATATTCCACAATCAGCACAAATTTCTTTACATATGTTTACAGAAGTTAGGTATAGTTTTCTCCAAAATTAATGAGAAGAAACTTCAGATTTAGATCAAACTCTACGTACAAAAGAGCTAAGAAACATTTTAAATAAAGCTGACATCAATGTAAATCTTTATTCAATATCAAAGCAGATATTTTTTTCTTAATCTAGACCTACCGATAAAAGATTGACATCGATTATAACTAACAGGTTACAATAGTATTTTGTCGACTGTTAAAGAAAACATGCAACCCCTAACTAGTCATTGCATCCCATGTCATTTCCAAATCTCTAAAAGGATTTTGATTTTCTTTCCTCTTTTAGAATATATGGTACTTTTAGACTTCCAAACAAAATTAGGTGGTTCAACTGTTTCATACTTTCATTCATTAAAAGAACATTAACCACCACTAAGATGGCCTAGCAGTTAGGCACTATAATGTTTTTACAAGAGATCTTGGGTTCGAACCTCACTAGGTACACTGTACACATCTTGGGGTGGCTAGGGAAAGGGTCAGAAACTGATACGCGGATACCCCGGTTAAGCTGCATCCTCGTACACGTGAGTCAAAAACACATCCTCCCCGGGTAACCTGAAAAGTGAAAACCTCATCCGCTTATTCATTACAAGAGCATTGTGCATGGAATATGTATTATTGTTTGTTAGGCTAGCCTACCTTTAAAGCATTAGAATATACATTTTTGGCAAATTTTGACCCATCACACCCGTTTGACCCATTACACTATAATAACGCGAATCAAACCCATTAATAAATAAAGGGGTTTGATATTGTCACCTCTAAGTCGTCACCGTGGAGTTCAAGAGTTCAGGATAACATTATTATAAAGGGGAAAATGGAAATATTTGGAGAATTTATGAACTATATAGGACAGTGAGTAAGAAACATGTTTGGTTAAATAAGAGTTCTTTGTATACTCAGGGCCGTCCCGTTAAATTTGGGGGCCCTGTGCCGTAATTCTAAAATAGGGCCCTTTAAGTTCCGAAAATTAAATCACACATAACCTTAGCAAAATTTCATTATGCAATTTTTTTTACATCAACCGTATAGCAACTTGTCAATCTTATTATGATATAAATATATATATTTTTTCTTCTTTTAGGTGGAACCATAGTGTTTTCAAAACCTTATTTGACAATCCATAAAGTATATAGATTATTACACCCATTTTATAAAGTAAGTTTCTACATATTAATTCTTCCCAAAATAAATCATTGCTAAAACAGTTTTTCAAATACGTTTTTAAGCTAAACATATAGTTTCTTTTATGAAAGATGGGGTTGGTTTAAATATTCTAGCGAAAGACTTTGAGCCACAAATAACAAATTTTAAATAAGGATAAGGGCTAGAATATTAATTTGAAAAGATAAGGGTTGAAGTGAAACCTATAGGAGAAATTGGTGCCAAATACGTAGTAACAAATGTAAAAGCGAAGGCCCACAAACATCTATTACGACTTGACTTTGAGTTTGTCTTCCCCAACAAAACCAGATCCATTTTTCCTCCATTAACAGCCATCTGTTAATGAGTTAAAATCCTTCAAAAAAACGAGATTATACTTATATAGAAGTTTTAAAATTTGAGGCCCCGAAAAGATGGAGGCCCTGTGCGTTGCCCATCCCGCACATGCTCAAATCCGGGCCTGTGTATACTCATTATGCTTTGTTCTGAACTTACCTCATACAATTGGCCTAAAAGTCGTAATTGTCTATAGAATACTCTTACCTTCCCTCCCTCTTTATAAGTTACCTCCAAGTTCCTGTTGTCAATTGAAGTGCATTTTACTAGCTTTACAAATCATTCACAAACATAATAAAAGTAGCAATACCACTAGTCCTATAATTAAATGTAAAGGATAAATAGAACTTATAGTAATGGATCCGATGCTCGATTGATCTGTCATTAGCTTTGCCAGTTTCATATTGTATTTAAAAGCTAATGGTTTTGCTTGCTTTGAATTGAAAGATGTCTTCATTAACAGCTGGAAAAAAAATACTTCATCTCTAAAGTGTTTCATCAAAAGACCAAACTCAAAAATTCTCCCAATCCAAAGAGAATAATAGTAACAAATCAAAACTTAAATATGCAATAGCACTACAAAAATGGGACATTCAACTCAATTCAATGATTGCAATGATGAGCTTAAAAGGTCAAATCACCGAAAACTAGCTTCTTCTTTTTTTTCTTTTTTTTTTTATTTAATCTCCACATTAAATTAGCGAATCTCGTACCACTAATCGTTTAATATTAGATTTAAACCAATAGTGCCACTACTAAGTTCAAATTTCCACCCATGTTTCCCACTAAACAACTTTTGTTACTATATAATCCAATAATTTCAGTCACTTAATCAGGTCTTAACTCAACTCAATTAAACCCTTTATCATATTCTAAAAAAGGAAACATGATACAAGCAAAAAACACTGACAATACACACAATAGGTAACTAACCAATCTAAAACAAACACGCATCTTATATATAATTTAAAATGGTATGAACTTTCATTATCATGTTATCACAAATAATAGAAGTTCATCACAGATATGAGGTACTACTGGTTGAAAGTTCTTAGAGAGCTAGGTGTGGCAACAAGGTTAAAGTTCGTCGTCGCCACCTCTCAGCGCCACATCAGCATCCCATTTTCCCACAACTAACCACAACAAACCCCCTCCTCACTCATAACAAACCACAACTTCATCATTTGGGGCCCACCACTACCACTTTATTTTTTTTATTCAATTTTCACTTCCAAATAAAAACTAAATAAATTCATTTCATTCAAATTAAAAATACAATACATAACACAATAATAAAAAAAACAACACGATACGGGAATAAAAAACAACACGATTAAAAAAAACAACACATACTACTGGATTTAATCTTCGACATCCCAATTTGGGCAATTTTTCAAAATCTCCCAAACGTGAACATATTTGAAATCATTTCTACCAATTTGTTGCCGAAGCTTAGTTTCGCATTTTCGAGATGAGTGTGGTCATTTTGAGCACTTCGACGCCGCAACTGTTTGTAAATTGCGTTGAACCTTTTGCAATCGACGTTAATCCTCGTCCATTTACCCGTGATTGAATTATTTGTACGATGGTCATGGGTTGTCGATTATTGAACATATGATAACGCCGCTCCAAAAATATTTTCGAACGGTTATTTTGCATCCATAGCTTAAATTTGTATCCAAACTTGCTGAAGCAAGAATTTCTTCAGACTTGTTCCACTTCAAATTTTGAGACATTTGTGTGTGTGTTTTTTGAATTGATGTAGATTTGAAATAAAATGGTGGTTGATGTTATTTATAAAGGTGGTTTTCAATTTCAAATTCAAATTCAAAAGACTGGTCAGGTGTAATTCAAATTTAAAATTTAAAGTCGCTTCGTTAAAGGGTAATTCAAATTCAAATTTTAAATTCAAAATTGAAACTCAAATTTTAAATTTTATATTCAAACTAAAAAGCATCTTGGGGTGGGGTAATTCAAATTCAAATTTTAAATTTTAAATTCAAATTCAAACTAAGAAGTTTTCTATATATACTATCATACCAAAGATATTAGTTTCACCACAAATAACACAATTCACACACAAAAACACAATTCACACACAAAAAAATGTCTCATGAAAGACTTTTCTCGAAATTCCCGAGAATTTCAGTTGTTTTAAAACCGCCTTTCCGGCCACTGGATCACTCGAAACCAACTTTCCAACTGAGAGTTTGAAGTTTACTCAACACCACCGAAAATGTCTTTCCGGTGGGGTTTAACATCCCGTTATCTCTCGATTGTTCCAAGTCCACCACGCGCCCCTTGGTGGATTTTCAAAACCACCCCGGGTTAAGTGAGGCTAGGCAGCCTGAACAAGATGAAGAAAAACGCCATGGAGATATCGCAAGAGCGTAGACGCTGAAGAGTCGCGCGGAGAAAGAAGCACGGGAGGCTCAAGACTCAAAACAACTATTTCGACATTATGGAGAGTCGATACATGAATGGGGAGTTTTATTCTCCGCCAACAAGTGATGATGGTTTTGACTCGGATGACTCGTTTTTTTAAGTGTTTAGTAGTTTTATTATGTATTTCATGTTTTTATGTTGTTTTAGGGATCCCTCTGTAGTTTTAATGTTTAAGCTTATTATGTATTTCATGTTTTTAGTTAATCTTTCAAGCTTTCAGTTTTTTTTTTAAGACGGTAGTTCTCAAGACTACACGAACCTCCGTCCTAAATCAATTACTCTTCACCTTCACCTTATTATATAAAAGTTCACAAATCTTAAAAAAAAAAAAAAAAAACCACGCTGCTTTGTCAGAATTTTAACTTCGTCGTCCCCACGATTTCAATCTCCACGGCGAGCCACAACGAGCATCGCCGGTGTGGCGGCGGTCCACACCGTCCGCTCTAATGGGACGGGCAAACATCAAAGTGTTTAAGCGCATTACGTGTGTGCGAAGTTGGTAGTGAAGTGACTAGGGAAACAGGATTTACTGTGATTGGGATGTGACTTTTTGTAACCAGAAACATAATAATGAAACATTTGTGGGCATATTTAGCTTGCTGCAAGCAACATATATGATTGATTGTAGAAATTGTTGTGATTCTGGATGATCTCTATTTTTGTTTTCCAACACTAAAATAGAAGAGTTAACTCACTTATTTACAGAAAAACCTCTATAAATTAATAGTGTTGGGACAAAGATATTTTATTAATTTAGCGAGATTTTTATTATATCGATAAATTAATAATTTATTAATTTAAAGACGTTTTACGTATGAATTTAAATTTTCAAGTCAAATATACAAGCTAATTACAATTTATACTCATTAGAGACGAAAAATACATTTAAAAAACAAGTTCCAATTAACATTTTATAAATACACATTTACACTTTATGAAAATAAAATTAACACTTTTTGTTGCATTACGAGAAGACAACGCATCAACTCTTTAGTGCAATAAGGAGCTTTTATGATAAATTAATATAGATTTGAAGTTCAACAAGAAACAAGTGACTATAGATTCATTTTTACTAAACAATTTTAGAGCATCCGCAATTCAAGGTTTACAAAAGACTTTTTACTATTTGAAAAAAGTCATTTTAATGACTTGACCCATTGTGACAAAAGCTTTGCTAATGACTTTTAGTTGAATAGCTTGGTGAAGTTTGACAACAAATTCACCAAGTCATTTTCATTAAATGAAGACTAGCTGAGAATGTTTGTAAAGCTTTTAGAAAGTTTTTTTGCATTGGAGAAGGTTTTAAGAAATGACTTGTTGAAACATAGAATTTATTAGAAAATTGATTGCATTAGATACATCATGTTTTTAAAGACTTGATGCATTGTAGATGCTCTTAGGATTTAGAAGTGTATCTCTCTCTCTCACACACACATATATATACATATATAAGGAATTTTTAGTGATTATTAATTTATAGTTTCTTTGGGACTAATATATATACACCGGGGTTTCAAAAAAATTATTATCTTATTATTTTATCGATTGGAGTCTAAATTTGTACTGGTCCCAAGTTGGGACTAGGCAAATTATTAATTTTATCGAGTATTAATTTATAGAGGTTTTACTGTAGTTTTCTAGCTAAGAAATTTCTTAGTTATCTAGTCATCAAAAGTAGAGTTGCCTAAATAGTTCACGTGTTTTGCTTAAAATTTTAAAATTGGTTCTTCCACATACTAATTACATGGTTCTTAGATATACTAGCAAGGTACCCGCGCGATGCGGCGGCGGGTACCCTGAAACTATATTTTCTGACAATGTAATGTTATGCGACTATACTTTTATTAAACAATTAAATTACAAATAACAATAACTTTAGTTATGGCCGTGGAAATAATTCATCTCCTGTTAACCGAAGCTACCACAAACAAAATCTTGATTCTTTCCTTCAGCACAATCACCCTTCGTCAATTTTGGAGTCGACCGACCCAGTTCGACCCTCATGTTGCAATGGTGGCGACTTTGTCGGCGCAGCGGCGACCGAACCAGTCGACCGACCACTGGTTCAGTAACGTAAATGTCATGTATTTACAAGTTCAGTAACGTAAATGACAACTTTCATAAGTTCAGTAATGTGGATGACAACTTTCATAAGTTGAGTAACCTGAATGAAAACTTTTAAACTTTATTGACTTAGGACAAATTTCTCGCAAACTTTAGTGACTTTTTTGTATAATAACCCGTAAATTAAATAGTGTATTAATTGTATGTGTTGAATAGTGTTTTTTAGTTGTATTTGTGCTTCAAATAGTTTGTACATTGTGTTTTATAAATTATATTTTTTATCAAATGGGTGTTTTAAATATGACATTAATTACAAATGTTGACCAGTCAATATGTGTATTTGTTTATGCATAAAGTAATTGTACATATAGCTTAAGTAGTTGTATTTGCTTAAAATCTATATAAGGAAATCTTAAAAAATTAGAAGAGAGAAGGTCATCCCTCCATTATAAGTAGTATAGAATAGATAATGTTTGTTATTATATATGGTTTCTTTAGTTTGTAACAAGTTTCACTTATGATTAATCAAATATGTAATTATGGATGTGTTTGAAAGAATTAGCGGTAGCAAGAAGTAGCATTGGAAAGCGATAGCAAGAAAGAAAGCAATAACGTTTATATTTCAACGCTCCTTTCAGTAGCATCTAAACGAGATAAAAAAAAGTTAGATGCTGCTTGCCAATCACGCTTTATTTTTCAGATTAAACACTAGTTACTCCACAACGCTGCATGCTAACTGTGATCATGCCACACCTGTTAACATGATAAAAATAACAAATTTGAAACTAGTTGAAAATAATAAAAGCCTTATGCTAGCTAAATTTAATTTTGGGCCAATCCTTTGTCAAATAGGGTAATAAACTCGGTTCTATGGATTACTTTGAATCCAGTTAAATTTCCGAACAGGTCCAACAGTTTTAATATTTTTTCTAAAATATAAGCAAGTCTAGTGGCCCAATGGGTCTTGGAATAAACAATGAACTTACATGTATGAAAAGGGAAAAATAAGTTAACTATGACTGACTAGTGACCCTTAGCTAACAACCAAAGATAAAACTAACAAAAAGTAAGGCAGTTGGTTTATTCCTTTTCATACAAGCATAACTCTTTTACTTGAATCTGAAGATGAATTGCATGACTAGTCATTGTCAAATTGGTTGGATTTGAAATGAAATCTCAACCAACGTACTAATTATATGCACCACAAGATTTTTATAAAGTCATTTTTGGGTAAAATACTTAGATGGAAATATCATTTGCTGGGTGTGATGGCGGGAGAGCTGGTGGCGTTAGCGGGGGACAAGCACACGTTGCAATGGCCTTGGTACAATTGTTGAGTGGAGGATATCATGTGATCACCAAAGTAGCTCTAAATGGTGGTGTCAATGAGATTGTTTTCTGTGTGTATCGTGACCTCCTTGCCCTCTCTATTCTTGCTCCTCTTGCCTATTTCCGTGAAAAGTTAGTTACTTCATACTTGAGTATCAATTGTTTTTGCCCGTTATTAGAAACTGATGTATGCCTAAATTCCCCTAGATATTGCGATGAGATAAAATCTAAAGATATCGATTTTTTATTTTTAGGATTTAATCGAATTGCCAGTTTTAATGATGATACCAAGATCCCGGAGGATAAATGAGTCACTTCCTTAAGATAGACTTGCAATAGAACCCAATGAGAACTTAGAAACACTAGCTAAAATAAAAATTTGATCGTTATTTCAAAATGGATAATTTATATTTTGTATGCATTTGAGATTGTCACAGAATTTAGCTGAATCCCTTAAATATCTTACGTAGAGGCCATAGTTATTCATGTTGTCATGGCCAAACACAGGATCACACAAGAGACACGATCACGTGTCATTGAAATATCGAGTGTTAGTAATGTTTCTTAAGGCCGGTCGCCCATTATATATTATATATATATACTATTTGTTAGGGAAGAAAACAGTGCAAAGTATGTTTGCATTAATTGCAAACTTTCCCAACTTGGCAACAATAGTCTCTGAGGTTCAAGTGGCGCTGCAAAATAAGTCCTGCATCATTAATTGCTCTCTATAGCAATCTGGCAAAAATAGTCCCTAAAGTTTAAGCGACGTTGCAAGGTAAGTCCTAACCAAACATTAAATGCAAAGTTTCACAACTTGGCAAAAACAGTCCCTGAGGTTTAAGTGTCGTTGCAAAGTAAGCCCCTGTAGCATTAATTGCTATCTATAGCAATTTGGCAAAAATAGTCCCTAAGGTTTAAGTGTCGTTATAAAGTAAGCCCTTTGAAACCAATCCCGCTGCATCGCGCGGGTTTCTACACTCGTTAGATCCTATATGTTGTTGCGTATAATATGTACGTAAAAAGAAGTTGAGAAACATGGTGCAACGTGGGCCTCTCTAGAAGCATTATATTTCTTAATATTATTACTTCCTAAGTCCTAAAAATAAGGTGTCGAGTTTAATTTTTAAAAAATTTTCATGTTTAATTTTAACCTTCAATATTTTAATTTGTATTATATAATACTTGATGTTATACCAATAAAATTAAAATCCATTTCATTTTATATTTTGCATCAAATTGGATAATTATTTTGAGACGAAGGTAATAGTATAGTTGGTTTCTTTGTTTTTGTTAGCAACTTACAAGGTGGCGGCGATTAGCATGTGCAAGTGAGTCAATTGTATATGGCCACCGTTTGTAACGGGCCTCCGATTTAGTATGTTTATTAATATTTGTACATGTCTAATTTTATTTATACATGTCTAACTTAAATTTTATAGCCTTTTTTAAATATTATGTGATACGGCTTCCGATTTAATATATATCCATTTATATCTATACATGTCTAGGTACCGGATCAAATAGAAAGGGAATAAAAATAAAAAGTTTGCAAAGCCATTCAGCTCGTGCCACGTGTCCTCCACCCACTCCCTCCTTTTTTTCTTATTAAATTTGGTTAGAGGGGTATTTTTGTCATTTAACATGTTTTTCATATTCCACCCCAAATTTCAAACGCAAATAACTTTCAAACGACAAACTTTTACGAAAAACCAATTTCACCATAATTTTTAAAATTCGATTCTCTTTAATTTGGTATAAATCTTGATAAATATTTGAACTTTTTTGACATATCAAGTGGTTCTTGATTTTCTTGATTTTTTTGGCATTTTCGGCCCTATTTTTACGCTCATAAATGTCGAATCTTGAAAAACTTAAAACATGAAAGTTATAGATTTTTGTTCACTCTTTACCCAGAAATTCAAATCACTCAAATTCGATATCATATGGGTAAGATATAACATGTTAAAGATGATATTTTACTCATATTTGTTGCATACAAGGTGTTTGATGAAATGTCTAGCTTAGATTTTTAGTGTTAAAGTTGAGCTAAATGCACTAATTTTTGTCCCACAACGCATCATTAATCATTTGATTAATGTAAGATTCAAAAAGTGATGTTTTTAATAGTTAATGTTTTTAACTATTAAAACTGATGAACCAAAGTGATGAACTGATGAACCAAATCAAACTGTTAAAAAAAAAGCATAAAAGCAAAACTGATGAACCTAACTAAACTGATGAACCAAACCAATAACTGATGAACAAAACCAAAACTGAAACTGTGATTGATGATCTAAACAAAACTGATGAACCGAACCAATAACTGGTGAACCAAACCAAAACTGAAACTATGATTGATGAACTAAATCAAACTGATGAACCAAACCAAAAACTGATGAACCAAACAAAAACTGAAACTGTGATTGATGAACCAAAATAAATGATGAACGAACAAAACAAACACCAACATGTTAAATTTGAAACTATGATTGATGAACAAAAATAAACCGATGAACTATGTTTGATTTGGTTCATCGCTTTTGTTTAATTCATCGGTTCATCATTTGGTTTGGTTCATCGTTTTGATTGATTCATCAGTTCATCGATGATGAACCAAGATTAACGATGAACAAACGCGTGCATTTTATTTTAAATTAAGTACTAAAAAATTCACTTTTTGAATCTTACATTAATAAAATGATTAATGATGCGTTGTGGTACAAAATTTAGAGCATTTAATGCAATTTTAACACTAAAAATCTAAGCTAGACATTTTATCAAACACATAGTGTGCAACAAATATGACTAAAACGCCATTTTTAACGTGCGATATCTCACTTATTTGATATCGGATTTGAGTGATTCAAAAACTTGTGTAAAGAGTGAACTAAAATCTACAACTTTCGTGCTTTAAATTTTGCGTAAATCAACCTTTAAATTAGATAAAAGTAGGGTCGAATATGCCGAAAATTTCAAGAAAATCATAACCAACTTGAAATTTAAAAAAGTTCGATTTTTATATCAAAATGCATATCAAATTAAATAGGATTAAATTTTAAAAATTATGGTGAAATCGGTTTTTCATAAAAATATGTCGTTTGAAAGTTATTTGCGTTTGAAGATTGGGGTGGAATTAAAAAACAAGTCAAATGACTCAAATGCCCCTTAGCTGAAAATATTAAGAAAAAAAAGACGAAAAGGAATAAAATTAGTTGAGGACACGTGTCACAAGACAATTGGCTTTGCAGACTTTTTATAATATGTGGCTTTGTAGAGGATCGCACCTCTGCATGTCTAACTATATTATGTTTAGAATTTTTCATAATAATTAGTTTCGCACCAGGCCCTGTTAGTCCCACACTCCCACTTGTACACAATAACCACATTGAATGATTTTTACTCTTCCTTGTCTACTTTCAATTTTTCATAGCGTCATTCAATTTTTACGTCACTGTGCCTTTACATATCATCACGTGGCTAGGGACGAAGCTTTATGCACCCCTGTCCCTCCAAAATTTTATATATTTTGTGTTTATTTTTCATAGAGTAAATTACACCGTTCGTCTTTGTGGTTTGCGTTGACCGCAGGGTTTCGTCCTTTGACCAAAAAAGTTGCACCGTTCGTCCTTAAGTGTGAAACGTTATGCGCCGTTCGTCCTTTGACCAAACAACGTTAAGTTTGACTGTTAAACTCGAGTAAAAATACTAAAATACCCTCACTATCTTCTTCTCTTAACCATTACCACCATCATTTCTCTTCTTTCTTTCTCTACAATCCCACCAGTCCACCACCATCATTACTCTTATTGTTTAACGATAAAAAACATTACTCGCCATTCAAACCTTTTATTTTTGGTTTCAAACGTTTATTTTATGGCGAGTTTAAATTTCGCCTGTCCAAAAAGTGTCGTCTCAATTCAAATATGGTTGTGACTTATATGGAACGGGTAAACGGAGATTTTCTCGGTTCAAATTATTCTATTCGAAGAAGGCAAGTCTTCATAACTTAGATGTGCCGAAGTTACGGTTTAACATACAAAATATAAAAGTGCCATTTTTACAAAAAGCAAATTAAATCATAGAGATCGAAGTATATATCTAAGGAACTTGTTCTAACTTTTAACTCAGATTAGTCCCAAAAACAATCTATTTAATCAATAAATCCTCTCAAAAATACCAAAAGTCATACAATAATACATTTAACGTAACCAAACATCTCAACTAACTCTCATGCAAATTATGTTCTTCATGTGCTTCTTGTTGTTGACTTGCCACCTCCTTCCACGTGTCCCATCTCTTCATCACCCTGAGCTTCCTCCACAACCACCACCACCGCGCCGTCCGGGAGGTGGCCCCACCCTGCCATCAATACACGTGGCACATTTAGCCCCACCCTGCCATAACCCTACGACCTGAACATAAACTTTCAGTACCACTCGTGACCCAGCCTACGCTAGAACCCGTTTTAATTTATTAAACCACAACCCAAGGCGAAACCCTAATGATTCGAAACTGAAAGCTTAGATTCAGGGCGCGTATGGGGGATTTATTTCGCGTGTGGCATGAAAATAGAACCACGAGGTCTTGATCTATCGATTAGTATAGGCGGTGTAGGTCGTAGACGTCGCCGGAAGTTGGCCGGATTCCAGCAGCGGCGCCGGAACCCTAGGGTTTGGTGGCCGGAAATTAGAGAGAGAGAGAGGAGTGGGTGTGTGTTTTTATAGAGAGAGAGTATGTGGCAAAAATGAGGAGGTGTGTGTGTGTTGGGGTATATATACACCGTTCGTCCTTGCACCGTTCGTCCTTATGGTGTTGAAATGACGATTATACCCTCAGGTTAACAAGACTTAACGACCGTTAGTGGGCTCCGCTAGAGGGAGGGACTAATGGTGCATAACGTTTCACACTTAAGGACGAACGGTGCAACTTTTTTGGTCAAAGGACGAAACCCTGCGGTCAACGCAAACCACAAGGACGAACGGTGTAATTTACTCTTTTTCATATGATAATATTAATTTTTATTTTCATCAGTTTAGGCCCCATAAAATTGTGATTTGATAGTTCGGCCTACTTACGAAATGCTTCCAACTTCTTCTCTACATCGGCTCTTTTTACTCCTTATAAAGCAAATTTGTTCATTCTTAAGAACTTAATTTTTTTTTAAAACGAGATGGGCAGCGGTCCGCCGCGTTGCGGCGGGGCGTCGTTTTAAGCAAACATACAGGACCAAATTTGAAGTCTTGAAAACCAAACCATGAACAATTTCCCTTAGATAAAAGACATTATAGATTCATGGAAACTTGTTACTACAAAGAGTGGGGGAAGTTTGAGAAATATGAGAACAACAATGATATGAAAACTGCACATTCACCATTTTTAGACCTCGTTCACATGTTTGGCGGATACACGAAATTAAATTGCATACAAATTACATAAAAGTTACTTGTAGTAAGTCAATTCCAGCCGAACAACCTCCTGGAGCAAATCCCCTGAAGCAAAATTCGTTAACCAAAAAGTTACATTAGTTAACGACGTGAGTATAGTTTAATCAAATTAGCTAAAATATGAGAAGATTTAAGCGGCTTTTTAACTTTTAATAGGGAGTTAACTTACGTATGCGGTTTAGCAATTAGGCGAAGAAGAGCACATTGATTGCATCGGGATAGTGTTTATATCAGGTGGGGTCATGCCTCTAATGTGCATCTATTTTCTTTGCTTCAAGCAATAACAATACATAGACAAAGCGATACATAACGAAACTAAATATAAAATGGATAATGCGACGATGGCCACGAAACTGTATAAACACTATCATTCTTACTTACCTAGGTGATAGATTGATCAGTAGTAGTCTTGTACTCCTGTATGTGCCACATAACCATTCACATGTTTTTTTGATAAGCGAAAGTTGTGCATCTTAAAATGGATAATGCGACGATGGCCACAAAACTGTATAAACACTATCATTCTTACTTGCCTGGGCTGATAGATCGATCAGTAGTAGTCTTGTACTCCTGTATGTGCCACATAACTTTTTAGTGGTTGAACCTTGACAGAAATTGTTAGGATGTAAGGAATAGTTCAAAGGCGGTCACCTGTCTAGTTAGAAATGCCTGAAAAGCTGAAAACGTTGGATCAAACTTGATCATATATTCATTTTTCTTGCCGAAAAAACCTTAGAAGAGTTCATCTCTTCCACGTACCTGCTTTACTTGGTTATTCCTACAAAAAAACATACATTTTTCAACATTTCTTACACGGAAGTCACGCCTACAAATTTTTTTCAAAGACAGTATAATTGGTCGGTAATATAAACATGTAAAACATTTAACAAATGTTCAATTTTTTTTACAAATAAATGAAACATTCCAAATGAATCAAGTTACCAACAATTAAGTGCACTGTGAATGTAAACGTAAAAAGACGAATGTAAAAGCATTGTAAATTACCTATAATGTATAAAAAAAACTTAGATCTGTTAAAAAAATTGCAATGCAGAAAAGAATAAGTAAATCAAAGTTGCAAATATCCAAAATATACTATACCTTTTTTAACAAATAGCATTATAGGTAGTAGTTTACAAAGTTAATTTGACATTAAATCTCCTAACCCAAATAAGGGAAAACTAAAATGAAGGTTAACAGTGAGCACAAAATAGATACCCACTGGCTAAGTAGTTTAGGTGCGGAGCTGGACATCGCAAAGAATGAATAGCACCATAGGTCGCAACCACATTATTGCACAACAATCGTCGCGAAAACCCACTGTTTCCTTTGTGTACAATGAGGTTCAGAGACAGGCAATTGGCTCGAAAAATGGCACACTCGCCATGGCTGCAACCTGAGCAGGCTACCATGCCAATAGGCGGACACCTTGACCTTTAATCGATCCTAGTCAGACTCATCATAGCCGATCACGATACAATTGTACAGCTTGCAAGGCACATAGTTGCAAAGAAAATAAACTAAAATCTGTTAAAAAAAATAGCAACGCAGAAAAGGATAAGTAAATCAAAGTTGCAAATATCCAAAATTCAGAATCATCACAACACACCTCGCGAATCACAACCCACCAATGCAGCACATTGTACAATGATGAGAATAAAAATTGACAATTTAAACAATTGTACCTTCAAAAACCCGAAATAAGCCCAATGTTTCCTTTGTGTAGTACAACGAGCAGCAGGTGGCTCGAAAAAATGGGCGCACTCGCCATGGCTGCAACCTGAGCAGGCTACCATGCCAATAGGCGGGCACCTTGACCTTTAATCGGTCCTACTCAGACTCATCATAGCCGTTCACGATACAATTGTACAGCTTGCAAGGCACATAGCTGCAAACAAAAAAAAATGAAATCTGTTAAAAAAATTGCAACGCAGAAAAAAAAAGTAAGTAAGTAAATCAAAGTTGCAAATATCCAAAATATAATATACCTCTTTTAACAAATAGCATTATAATTTTGCATCAAATACCAGTGAATCTGTTTGTGAAGACAATTTGAACATTCATTTGGCAATTCATGACAATTTTGGTATTTATACATAACTCTTAAACGAATTTGATCCATGTCCTGATGCTTACTGATTCGTTACAAAACTAATGTAAAAACTAATCCATCACATGATCATGGTCAAATAACACTCTGCACTTGTTACTAACTATTCCATTTTATCCCATTTCAAAATAACCTAATAATCGCAGCCGCATGTCACTATCCGTAGCATAAACCGTTAACACATCTGATAACATAATCAAAATTCAGAATCGTCACAACATATCTCGCGAATGACAACCACACCAATGCAGCAATTTGCACAATGATGACAATAAAAATTGACAATTTAAACAACTGTACTTTCAAAAAACCGAAATCGACAGGGAACTTTTTCGTGAAAACATCAATAACATTAATAGCATCATCAATCTTATCATCCCTAATCAAGGCGACCACTTTACACCTAATCGCATCTTCATCACCGGGTGTAACCGCCAACATTACAAAAAAACCCAAAAATTTAATAACACAAATACCCACAAATGTTTATTAAAAAAATGATTATAATGCGTTGTTACCTTGATCTGCAAGTTTAACAACTTCGCATACTACGAAAGTTGTTCACACTCTGACCCATTTCTTCTTCACCTTCTTCACACCAATCACTGAAATTTAATCCTCTTTTTAACCCTAAACATTATACAGCACCAATGAATATATTACCTGATATTAATCAATCATTTAACACCAAACTTATGGCATGATTGATTCATATCAGATAACATATGGATTAGGGTAAAAAGGATGATAAACCGATTCATTTACTAGATTAGGGCAAAAAGGTTTTTAGATAACTATTCAGACCAAAATAGGATGATAAATCGATTTAGCATCCTTTTTGCCCTAATCCATATGTTATCGATTCATATCAGATAATTATTCAGACCAAATCATACCTGTAGGATGATAAGGGTGCGACCTAATCCAGTAAATGAATCGATTCATATCCAAGCATATATTCGGCGGTGGCTTTGGGTTGCTAATGATGGTATTAATTTTTGCGTGTCTATGTGTGTGTTTTTTTTAAGATGGAGTTCCAGAACCGGTGATGGGAGAAAGATGGATGTGGAATTTTCTAGCAGATAGGGAGGAGAAATAGATTTTTTTTTGGGCCATGCCGTGTGAAAATTTTTTTGGGCCAGGCCGTGTGAAATTTTGGCGGGAAAGCATCTACACTGCAGCTACAGTTCTAAACGGCTGCGTTTTAATTGTGGTTTAATATATACTTATAATTAGTAAAATTGATTCCTCAAAATACCACTTATAATAGTTAACTTACATAAATATTAAAATAATTAACTTACATAAATCTTACATACCTTTAATTAAAATTGATAACAACATCTACCACTAATTTAATAGTTTAAATATTGTTTAATCCTCAAACTTTTATATTTTTCGTTTTTAACCAATAAACTTTCTTTCTCGCAATGACAACAAATTGAACCTGCAAGGGTCACACTAAACCCACTAGTTTACAAGTATATATATTTGTCATTATACACCGTCGCTTTGCGCTAGTATTCGTCTTGTATACGTCTAGTATAGGAGAACACCATTACACATATGTCCATCAACCACAAGATATTTTCTAATATGTCCATTTACGATACTCACCTTTAGACTGGGTGTATAGTGGGTGGTGCACCACCCGGTGGTGGCCACCATCACGCGTTGTCTCATTTACGACTCACCTTGGGTGTAATGGTGGGAGGAAGGAGTATAGATGAAGGAGTTAGTGACACTTTTAGTAATATATTAGGTAAGTTACAACATATGTATGAGAGGAGAGGAATGGGGTAGGATGAGAGGAACGGGGAAGTATTTATGTGAAACTTTTAGTTACACAAGAAAAGGCAATTGGTGCTAATTTTAGTAACACTATAGTGAGTCACAATAATGGTATGGGAGCAAAGACGAAGGATAAAAGGAATGAGTAAGGAGTTGTTAGTTTATAACTTTATTTTTTTAATTATTTTCTTTTATGTTATATGGTGGATGATTGTACTTGCGTTAGAAAAAAAACGATAAATTAGGTTGTTGTGCGTTACAGCGGAGCCAACTTATCGCGTTGTGATGGAGCCAGCCAATAAAATTTTAATGAAAGTTCAAGAAATTGTAGAGACGACTCAATTGTTTATCATTTATGGCAAAACGTTCAAAATACGTCATCAAATGCATTATCTTAAATTTCCCGTATATAAAGCCCTTGTGTATTTATTCTGAGAAACGAATAGAAAGCAACGATATGTACACATGACCACAATATATAAAAATTCGGGAATGAAAGAGAAATGGAACTCGCACGTGAATTGTTACAAAAAGTGATGATATTCTCGAGCAAGTTATCCGTGTTTAGAGCATGAGCTGGTAAACCATAAAATGAAGAATCCTACTATTTATGGTTTACCAGTTGATGCTCTAAACACGGATAAGTTTCTCTTTCAAAAAATAACCAAACTAAGAAAAATTTTAGAGTCTAGGAATCTAAAAACTTGCAAGAAGTGTTGACGGTGATCGATATAATATTAAACCATTAGGTGGCGAAGCATATGATTATATCGAGCACCCCATCGCCTCGTGAGAATTTTTAGATTCAAATAACATTTTTAAGTATAACAATGAACTGTAGCTTGTTTGTACGAACTGCATCAAATGTAAACAAAGTCTTGTCGCCATCGTACTGAGGTCTTTGATCTGAGAACTTGCGAATTGTTTCTCGTTTCCAAGAAGTGCACCAACTGCTAAACAAAATTTTGTCAGTGTTATCTACAATTTCTAGTGATGTGTAGTAGAGAATTATAGACAGTTAGAGTGATGATAGTGAAATACAATCCATTATACAGAAGTTACAATTAGATGCGGCTAATGCCAAACACTATTGAAAGTTGGATAAATGGGATGGGGTGCAGAAGAACTAATATACACAAATGTAGTTTTGTTGTTTGGTCAAAGTGTCGTTTACAGGAAACTTTAGTTGCACTTGAAGTCGTAGAGACGTGGGTAGTGGGCAAAAAATATTGGAAATATGTTTGGGTTATTGGATTGGGTGGAGGAGAAAGTGTGATTCAAGAGACACTGGCTACAATACGGATTAAAAGCAATGGCTTTGTTGAATGCACGCAAACCTTCGATAAGAAGATTCTGCATAACCTGGTTTCTCAACAGATCAAAACACCCCTAAATACAGCAACATCCATAACCAAAAGCCATTTTAAAAAATGCATTTTCTAGCAGCCCTATGACCCTATGAAGTAGAGCTTTGCATCTTCTCCAAACACCCTTACAAATTGTAGTGAACGCTCATGCTACGATATAGCTTGCAAAATATGTTGTTTGGCCGCATAACTGATCGGATTGTTGTTCACGACACCCAAATCCATTTTTTGATCAACTCTTCTAGATGAAGGGCATAAGTTTCACACTGAAATGTGAAACTTACACTCTGAAATATCATATTGTGTTTATGAAATCCAACAACCCTAAAGAACATAAAAGTTAATATCTTATACCAGAGTAATCGATTCAAGAAATTTTACAGAAAGTGACACAAGGAATAAAATTACAAAGTAACTAAGTTTGTGGAGCTGGTCAGAAAACAAACCAAAGCTATTCCATGATCTTCTCCTATTTTCAGAGTAGAACCATTTTGCATGCAAACCTGCCATAATTGTGTGCTATGAACCAACAGACGTCTTACCTAAGACATTGTTCATTTTCTATTTAGGATACGCACGATATGTAAAATGGACATGCTAACATTGGGATAAAGAAGATGGGAGAAATCGATATAAAGGTTTTCTAGGAAGCGTGAAAGGAAATATTTGTCAAAAAGAAGCTTGGTTGGATCTCTCATTAGATTTAACTTATATACTTCAGAGAATCGGTGTGATTGGCAGACTTGAAAATGCACAGAAAGTGTGCACTACTTGGCGTAATTTTTGCGAGCCCTCTATGTGGAAGGTCATTCATATGGATATTCCATATTGTTGATAGGTCACATGATATCTCCTAGCAAGCATCATAGAGCACATTTATATCGATTTCTGCCACTCTCCTCACTCTACCATTAGCATGTCCATTTTGCATATCATGAATAGCCTAAATAAAAAATAAACAATGCCTCATCAATTAGAAACGGGATATTTATGCTTTACCTCAAACATTATATTGGCTAGAAAACACGATTGCATTTTATGCCTCCCAGTTTTTACCATGGCAAAATTAAGACGCAATGAGTGACTGAATCATCACAGCCAAGAAACTATTATCTAAATTAGAAACACGAAAACAACCTATTAATTATGTGGAACAACGCATCATCATAACTTAATGTTTGAAGGTCTAAAGTATTGGTGATGGCGTTAAGGTAAGACTATCATTAAATTAACGTCAAACATTAGATCGAAAGATGCGTAGAAAAAATAATTTTTGTTTTAATATCAACCTTAGCGATATTTGAGAGTGTTATCATGGTAATCTCATATGCCAAAGAAATACGAGTCTTCAACGAAGGCAACCAATCTTTTGTGATGAACATGAGGGAAGTCAGCAGCCCATAACGACATATCCCTTCCCATAAAACCACCTTTCCCCCTAAAATGACATAGTATGCACAAATGGTTCGCTTGGTGACTGGAGGTGGCCTAATAATCTGGCCATATTTCGTAGTGAAATCCTCCTACAAGCATCATACAAAACCTCTTTATCGATTTTTTCCATCCTTCTCACTCTACATGAGCATGTCCAGTTGACATTTCTTGGATAGCCCAAATACAAAAGAGAAAAATCTATTAATACTTGTACGAAGAATATTACGCCTCTGCTCAAATACGGTATTGGGTACAAAATACGCTTACATTTTAGGGCGTATAGTTTCTTGCCATCCCAAATTTAAAACTAACCGGGGGAATGAATCAACATACCCAAGCATCCACCATCTAAATTAGATTCACAAAAACTACCTATTAAATGCGGAAAATTGAATAACCCTATACTATTGTTTGATAATGTAAAGTATTAGTGTTACAATTTAAATATGTACATGTGTTGCAGTCAGTCTGTGTGGTGAAAACTTTTGGTTACGCCGTGCACAGATATCCCATGATAACATAAATGACAAGCTGAAAACATGAATTCATATATAAGAACATATCCTTAATGAGCTTTAGAACTCTAAAGATGATCGAAAAGCTACATTGAAGGACATCAACCGCAAAAGATGATAAGATTTGTATATTGTCTTTGCAAACTCACTTTATATAACGACACATCGTCCCCATATCGGAAAAAAACTATCGTAAGTACACCATATTCAGAAGAAAAAATTAAATTTCCCTTTTTAATTAGTAGCAGTTATGAAGTCAGCAGATATGACCACAACTTATACACAAGGCATAAAATCAACATTTCTGACCACTTATTTTCCACAGCCAAAAAATAGCCTGCTACACTTATGAAAGCAACAATTATGACCACAACTTATACACAACGTATAAAATTAGCATTTACGACCACATATCAGAATTTAAAGAATATCACAAAGTTCTTATGACCACATATTATATAAAGTATATAAAATTACCACTCACGAGCACATATCAGATTCTAAAAAATATTAAAAAAAATAAACAAATAGAAACACACATCTAGAAATCCAATTCCCACGATAACAACATCAATGGCAAGCCGAAAAGATAAATTTCAGATAGAAGAACAAATCCCTAATGAACTTTTGAACTCTAAAGTCGATCGAAAAACTACATTGGAGGAGATTAAGCACAAAAGATGATAAGATATGTGAATTGTCTTTTCAAACCCACTTTATACAACGATGATCCAGATTCTAAAACAAAAATTCAGATTCTTTTTTTTAATTAACAACATTTATGAAATCAGCAGTTATGACCATAAGTTATACACAACATATAGAATCATCACTTATGACCACATATCAGACTTTCAATGATATCATAAAGCACTTATTTTGTGCAGTCAAAAATTAGCTTGTAGCACTTAAGATATCATAACTTAGGACCACAACTTATACACATCATATAAAATCAGCAATTACAACCACAAATCAGGATTTAAAAGATATCAAAAAGCACTGACGACCACAGATTATACAAAGTATATAAAATCATCACGTATAACCACACATCAGACTCCAAAGTATATCAGAAAGCTTAAACAAACACAAATACATAGCCAAAAATCCACTAATACCATTCAAACTGAAAAAAAAATCGAAAGACAATCAATGGGAGATTGAACGCAACTTGTAGCACACAATATAAATCAGAACTTATGATCACATATCAGAATTATTACAAACCTTAGATGATGTAAACTATTATCAATAAACGTAAATTACGTACATGTGCTGCAGCTAATTTGTGTGGTGAAAACTTTTGGTTCCACAGAATTTCCACGATCACAACATCAATGGCAAGCTGAAAACATTAATTCAGATATAAGAACAAATCCTTAATGAGCTTTGGAACTCCAAAGTGGATAAAAAAACTATATTTAAGGACATTAAGCGCAAAAATGAATAGATTTGTGTATTGTCTTTTCAATCCTACTTTATACAACGACGCAACAACTTCTAAAATGAAATGTCGGTTTCATTTTTTAATTAACAGCAATTATGACATCCACAATTATCACCATAACTTATACGCAGCGTATAAAATCAACACTTATGACCACATATCAGATTTTAAATGATATCAGGAAGCAATTATTTTGCGCAGCCCAAAAATAGCTTCTAGCACTTAAGAAGTTAGAGGTTGTTATCACAACTTATACACATCATATACAATCAGCACTTATGACCACATATCGGGATTTAAAAAGTATCACAAAACACTATGACCACAGACTATACAAAGTGTATAAAATCAGCATGCAAGACACTATGACCACCCCTATGAAAGACCACATATCATACTCTAAAGGATATCAAAAAGCTTAAAGAAACAAAAACATGCATCCAGAAATCCACTAATACCATACAATCTAACAAAATAAATATTGAAAGACAATCAATAGGAAATAAAACACAATTTGTAGCACACAATATAAAATCAATGCTTATGATCACATATCAGAATCATCACAAAGGTTAAACTAACATAAACGCGTATCCACCAATCCACTAATAACATACAAACTAAAAAAATGCCGAAATACCATATGTTAACCAATCAGATTGCAATTCTATATCGAGCTCTGAACCACCGAAAATACTAAATAATCACCACTCCTTTTTATCTAACCTAGCTTGATAGACTAAAAACAGAGGAAACCGTGACTTGACGATCGTTTTCCAGTCTATTTGATCGGTGAGGTCTGTGTATTTTTATAGAGAGAGTTGCATGTATTTTGATACTATGAGGATCTCAGAGTGTAGACACGTATGTTTTGAAGAAGACACGCATATTACCTAGTCACTATATTGCTTAGTTTATAACGACTCAATATATTGCCTAATTTATAATGAAACCAGGCAAAGAAACAACATGATGACCCAATTACAACCCAAAAACAAAACTGGCCCAAGAAACTACCAAACGACACAGACGAAACAACAAAACGACACAAACGAAACAACAAAATGACATGCCATAGAACAAAACGACGTCATTTCCTTCTTTTTCCAACCAAAACAGCGTCGTCCACACGTATAATGTATAATAGAGTAATGTAAGGGTAGTTATGATATTTTTAAGTTTAGAGAAAACATGCACTTTAAAACATAAAAGGTGCTCACATGAAAATTTCTCTTTTAAAACCATAAGTTCTATAATACTCTATATTAATTATCTACTCTTAATTTAAGTTATAAAAATATAATAATAATAAAAAAAATTCACTTTTTCTCCTTTAGCTTATACCAAACTTTATGTTTGACTTTCGATATTACATTTTTCTAAAAATAACTGTTTGATTAGCATAATCAACAACATGCACACAACACAAAGGGTTTGTTTGGCGTGAGAGTGGCTTGTGATCGGGTTCACAAGTGGGTACCATTGCGGTGGTGTAGTGGTAGGCTTGTAGTCGGCATGATTGTAGTCATGAGTGAAAGATATTATTATTATTATTATTATTATTATTATTATTATTATCATCAGTGTTGCAAAAATCGGCCTAGGCGGCCGATTAATCGCTAGGCGGGGATTAACCGCCACGATTTTCACTAATCGGCCTTATTAATAGGTTTGGTAAAAAATCGGTCAACATACCGATTAATCGGATAATAATCGGCCAAATCGGGCATAAATCGGCCAAATCGGACAAAAATCTGGTAAATCTGTCAACTCGATAATGGATAAAATTCGGTCAAATCAGGCATAAATCGGCAAAATTGGAAAAAAAATCGGCTAGATCGGCCAAATTGGGCATATAGTTTCAAAATTTTATAAATTTATATATAAGAAAGCCAATCCGATTAATCCCCGATTAATCCCCGCATAACCGATTAATCGCTAGGCGATACTCGACCGCCCAGCTACCGCCTAGCGATTTTTGCAACCTTGATTATTATTATTATTATTATTATTATTATTATTATTTTAAAAAAATTATAGGATTTACAAGATATTAGTGGAAAGCCGAGATGTTATTATTATTATTATTATTATTATTATTATTATTATTATTATATTTTTTTATTATTTTTTATTTTTTATAAAACATCACTTCATTAGAAAATCATAGGGAATTACAAAAAATTAGTGGGGAGCCGAGAAACTAACTGGGCCCCCACTCTTCTAAAGGGAATTACAAGATGTTATTATTATTATTATTATTATTATAAAAAGTTGTAAGAAAATGAGAAGTGTGGTAATATTGATAAGAAAATAATCGTAATCAATGTAAATGTTCTAACTCAAAAGGGCGCGCATGCAAGAATAACTTAGCGAGTAGCCATGTGGCAACCGGAAAAACTAGAGGTGGCAAAATGTGCCAAAAAGCAAAAAGATAGGCTAAATGGGTAAATTTTTAAAATATTTTGACACATTTAGCCCTTTTTTTTTTCTTTTTTTTTCGAAATGGGCACATATAGCCCATTGAAAAGTTAAATGGGCACTAACAGGCATATTTTTTCTCAATTGTACAACATTACGATCGTTTTAAAGAATTTTTTTTATATAATATATTCAAGTTTTTTAATATAAATAACATATTACATTTAAGGAATTTATTTCGTCATTTAAGTCTTTATTAAGCGATTTGTATAACATATGTCCGTTTGGCCCGTGCCCGTTTAAGCCCGTGCCCATTCTAGCCCATGCCTATTTTAGCCCGTGCCCGTGCCCGATATTACATTTTTTTTTGTTTATGCGGCATAACTACAATTTCTCCTATTGCGGCATGTCTTCAAAACTAAATGAAAAGAGAGAAAATGTTACGTGGGAAATAATAAAAATTAGACAAAATTTATAAAAATAAGAGAAGTTGTAACAAAAATTAATTAAACGATAAAATAAAACTGTAAAGTTAAAACCCGAAAACTACTTACACTCACTTAGAGCACTAGGTGCCCACAAGTTATCCGTTTCATGTTATAGCAAAAAGTGTAGACACTTTATTATTTTTTACCTATAACTGGGAACTTATAACTTGTTGAAATCTTTACGCACGTTGTACACACTCAGACCTTGAAAGATCTAGCACTCGTGGATCGTTAGTGTTGCCTATGTAATCATAAGCAAACTAATAGAAAATCTCTACAACTCGTGTTCTAAAGCGGAATGTAAACACAAGCTGTTATCACTAAGAACACTTAGATCCTCTATGGATCCTTTTATTCACTGAAACTCTATGTTTCGGATGCCTATTACAAACTATATGGTTCCTTTTATATACAAGGAACCCTAATCTCTTACTACCCAAACGACTAAACATCTTTGCATGCATTTAATGTCTAATACATTAAAACAACTATAGAGTGGTACAATAATACCCATCTTGACCTTGGCGGTTAAAAGATAATAATGAGTTTAACATTTAATTCATAGGGCATCTTGATCCTAGTCAGCTTTCACTCTTCAAGTAACATGGCAAAGCTTGTACTCTTCATAGAAACACTTCTTCAGTGGCTTGCTTCTACTTGAGAAACCTTTAATGCCAGTGATGTGTGAGAGTCCTACTTCACATAATTCCCAACAATCCTCCCCTAAACTGGAATTTGACTAGGTTAAGTTCCAGTTTCCTACCTTGATAGATCTTAGAGACTTCAGTACTAGAGGATTGTTCTCAAACATCAGTAGCAAAGAACCAAAACCAAAATCATCTCTATGATGAGTAAACTTTGAAACGCCGGTCTTTGCGGCAACACATGACATAATGTACATCAATACTTATCGGTTGCATACTATTCTCATCACATCCAGGTGTGTTAACATCTGAGATAGGTGAATCATTGAAAATAATGGATTTGATGTCTCTTTACCAGTAGCCATTACTACTGGAGTAGCCAGATGTTTAAGTTCGTAAACTATGGTACATTGATAACCATTTGATTTATGAGCAAATCAGCAACTATATAAACGGATTTGAGGTGTCTTTACCTGTGTTGTTTGCTCGGGACTAGTCAATTCTTAGAATTGGTGAATTGATAACCAAATATGGAGATAGTTGCCTTTACCACAATCCATATACGTGTGGGCTAGCCAATTCTTGGATTCCAAAAGGAATAGACCATGGTGAATTGAGGACCATACAACTCTACAATTAAGCATGGGTGGTTGCAGACCCTATGATTTTGAGCAAACCATTACAACTATCAACAGATTTGACATGTCTTTACCAAAGTTGTACCCTTTGGACTAGCCAACTCTTTGATACACACAAGGCATATCTGGTGAGTTAATAACCCTCAAAGACAAAACATCAAAAGATTTTTTTTTTACTAAGAATAACAAACAAACCAAAACAAAGTAAACAAAGGACGATGAAGAATACGCATTCATGATGAGGATGCGACAGCTTGAGCTTGCTGAAGTTGAGTCTTGATTAATCCAATGGTCGTTCGACATCTGATCTTTCATTTCCCACTGGATCTGGAGAATTTCCAACCGACCTGACATCCTTTCCATAAGCCTCTCGGATAATGGATAAAGTCTTTCAAAGAAACATGCGACTGTGATTCCACTCTTAGTCTCAACTACATGCACACTAGGTAGGGGATAATATCTCCGGGACGCAACCTGCCATAGATGTGAGTTCTTCCAAATGAAATGCCCTTTACCAATGGGAGATTGAGAGTCAAGCAAAACATGAAGATGATAAGCACATCCAGAACCTTTTGGTGCGGAATTGCGGTAATGTTTGGTGACAAGTGTGTACAGTGTAAGTATATACGCCTGTCTACTAAATGGAGTATTTCCTTCAAGAAGGTGAACTCCATTGAAGTGTTATCCTTTCGATGAATGACATTCATCTCACCATCTATCGAGAGACCACGGACCAACACATTTTGATATCCATCAAGAAAATCGGAGGAAGACCCTTCTTTAACAAAGGTTGACTCATCAGCCTCAATATCCAGGGAAGTGATTTTGGCCATCCTCTTCTTCCTTCTTCAGGTCTATAGATTCCTAAAGATGGTGCATCATCACGAATGGCATTCATCTTTACTAGCAAGTTTCTAGCCTTCGTTTTATACTTGCTATATCGAGCTTACGAGCAAACAGATGCCACAGAGGGAGTGGGAGCTGGTACATTAGGTGCTACAGAAGACTTGGTAGTTGGTTCAGCAGATGAAGATTTGTTAGGTGAGCTAGCAATCTCTGTAGGAGGTTTAGCAGAAACCATAGATGGTTCAGCGTGATTGATCACGCTTTAGATGAGTGTGTAGGCTCTATGGTAGTTCCAGCAGAGACTTTGGAAGAACATGACTTATCATCAAAATTTTTCACAAACTTCGGTTGTCTTTGTCCTCTTAGTCTTAGGAGCATCTGAATTACTAGCAATCCTTTTCAAGCTTGAAGAGTGTGACGAAGAAAACTTCATGATTTGATTATATTTGAAAATCAAAACATGATCGGGAATCTGCCTACTTGCTTCATTGACAACCGAGTTATCTGAGATGAGCTCGGTTTTTCACCACAATCCTCATTTCAGCTTTAGTAGGAGGTCTATCTTTATTCCTTTGAGCTGTGATGGCTCTCCTCTTTTCAGCTGCTTCTTGTTTCATTTTTCTTCCACGAGCCATCATCAAATCTACAAAACTTCCACAGTTGAAGTCTGCACCTAAGATACTCGAGCAGTGAAGGGTTTGAAATGACTTCTTGAGTGTAGGCATCCCAATGAGAGTCGGGGCTGAGGCGCATTTCATCGATTTCCCTTTGTCTTTCGGGAGGCGGTCAGACGAAGGTAGAGGCTGCAAATTTGTTTAGCCATTTCTTCATCTTTCTTTCTCTCATTACACTCAGCTAGCATTCTGTCTTGTTCTCGCCTTTCCTCTTCATTTACTAAGTCTGAACCAAGCTCATCTTCTACCAGTAGACCTTTTCCTTTATCATGAGAATCCTTAGCATAACCATCATTAGCAGTATTGATAACAGGAATCTTAGTAGAAACATCCAAGTCTTTTTCAGAAGAAACATGTTGTGAGGAGCTTGAGGAGTGGACAACGAAGGTTTTTGTATGACTGAAGATGGACCAAGTTCATAGCAACATCCTCCATTGGGGTATCGTGCAGATGCAACTTTGACAAACTCTGGTTCCTTGGATACTTCAGTAGTTGCTTTATTCAAGTACGATCTCTTTCTCCTTTTGAAAAGAACAGGTTCCTTCTCCTTTGAAGATTTAGCACCCACTGAGAAAGGAACAACTATCTCTTGAGCCACATCAGCTAAGATATTAAGAGACCCATATTGAGGTTCATCTTCTTCCTCCTCAGAAGAAACCACAAACTTCCTTTTGGTTTCCTTTTCAAGTCTGTTCTCTAGGTCCTTAACTTTACTTTGTAGATCTTCAATCTTCACCCAAGAGTAGACTTGGTCTCTGCAAGTTCCTTTTCAAAATGGATACCTCATTTTGCATACTGTTCACAAGATCATACACAGGTTGAGAGTAATGGGGTCTTCGGCTCCACCAAATGATTGCTCTGTGGTAATGGGAGCTTCATTGGACCTTTAAGAGGAAACATGGTCATTCTCAACATGAGGAGGTACCTCACTTGAGTACCCTTGGAGGACTAGGTGTGGCCATCCTGTTCGGATCGGACTCAAAATCATCAAAGAGGATCATGTCTTTGGTGGTGGACTAGGACAATGTGCTAGAGTTGGTGTTGGTGGAGGCTGCTCCGGAGCAACATGAGAAGCTTCAGCAGAAAAGGAGGGGCCCTCATCAAAATTAGCGATGGATTGCCATCGGTAGCAACATGTGAAGAAGGTGGGATGCTAGCAACATTCTCCTCTTGGCAGCCACATTGCCTTGAGGAAACATAGCTTCTGTCAAGGGATAATGTGCCCCTCAAAGTTAGTTCTCATAGAGGCAAAAAAGTTTAGCTGAAAGGGCACCTATGGGATGAAAGGCTTCGACTTGGGTAGAGGTGTCTATGATAATTTGTAAGAATCTAGGGTACATTAAAAACTTATTCTTTTTCCTTTGAATATTCTCAATCATGTTTTCAAAAATAAACTTAGACCAATTATAAGTTACCCCTTGGGAAAGACACACAATACCACATCCCAGTTGGGAAGAGAACTGATCCCATCCTCTTGACTTGTTGCTTATGCACTGAAGCAACGTGTGAGCCAAGAACCTCCACATTGGGCAAAGATGCTTCTTAAGCCAAATGTCAGTCCTCGAACCTCGATAGCCAATCGCTCTCACGGTCGTAAGCACCTCCACCTGATTAGAGTGATATACTCCATCAACATCTTCCAAGCGAAGCTTCCTCCTTATTAGCTCTTCAAAACCGGTAACCACATGCTCTATTTCGTCAATCGTAGCCACAATCTGTTTCACTTCGATTTGAAGCGAGATGCCCTAGCCAGTGACTAGCGATTCATATATTGCATTCGAGAATGTGTTAGAAACATAGCAAAGCTTGGACCTTTTCAAGAATTCCACCATCGGTTCATACAACTCATCATCTTTAGCTTTTCCCAGAAAAGCAACTTTGTTGTGATCCTTCTTAAATTCAAGTGCCATGTGATGAATTGAGATTTTAGGGTTATGTGTCTCGTAATGAAGTGTTTTGGATGAAGGAGAGGGAATCGTTTTGTTTTGAAGTGGAATAATGTGAGTGGTGGAGTGGTAGTTGTTGCCCAAGTTATAGTCAAAAGAAATAGACCGTTTGGTTGACCGTAGCTTACGTGTATTTCAACGTGACCCAAGAAAGTTATAGCAGCTTGGCAGAAAGCTTCAGATGGTCAATCTGCGAAGTTATACACTTGACAGACAAACATCAAAGATAAAAATATCTTTGGTAATATTCTAGAGAGTTATTGTGCCAACCACTCGTATTAATTCCCATTTAACCTCGAACCGTCTATAAAATGATCCCAATGCACACATAACTCTACATCAAAGATCCCCAAATATCATTATAAACCCTGGTTTCTTCAAATCTCCAAAATTACTCACAATTAACCATGAGAAGTTCCAATCCAATCACTCTTTCATCAGATGACAATGCAACCTCTATAAGCGGTCTTGAGAGGTGGAAGAAAAGTTATTTGTCAAGCAATCCGGCGGTGGAGAAGACAACTCATCCATAAGTTCTTATGTATCACCTTATGAAGACTCGGATGAGGAAGCAACTTCAAAGAGAGTGAAAGAGCCTCCCACTGGCGATGTGAATGAGCCTTCCCTTCCGTTGAAGATTCGATGACTCTGTAAGGAGAGAACATCATACTCCCAATCTCCAGCACCACAGTTTTCCACGAAGGCCACTTGAGCAGAAATCCGCCACTCCCTAAGGATAGAGAGGTGGTCCAAGGTCTTTCTGCACCAGGTTTTGGTGCATCAACACACATCATATAAAGGAAGGGCTTAAGGAGGGTGGATGGATTGCATTTTGGTTGAAATGAATAGATGAAGCACAAAGGACATATTATTTTTCTCCATCATCATGTGTGGTCATCGTCATCATCATCGTTTTCATCAATCCATCCTCTCCATTTTGATCCTTAGCATCTTAATCGTTATTGGTCATGCATATCCAACCATCTAGATAGACGGAATGGGTGGTTATGCAAGACCTACAAACGCATATCCAGCATCTAGTGTGAAAGTTGTGAGCGATCATGCATATCCAACATTCACTTAGATGTTTGAATAGATGATATGTACTAGATTAGGATCAGCATAAGTGTATAGCTCGTATCTTGTAGATGCATTTGAAGATGATATGTAAGCTGTAAGCTGTAAACTGTTTCTTGAATGAATGAAAGAACAATGTGACTTCAAACTCTTCTGTTTAGAATTTTGGCTTGATTGGAATCAAATTGTTTGCTTCAGAACTTTAAATTTCGGAAGAAACAAGCAATAAGCTTTAAGCTAACTTGACCAAATATTAATGAACCACACTAGATGAATGTTAACGGAACAGAGCATTCTGCAAAGCAAACTCGAGAGACAAAGCAGAGACATACCATACAAAAACTACAAGCAGGGGTTAGCAAACAACATAAACACAAAGTTTACTATAAAATCCTCCCCTGAGGCATATGCCTCCCTTAAACTTTGCAGTTAAGGGAAGAGAAAGATCCACCATTATTCTTGGGTTTCCAGTAAAATTTTGTTCTGTTATTCTTCCAAGAACAACCCTGAAGTTTTTGGCAGATTTGGCCAGTAGTGCCCAACATTGTTTCCTTTTATTCATAGAGTCAACATATGCAGGCCAATGACCATGTTTAAAGTATGGGCTAGTGGGTCGCACATAAGGTCTATTAGGAGATTTCCTCCAAGAAGGGTCAATTCTAGCTTGTGGGACATATGGTGGAATAATTTTAACATTGGTCCACACTGGTCTTGGTTTCTGCTGAAGAGCACATGCATCTGATCTTTGCTCATGAAAATCACAATCCTTAATTAAATGAAATTTACTTCATGAAACAAAACAAGTCTTCCTTTTAGAAGATGGATTCAACAAAGAAGATGTTCGATTACATGTAGAAGGACTTAAACCGAAGCTTGATAAATGGATTGTTTTAATAGACATATTATTCAAAGATTTAAAGACAAGTCTTAGGGAACAGGCTTGGAAGTGGATTCCACGGCAGCTATCCTAGAAGGCTTGTAGATAGACTGGTGCAGGAGCTTGGGTGTAGGGTCAGGTGAGGGCTTGACAAGATCTGACTTATCACTTGAATCACAGTTGTAAGTAGATCCTTGATCCGATGAATTGTCACTGTCAGAGAAAGAGACAAAGTCATAAGATGAAGCATCGTTGTCAGGCAAGTCTTTTGACTTTTGCCATACTGAGATGGTGTGATCCATCAAAGTCAATATTAACGATAGGTCGAGTGGGCATGAATTCTCCTCTAATAGGACCAGGGACAGCATGTAAATCACCTTCTTTTCTAAAGTGTTCTAGGCCTGCAGGTGTAGATTTACGCCCATCTTGCCTTGCTTCCAATCCTACATACCGAAAGCCTAATCCTATTCACGAGTTCACTGCGACTACTATAGAGCTTGAGCTAGATTGTCTCCTGCTATTAACCATTGTTTATGTCTAGCTATCTCCTCTGCAAGTTTCTCTTTAAGCTCTAGATTCTCAGCAATAGTATCAGCTTTTTCTTTTTCATTGCGTTTAAAGTTAATATTAGCAATTTCTAGATCAAACTGAAGCACCTTAATCTTTTCTTCATAAGCTATCCGATTATTTTGAAACCAAACCTTTTGTCTTTCTAATGTTTTTAACGAAAGTTTATAAGCTTCATTATCAACATAGCATGCATTGTACTTAGGTTTCATAGTATCATAGGCTTCTTTCGATTCAGTATATCTTTCACTACAACCAAATATACTGATTGTGTACGAGAAAGACCCATGAAGGCAAGCTGATCATGCCTATCTTCGAGTGCACCTTGCCCGGCGGAGACCAAGCTTCTCTGTATCGGCGACTTCCTCATTCACAGGTTCATGAGCAACCCAGTTGACCTGTTCATCCAAGGTGACTAGAGCTGCTGAAGTGCTAGCTCCTTTATGATTCTGCTGATAGGTATTGTGGCGGTACTCTCTCCACTCTTCCTGTCTTTGCATTCCCTTGAGAAATGACCCATCGGTGGCAAAGAGAAACACTTGACCTTTCTCTGTAAAATCGAGGCTGGATCCTTTCCTGAATCCAAACTTCCTTCTGCCTTCTCTCAAACCTCTTGATATCCACTGAAAGCATGGCCACTTGCCATTTCATCTTCATCTCCTCCATCTCAAGTGGGTCCACTTGGTCAAAGTCTTCATATACGGATCTGGCGGAGTGTCATAATCAACAACAAAGGTGAAGGACATCCTCCAATATACTTCGATCTTAGCTTGAGGATGTGAAGGAGTGGGACGATAGGATGATGATGGTAAATAAGATGGACTTGAAGCATGCATCATCATATTCGAGTGGGATGTCCCAACAAAGGCTGAATGACCGGAGGAGGTTGCACGGTAGGGAGATCGACATCGAGGTTCAAGAGATCGAGTTTGTTGTATAGCTTGTCAAAAGTGAGCATGTCCAGCCCACTTTAGCTTTCAGGGGCTATACTCACATGCAACCAAGATGGAGGCAAAGATCGAAGGAACTTAGAATTGCTATCATCATTGTCGGCTTTGCATTCATTTGGTTTAGCTGACTAGAATCTTGTGAAACACATGCGTATCCCTTGTGGATACCCTCTTCTTCAGAAATATTGAACTCTTGGAAGTGTTGTCTAAGCATGGACTTCCTCATTCTTATGGACTCTTCATTACCACCAAACCTAGCTTTAAGAGCTATCCAGATGTCCTTTGCATCAACCATGTGGTGAAAATCACCTAAGTGATCTTCAGGAATAGATTGAAGGAGGATGGTTCTTACCTTGTGCTCTCTTTACACAGCCAAAACCTCTTCATGGTTTTGGGAGGAGCAATGTGAACTTACCATCAAGATCTGGGATGGTCTTCTTTGAACATTGCCATTTTTACCATCTCCCATAGATTCCAATCAATATTGGAGATCCAGGTTCTGCATCTTCATTGTCACAGATCATATTCTTCCTTCTTGAGATAAGAAACTTGCCATTACTTGTTGGAGAGACTAAGTTGTTGCATAGAGGTGGTGTTTTTGATGATGTTGTTGTTGTTGGTGTTTGTGACATCTGATTCATCATCAGTTCAAGGCATTGTGAATAAGTTTTTGGTTGTATGTGGGTGAGGAAAATAAGGTTCTTAGTATCGTAGAGACTCTCCCGAGGCTCTGAAACCACTTGTTGAAATCTTTACGCACGTTGTACACACTCGGACCTTGAAAGATCTAGCACTCGTGGATCGTTAGTGTTGCCTATGTAATCATAAGCAAACTAATAGAAAATCTCCACAACTCGTGTTCTAAAGCGGAATGTAAACACAAAAAGTTTGTTATCACTAAGAACACTTAGATCCTCTATGGATCCTTTTATTCACTGAAACTCTATGTTTCGGATGCCTATTACAAATTATATGGTTCCTTTTATATACAAGGAACCCTAATCTCTTACTACCCAAACGACTAAACATCTTTGCATGCATTTAATGTCTAATACATTAAAACAACTATAGAGAAGAACAATAATACCCATGCTTGACCTTGGGCGGTTAAAAGATAATAATGAGTTTAGCATTTAATTCATAGAGCGCATCTTTGATCCTGGTCAACTTTCACTCTTTGATAACATGGCAAAGCTTGTACTCTTCAGTATAAACACTTCTTCAGCAGAAACTGCTTCTACTTCAGCAGAAACCTTCGACAATAATGACAGCAGAGTCCTACTTCACATAATTCCCAACATAACTTAAACAAAAAAAATACCTTCCATCCAAAAGTTGGCGTTATAAGACATCACTGGCTTACACATAACACAATAAAACACTCGTGCAACAGAAAAAGAAAGAAGGAAAAAATATGCAGCGTGGTTGGCTGGGACGGCGCCAACCCCTATAACATAAAGAAGAGTGTGAGGCTAGCATTATGGGATGGCACGAGGCCTTACAGCAATGCACACCATTAGCTCTTAGACTATTTTTCTGTCTTTTACAAAGAAGAAGATGAAAAATGGATTTTTTTAATAATAGCCAAGTTACGTGTTTAGAAAAATGAATTTACATTTTTGTTTATAGATAACTAAGTTACATTTTAAGTAACATTTTTATAGTGGTTAAAAAAATAATACTGTAGTCACTATTAGTCTATTAGCAGGGTACTCGCGCGATGCGACGGCGGTACACTAAAATAAAAAATTCCAATAAACCATGCTTTATAATCTGAAACATTTTATGTGATGATAAAGTTACGGATGCCATAAGTTTCATATCGCATATTTCAACTCTTTAGAATATTATAGTAGGGTACCCGCACGTTGCGGCTGCTGTTATCAAGTAATAAATTTTCGGCAAAGATGTTTCCAATTTTATGTTTTTTCTTACAATAACTTTACCAATAGCGAAAACATAATGATTTTGAGTAACTTTAAAAAAAGTGATGGATAATATCAAACTATATCATATAAAAACAATTGAAAGTGGTGTGATTTTGCGTCGCGGTAGTCAATAATGTTATGAGGTTGGGAATTGATACTTACACCACATATTTTGATGCATGTACCACATTTTATTTATTACAGTTTGTACAATACAATACTGTAATGCATAGATTGTGGTGCATGAATCAAAAAATATGGTGTGAGTATCAATCCCTTATGGGGTTATGGTCAAATTAGTTGATAGTGGTCTGTAGTCACAAATAAGTAGAAACATTTTTTTATTTGAAATATATATGTAATAATCAACACCTCGTAATAAGTAAATAAAGTATATTTTTGAACATGTTTGTATCATTAATATTGTTTATTACACTTATCCCATATAGATAAACGATATGAAAAAAAGAGTGCTTATAACGTATACATCTTGTAATGTATATATTTATGAAAATGTTTGTATCATTCATATTGTTTATAACACTTGTCCTACATAGATAGAAGATATAAATAAAAGATTGCTTATAATGTAAAGAAAACTTATATTTTAAGCAATCATTTAGAGTTATCCATGAAAAATATAATAATTAATATACTAATGTATTAATCATTGAATTAGCAATTAGCACTTTGCACATTTGTATCATTTATCTTCAAAATAAATTTCCAGATTTTTAAGATATAATAATAGTTTTGACACTTTGTAGTTTTGCATGCATTTTAAAATCATATTTCTTAATATGTGCATTTTTTCATTAAAACTATATTAATTCAAAAAGAAATAATAAATGAAGCATTAAAATATTGTGGAAGATAAATTAGTAAAAGCTATGTATTGTGTACATTATGCATTAAAAATTGTAATGCTTAAAACATATATTAATGACATCTTAAAACAATTTAGGAGAGTGGGTGCTAAATGCTTTATAAGTAGTATAGATATGTATAATATGTATAAAGTCAAATAAATTATCACTTGTGAATATACATCTTTGCTTTATTTGTCTTCAAAAAAATTGTCCAGATTTTTACAAAAACAGTTTTTTATTTTTGTGGTTAATTTTATTTAAAATAAATCAAAATTTATGTTGATTGGTCATCGAAACACTCTTACAATATAATAATAGTTTTGACACTTTGTAGTTTTACATGCATTTTAAAATAATATTCATTTATATATGCATTTTTGCATTAAAACTATATTAATTCAAAAATAAATAATAAATAAAGCATTAAAATGTTGTGTAAGATAAATTAGTAAAAACTATGTATTGCGTACATTATGCATTAAAAATTGTAATGTTTAAAAAACATGTCATCTTAAAAAAATTAAAAGAAAAAAATACTAAATGCTTTAGAGCATCTCCAATGCTTCAAGTATTCAATGACTTGAAATATTTAATACATTAAATGCATATTATATTTATAAACTAAAGCTTTTGAGAAAGACTTGTGTATGACAAGTCTTTTTGTAAAACTTTTTAAAAAGCTTTCAATAAGCTATTGATGTAATGTTAAAAACACTAGTAAAAGACTTTTTAAAATAAAAAAAAGCTTTTGCCTATTTTTATAAAGTAGTATAAATTACCATCATTTGGGGACCCATTTAATCACCATTCCTCCGGTCTTATTATCATCCTTTTGTTACTATATACAGTGGTATTTGTTTGTGTTAAAAGAGAAAGATAGATATCCATTTGTTATTACTGAAATTGGCATAAACATCCAAAAACTTTGTCTTGTTGTGGTTGGCAAAAATACAAAATGATATCCTCCTCACTCACGTCTTGTTGTAGTTGTATTAATCAACTCTCATTCCACCAACTCATAAGAAAATACAAGCATCAGTCATTTTCCCTAGGATATTCGAATCATCTTGAAGAAACACTAGGTCGGTGTGTCTGTAAGGATGGCTGGTGAGGCGTGGAAGGCACACGCGGCGATGGCGTTAGTACAGATGTTTAACGGAGGATATCATGTGATTACCAAAGTAGCCTTGAATGGTGGAATTAATGAGATTGTTTTTTGTGTCTATCGTGATTTGCTTGCCCTTTTTATCCTTGCTCCCGTTGCTTATTTTCGCGATAAGTAATTTCTTTTCTTTATCATGGATGATTTTTATTTGTGCCATTTTTATACCTTCTTTAGATGCTTCCGATGCTTTTACTCACAGTCTACTCGTTTAGTTTCCTGTATAGAGAATTTAAGACCCATTCGTTGAACATGAATCTTGTTATTTGATAGAAAGTGCAACTACATGACAAATTACCCAACGCGGTTCTAGCAGGTCAAAATTGAAAATAAGCTTGTCAACTTGACAATAACCCATCTAGACATCTAGACCCGGGATCCAACATAACCCATTAGATCATGTTTCATGTTTCTAGAATACGTTTAGACCCTACTACCTCTATAAAAGATATCAAGGGCCCGTTTGGTATTGTGGGGGTTAGCTCTTGGGGTTTGGGCTTAAAGTAGAAAATGTGTGTTTGGTAGCAAAGTAGGGTTTTAAAATTTGGAACCATGCCCACATTTAAAGGATTACGTAAATCCTACCTAAGTGGGTGGGGTTTGCTTCTTTTTTTAAAATCTGTTGGCCCATATTTTTTATCCACTACTCATTCTCTTTTTTAATTCATTTTATTATAACAAAATTATTAAATTTTCAAATTTATATACTTTATTTATATACAAAATAAATATTACTTATACAAAATTTATTATAAAAATATAATTTCTCTCTCCTAAACCAAATACAAATCCAAATCCAAATCTTAATCCAAATCCTAATCCTAAACCTACATATATACCAAACGGGTCCCAAGACTCTTTAATATCCAAACTGGTCCCCTATTACTACCTCATAGACTTCCTTCATTTCTATCCACAAAAAATTGCCCCCTCTAATTAATATAAGCATAATGCATAATTCATTAGTCAATTTATTTTATAGGATATTCGGACCAAGTTGATATATAAATCTCAACTATCCACCAACTGATTTTATCATTTGGCGTGTCTGTGTATAGACGGTGTTAGGTAAGGATGGCGTTAGACGATAGTGGTGACACATGGAAGGCACATGCTGCCATGGTGCTAGTACAGATGTTTATTGGCGGTTATCATGTGATTACTAAAGTTGCTTTGAATGGTGGAGTTAATGAGATTGTTTTTTGCGTTTATCGTGATTTGCTTGCGTTGTCTATCCTTGCTCCCGTTGCTTATTTTCGCGATAAGTTAGTTGTCACTCTTTCTTAGTTAGACTATTGATTTAATATAAATGATTATCATCTGTTGTTATATAAGAGATATATTAAGACTGGTTATCACTTTATTGCGTTTCAAAGTGTTTAGGATTACTTGTTATCTGATTATTTGCTAGTAAAACAAATGGTTACGGATAACAACTTTAAATAACCATCTCCAAGGTGTGGCCTAGTTGTAAAGCGGCCCGAAGGTATAACAAGAGACTAGAATGGCCACAGGAATACCGGAAGTAAGAAGTATGTTACCTTCACCATCCATTCTAGGAATCACCACAACCATAGACTCTTTCAACTTCAAATCAGCTCGTAACTCAGTCGTAGCCTTAGCGTACCCGATCTTCCCCACGACTCCGTACACATAGAACTAGCGTATGAGTCAAGCATCAATGGTGTTCCAAGTTTGGTTGCAATTACACTCAATCCATCAGCCGTGAAAGCTGGAATAGGCACGTTAAGTACTAAGCATTTTATGATTGCTTATTAGCAATGTTGCAAAAATCGTGAATCGGTAGTCGGGCGGTCGACCACCTGCATGAGTGTCGGTCAAGTCGGGATAGTGATTAATCGGTTGGCATTTCTGAAATGTTTTGGTATTTTGGAGACCAAACTAAGAATCTTAACGATTCCAGCTGCTATGTTTCCAAACAATAAGCTCCATTGTAAATAAGTGAAATATACGATCCCCAAAGTAAGTATAATGCCTAAATTAATATTATTTTTAAAATGACCGAGGACCATCGGCCGATTTTGACCGATTTATTTCGGCCGTTAAGATATTTGACCGATTTTCAAAATCGACAAACTGGCATTTTTTGCAACATTGCTTATTAGAACAGGTTGTCTGATTATTTGCGAGTGAAATAAGCTGTCTAGAAAAAAGCAGCTTAAGAATTGCTTATTTCAGAACGGAATAAACACATAATTATGTTCAAAAACCAATCCCAAATACTTACCAGAGTAGTAACTTTTAACATTATTGAACGGTGATAGAATCGAAAATCATGTATTTGCAGTGTTTTGTGAAATTGGATCTCGCAAAGTAAAACTTAGTCACTGGATTATAAAAATTCCTTTTAGGTTCTTCTACTTTGACTGGCAATTGCTAAAGATAGAAAAGCCTTTTAGAGATGTGAATGTGCTAAAGATGGCTAGGAATGTGAAGTAGGACAGCGGAAGGCTGATTTGTTCACAGCAAACGCTAGTGAACAGGAAAAATTGCAGACGCAATGAACCTAGACGCAATGAACCTGTTAATTATTGGACTTCACAAGCAGAGAAGAACAAAGTTTGGATTGAAATTTTAATACTGAATTGAATTCATACAACTATGCTGGAACGTGGTTTAAATAGACCTAAGAATCCTAATTGTAAACTGACTAGAAGTAATGGCTTCCTAATTGCATGCTAATCCTGATTAACAAATAAAAGATAAACATAAGAAAAGATTCCTAATAAAAGATAAAAGTTCTGCTGCGACTTGGATTCCTTGTTCCTCAAGTTTAACCTGTTTCTAGATTATCTACTTCATCAGAATGTAATGTATCAGTTCCTCAAGTGAGTTATATGAAGAAATGTGAATGTAATGTTGTAGGGAATGTGTTTCGAGGAGATTAGAAGATCTGGTAGGGTGTAGGTTATTTTAACTAACATACTTCAGTTGACCATGCCAAAAATGTTCTGTTTTACTAAATTCTCAAAATTTGTGTTATTATTAATGGGTATTATAAGACCCCATCGAAGATTATTATCCACAATAATGTTTCGAGAATGAATTCTAAAAACCTTGAAATTGCAAAGACACAAGGGGAGAGTTAGGCATAGGAGATTCTTTTCTTGATCCTCTTTGATTTACTTGTACTTGAGTATCAATTGCCTGTTCTAACATTTGTGATTCGAATTAATACTTTTTATTTATCTTGGCTATTCGTTTACTTATGAGAAATATTTCAAGTACCAACAGTTGTTGACTTGGAGCTGCTCCCTTATCTCATCATATATTCTTTAGGTGTGTACGTGATATGGGATTTGAATTCTAATATACAGTATTTGTACTTTAATATGTAATTTAACGAAGAAATTGGGATGCCGAACAGTAAAAATTGTTCCTGGTTTAGAAACATTCCCTTTTAGTTCTACCCTTGCTTGAGTGTTGCAATTGTTAAATGCACCTGGAGATGTGGCTGTGTACATTTCCATAAATGAATATATGTTCACCAAGTCGGTTATATAAAGAAACTAGGTTCTCGTATTAGGAAACCTCACAAAGATCTCCTATAAGCTGGTTATCGTTACTTAAGCATGCAAAAAGAGTTTATCATTCCATATTAAACAATTGAGTTAAGTATTTAATATGCTTGGATCTTTAATTGGTGATTTTGCTCCTTTTTGAAGACTTATTGTTATAGTTAATGGGTTGGGTAAGTCCCACTCTTTTTCTGATTCCTGGATTTGAGATTTAGTATCCATGTTAGAGAAAGATTCTAAAATTGATTTGGGATGGCTTAACAACACAATCTGCATTTATATATTCTTGTTAATTTCTGAATTTCTAGTATGTGGATATAGTGATTCTGGTCTTTTTATTATTTATCCTCTTAAAATTCAGATATGTTAACTGGTGCACTTAAACAATATCTGCATTCACGGATATGCTTTTTATCCTCTTTGACCTGCAGAAGCCACTTGTGCCATCTTGGAGATGTGATCAAACTTAAGTTGGTTTAATTTGTGTTGTTTGCAGGGGAAGCAGGCCTGCTATGACCAGACACTTTCTCCTGTCTTTCTTTTTTCTTGGATTAACCGGGTAAGTTTATAATCACCTATCTCCATTCAATGAAACAGTAATTAGTAGGCTGGGTTGTTTGGGTAATAATTAAGACATGTTTGATCTATGATAAAAACATTCCATTAAAAGTAATAAACCCATTTGACACATTAACTCCCTTTATTAACCCTTTCCTACTCAAACATTTAAAATTATGGCTCAAATGGATTAAAGTTACTAAACCTAGTTATCATGCAAAAATATAACAAAAAAACTAGAGACTTGTAGCATTTGTGCTTGGTTTCAGCTATGCCTCTTTATTTCACTTACTAATTTCTTTGATTGTCCTTGACCTTATATAGGATATTTGGGAACCAACTTTTGTTTCTTGTTGGTCTTGGCTACACAAATCCAACTTATGCTGCAGCCTTTCAACCTGCTATTCCTGTCTTCACATTTATACTCGCCACGATGATGGGGTGCGCCTTTCGACCTTTAGTTCCTGTTTTCATATTCATGCATGCATGCATGCATACATACATACATACATACATGTATGATTATCCATGTATGTGTGTAACTGCATATTTACATGTATGTACAGTTTTCCTTACTTATTACAAGAATATGTTAATATCATTTGACCTGATGTAAGTGCAGTGTAGAAACAGTGAATGTGCTCAAGACTGAAGGTCAGGCCAAGGTTGGAGGTGCCCTTGTTTGCATTTCTGGTGCCATTATATTGGTACTATTCAAAGGACCAGCTCTTCTAGGATATGTAGACCATGTACCTATGCAACATAACGAAGCAATTGCTGGGGTTCAACCTGAGGTTCTTGGATGGATGTTCACAAGTTTTGCCACCGTTGGAATTGATAGTTGGCACCTTGGTGTTCTATGCCTATTAGGGAACTGCATTTGCTTTGCAGCGTTTTTAACTATTCAGGTACACAATCGTATATTTGAATACATGAAAAAATATCATTTATATGTGATCTACCTCTTACCAATTACGGATAAATGCGCTATTGCATTTATCATATTCGACAGTGTCAAGAGATGGTCCTTCAACAAGATATTTGGCAGGTTTTAGAAATGAGTTAGCTAACCATTAGAACAAGATACTGGCCCATCTTGTCGTATCTGTTAACTAGGTTAGAGGCCCAAAACTTTCATATTCTAGATAAAACACCCGCTGCCTTTTATGACCATTTTCACAACATACAAGTACTTATGTCATTACCATTTTGTTGCCTTCTAGAATCTCTTTGAAGTATGTATAAACTTGTTATACCACAAAATATCTCTTTGAAGTATGTATAAACTTGTTATACCACAAAATAAAATTATCTATAGGTGATTAGGATATGCTTATTGTTGGTGAATCTTGGATCTGGGTTCTATTTTTACATTCTTGTCTTATTAGACGCTATACTTTTAAATGCTTTGAAGTCTGACTTTTTTGTTTTGAAATCAATGCAGGCTCCAGTGTTGGCCAAGTATCCTGCAAACCTATCCGTTACAGCATATTCGTATCTTTTTGGTGTTCTTTTTATGGTAGCGACAGCAGTGTTGACAAACAATGAGTTGACAAACTGGAGTTTGACACGTTCTGATGTTTGGGCAGTGCTTTATGCTGTAAGCATCTTCTCTTATACCATTGTATTGAATGCAACTTCTGAACTAGAAACATGTCTTTCCTTATTAGCCAAACAATTCTGAGATGATATACTTCTGACATGCTAACTGTGCTAATATAATTGTTAATGGTGCAAAGTCTGATACTTTGCAGAGGTTGAAAAATTGGCAGGTCAGTCGAGTTGGATAGTGGGTTAAAACAGGTTGGGATCGAAAGGGGTTGGTTGGTCGACCCGTTTCGTGGCCAAAAAACTGGGTTTTCATTAAGATAAATAATTAGTTTGTCAATTATGATTACAAAACCTATATTAGTTCATTAATAGTCTCGGTTAATGAATAAAATGATATATAGGAGGTTTTATGCTTTAAAAATACATTTTGGGTGACTCTCTAGTCTCTACACATTTGACCCTTTCCTTACAAGCTAATTTGATTTTTTATCGTTTAATAGCCACCTTTAATATGTTGTGTTGTGCCTATGAAAAGATACGTACTATGCTCTGATTTCATGTTTTCCCCTGAGAAAGTAGCGTGTTCGTGTGTGATTATTGATACTAACACTCGAGGCATAGACTATATAATATAACTTGATACTTCTTACACCCACAAATGGAAACAACACTCACTTAATTAGATTAATCAGGATATATATTGCAATGACATCAATAAAAGACAGCTAGCTAAATATGGCAATAGGATTATGATAAGGCTTTTGCTAACCATAGCCCTACGGGTGATACCTATTTGGTCTCGAGTGTTTTCATCAATATAACTTGTTCTTACACATTACTTATTGCCTCTCAACCCTGTGACTGTCCTCAGGCGAATATATGATTTCTACATCCTTTTGGCTTGTTTCAGGGAACCATCAATTCAGCATTGAACTATGGACTTATGACATGGTCCAACAAGATCCTGGGACCCGCTTTAGTTGCTCTTTACAATCCATTGCAACCTGCTGCAACAGCTTTTTTGTCAAAAATCTTCCTTGGAAACCCAATATATTTGGGCAGGTCAGTCCTTCGGCCTCTACAATAACTACTGGTCCATGTTGTATTTAAATGTACTTGGGTTTTAGTGACAAAAAAACCATGCATTTTTGGGAAATCCGCAGGTGGAATTTTGGACCCATTTGCTTATTAATGTGCTGATTGGGGTTATTTTTATCTTTAACGGGTCAAATGCGGAAAAAGTGTAGTTGAAAAGAAAACATGTCAATGTGTTAGGTAGGTCAAATGGATATAAACCACCTAGTTTTGTAATAATATTTACCAGAAACACACTAATTGTTGATAACAAAATTAGTAAACTATAGACAGGGTGTTTTAGCCACCCGCCCATTTGCCAAGTTCCTATTATCCACCGGTATGTAAAAGAGAACCCTATGGCTAAATTGTGAAAGGGAAACAAAAAAAAAAAAAAAAAATCGCCTCAAGTATTCTCTCACTTGCAAGATGCCCATTTTTTTTTCTCTCTTTTGTCTTTTGTGCGCTGTTTGCAAGAAAGATGGTATGTTTAACAAAAGAAAATATAATCGCCTTTAACATGAGTACGTGTTTTTGCTCATTTAAAAAAAAGAAAATTGAAGAAACTAGATTTTATAAGCGACCGGAAAAGGACCCTTGTTAGTACGGGTGCGCTTTCGGAGTGCCTGCTCAATCCGCTAATGACTTTCAATTCTTGCAAGTGGAGGTGGTAATTTCGACCATTTATGTATGAATGGGTCAAACTGGGTTGGGTTTTATGTCAAAAGGGGTTAAAAAAAAAAAAAGAGAGTACTAATGAAGTCTTGGGATAATTAGGTAGAATGGGATGAAAGTTGCCCAAAGTCAATTTCTAGAGCATGAACCTCCTAAATTGTTTATTGAAGATTTAGATTATTGGTGCAATAATCTTGTTCTTGTGATCATGACTAAGGGTGTGTTTACTAAATTAAGTGGTTTATGGCAAATGTCTTAATCTATGTTGCACGGGAACTGGTACGGGAACGGGAAACGGGAACTGGTACGGGAACGGGAAACGGCAAAACTAAAAAAATCAAGAAACGGGTACGGCACGGGTACGGATATAAATACATTAAAAAATAATAATATATATTATAGATAATGTACCACAAACCTCAAAATATATTAATACGTTCATGTAAACTTCAAAATTCATACATCTTCCAAAGATAATCATAAATCTTTCAAAATTCATACATCTAAAGCAAAGGTAATCAAATATTATCAATCAAAAATTACACGTAAACTTCCAAGTAGATGTGCTTTAACCCTTGAATAGGAGCCTTGTCGATTCTCTTTACAAAAATTACACGTAAACTTCGAAGTACCTCCTGTACCAACCCTTGATAGATAACCTGGTGTTGATGAAGAAGAAGAACCGATGGTGTTGAATGAAGAAGATGACCTGCTGTTGATGGGTTTTGGGTTTAGAGAGGAAGGGCCGAAGGGTTTTGGATCATCCCTGGACGTTCTTGTTAGTTGGAGAGATTAGGAATATGAATCGTTAATTAGAAACTTACAAATAATACCCCTGGACTGCTGGAAACTTTTAAGCGTCCCCAAAAACAGAAGCGCTTCAAGAAGCGTCCCTTGACTTGTCGAGGCGGTCAATGATGTCCCCAAACTTTGGGAAACGGCCAGGAAACGTCCCCCTGCCGTCCCCGATGGCGTTTCCGTCCCCATTGCGTTTCTGGTACGGGGTACTCCACCCTTTTGGCGTTTCCGTGCAACAGAGGTCTTAATTAGCCTCTTAATTGGAGACTCGTGGCTTTGGTGAGTCTCCCAATTAAGAGACATTAAGGGTTTAGGCCCACATTTTTTCCCCATTAAGTGGAAGTCATATTATCTATAAATTTATCCAAAAAACTGGCACAAAACGCGTTTGTGCGTCATGATCCACACAGGATGTTAACCATTTGAAATCTAACCAGCTTTGACTCGTTACCTAACCTGCCCGACCCGTTCATCTTGTCAGCTTTATTTGCATTGCTTGAAAAGACCAGTTTGTGTTATTACCACATCTGTATTTGACTGTTAACATGTCTTTATAAACAGCATTTTGGGAGGATTGTTGATCATAGCAGGATTGTATTTAGTGACGTGGGCCACTTATCGGGAGAAACGACAGGCAGCTTCAGGTGTTGGTCATTCCCGAGCATCAGACCCACTTATAGTTCAGGTTTTTTCTGGGCCTTCAACATCTGTAGACAAAAGCATTGATTGACTATGATGTGAAACGCCGAAAGGTTCTTGTTTTTGTTCATGTGTAAAATATTTGAAATAGCGACGATATAGGAAAAAAAGGTTTCTCCCCAGCTGGACATGTTTTGCGTGATTTGCAATATTCTAATCATCAATTAGAGGCCAATAGGGTGTTTATCGGGTTGAGACCTGACCCAACCATAACATAAACCCGTTTGGTCCCCAACCAAACCAAAAACCCATAAATTTGAAGTTTTATGACCTCCTTTCATATCTGAACCTGAAAAGGGTTTTAGGAAAGGACTGGACTGGAAAGAAGCGATGAATGTACGAACCAAATAAGGTCGTTTCAGTCTGGTTATTTTGCTGGTTCGGACAGGTTTTTGCACACCTAGAGGCCAGGAGTTTGAACTGGGAGATTCTGTATTATCTCTGAGTTGCATGTTACACTGAAAAGATTTGATAGACTTGTTTTTGTATTAGTTTATGGACAAATGTTAATATACCTTTATACCCTATTCATTGTTACTCACATTTGGAAACCTAGTTCTGATTATATCATTAAGAAGTTGTTTCGTAAGATCATCTGGCATATTTTGCTGATTAATTTTCTGACCACGAGAATATGTGGATCATTTGCAATCGTCATGCTAAATAATTACAATTGAAGATGCTATTGTCTATAGCAAAAGTTGGTTGATGATGCTTCTTACTTTAAACTACCAACAATTAGCGAAAGAGAATTCCCTAATGGTTGTCCGTAATTTTATTAATGGTTCTCAACTTCTCATCAATAGTTCTTACAATGAATTTTTATTAATGTACTCGATTTTCACTATCATGTTTATAAAGATCTGTTTATTCAGTGTTATCATCCACAATGGTGAAGCTTTATATAGATCCATAATCATTAATTCATATACCTTTTGATGTTATAAATCTATGTTCACTATGCATAAACCTTTTATAACTCTTAAAATGATTCATAATAACACATGCATTAAATTATGAATATGTTAAAGAATATGAACCTTTTCATGCCGCATGTACATGAAACAAATGATCACTATTGTTAAAATGAAAAATAAAGTATTATATAAATTTTAGACCTTTTAATAAAACTGTCGTGAATGCCCTAAGTCCATAATCTGTATGATGGGAAACTGATGGCACAATGGAATTGAATGCCCATAGTTGGGTCATATGGAATTTTTTTTAATTTTTTTTTAATTTTTTTTTTTGGAAAGGCAACATTTTATGAAGAACTACAAAATATAAAAGATACAATACATGACGTCCTACGTCAATTAACAAGTTAATTAAACGAGGATGAGACCCAAAAAACAAGAACAAAGACAATGATACCATCACGGTATTCACAAACTAATGAAAGACACTAGACTTGAATACCAAAAACAAATGCACTCCAACTCTCCAAGCACTGAGATGGACAATTGCCAACCAATACCCACATGACAATATAAAATTCTCATATGGAATAAAGGTCTCCAAAGTCACTTGTAGCCATCCATGGTAATCTCAAACATTAAAATACTTTCTGATCCTCGAAACTTGACTGACGCATTCAATATAGTACCCATTAGAATGTGACCCAAACACTGCAAACCAGTTAGAATGTGAGCCAAACACTGTCATGGACACTTGCCCACCAATATCCATATGGGAATATAAAAATTCCATATGGAATAATAGCCAACAATGTCCATATAATGCCACTCAAGCCAAACTCAAATATGTTATAACTGTCAGCTCAAATGCAGATGAACAGCAGCATATGCAGAGACGAAACCAAACAACAGTCCTCGTAGACCAAAACCAAACAGCAGTTTCAGTAGACAGTCCAAACAGCAGGTTCAGTAGATCAAACATCACAGAATATTTGCAGACAATGAGACTTCATTAAATGACAGCTCAGGAGGGATATTTGTATATTAATTCAATCCACTGACCAAACACGTGAAACTTGTAGAACTCGCATCTCACTGTAGCAAAAATTAAAAACACAGACTGCGTATAACTCTTACTGTACTCAAATTTTTTGCGGATCCCATAACCATTGTTGCCAATCTATCATTTTAAATTTTCTTGATCTTCTTACAATCCACTCGAAGCATTTGAGTTGAATATCTTGAACAATCTTATTATTTCTTGAAATCTTTTTACCAAACACATGAGCATTCCTCTCTTTCCATATGAAGTAGCCGGAAGTCCAAATAACCGCTTGCCAAACACGGGATAGAGAAATGGGAATATTGACGCCTCCACCATAAGAAAATACTTCCTCAATAGTAAAAGAGTTAACACATCCACTTTCCACCAATTGAATATTTTATCCCATACACTCATCGCTAAATCACAAGTGACCAAACTATGAGTGCACGTTTCCACAATATTGTTACAACAAGGACATAGAACTGTAGCCAAATCGATATCTCTTCTGTCTAACTCCACACGAACCGGAAATCTTCCTCTTAGCGCCCTCCACACGAAAATATTCACTTTTTTAGGCACCAAGTTATTCCAAAGCGTCTCATGAACACCACTTTCCACCCGCAACATCTTCTCCTCAATCAATCTTGAAAGCTCTTTGACCGTGGACTCGCCGTCTTCACCAAGCATCCATCTCCATTTGTCCCTACAATTTAGATCGACAACTAAATTTTGCATGACCCCAAGAAATTCCTCATATCCCCTACTAACTCTACCCTTAATGCTTCCCATTCCCAACACCAACCATCATTGATCCACGACCCCTTATCCCACACACTACCCCCTTTCTCCTATCTAAATGAAATAACCTAGGGAATCTATCGCATAACCTCCAATTTCCCACCCATCTATCTAACCAAAACCTAATATCTCTCCCGTCCCCCAACACCCTAATGCAAGATGAAGTGAACTCTATCCCGACACCATCAATCTCCTCCCCATTTTTTACTATATCCCTCCATACCCCCCAACCCTCCCATCCCCCAAACCCCACTACGCCCATGTATGCTTTTAATCACCCTAACCCACAAGCTCCCGCCCTCCCTCCTAAACCTCCACCACCACTTACCAAGTAAAGCCAAATTTGTTGCCCTTAGAGACCCAATATTAAGCCCCCATCCCCGAAAGAAGTAATAACCGAATTCTATTTAACCCAAGAAAGTTTTTTGCCCTCCCCGCCCCCTCCCCAAAAAAAGGTTTTTTCTAATTCTCTCAGGTTTTTAATGACACTCAAAGGCACGCGAAACATCTAGAAATAATACAAAGGCAAGCTACCAAGGACCGACTTAAAAAGTGTTAAACGACCCCCGAACGACATTGATTTTGCTTTCCAATCCGCTAATCTATTTTTGAATTTCTCTACCACGGAACCCCAAGCATTAACCCTCCTCATGTTCTCCCCAATTGGTAACCCCAAATATGTAAACGGGACTTCCCCCATACCACAACCCATCCACCTTGCCATCTCCGCCATTTCCCTTTCGTTAACACCTATACCATACAACTTACTTTTGTTATAGTTCACCTTTAACCCGGAAACCTCTTCGAAGCATTTGAGAATACACATGAGAGGTTTAGCATTCTTCTTATTCCATTTTCCCATAAAAATCGTGTCATCCACATATTGCAAGTGTGAAACTACAACTTTATTTTCTCCTACGACAATCCCTCTAAAAATGCCTTTCTCCACCGCTTCACTAACAATCGCATTTAACCCCTCTGCCGCCAAAATGAAAAGAAAAGGTGAAAGCGGATCACCCTGTCTAACTCCCCTCTTCAACCCGAATTCCTCCGAAGGTGACCCGTTGACCAATATGGACATCGACGCCAACCTAAGACAATATTCCACCCACTTACACCATTTCTCCCCTAACCCCATCTTTTCCATTATGTCTAAAAGGAATCTCCAGTTTAAACTATTGTAAGCCTTCTCGAAGTCCACTTTGAAAATTAAGCCCTTCTCTTTCTTTTTCTTCAAAAAATAAATTGTCTCGTTAGCGATGAGAACTCCGTCAAGAATATACCTACCTTTTATAAACGCATTTTGAACTTCCCCCACGACACTATCCACCACTCGTTTAACTCTTTCCGCTAACATTTTGGCTATTATTTTGTAATAACAACTAATTACCTGTAAAGATTATTATAGCTCACTTACGATTTTAATTAGAAACTTAAATTAAGTCAAAATTAAATACTTAAGGTCCTTAATGCACCTTAAAAATTGTGGATGAAATAATTCTTCTTATAAGACCAACGTTTCTTGAAATTTTGCATAAAAATTACTCCATGTGGCATAAAACTAAAAGAAAACCAAGTATGAATTATTGAAAGATAATAATGGAGGCCTATCTTGTCAAAACACATTTAACTTTTTAGCTTTCTTAGTTGTTCTCTAAATTACATTACCATAAAAGCATAAACAATGAATCAAGTCATGATGCATTTAAAGAAATAAATGTTAAAGTTACCATGTCATTTTATCTTTGAACTCCAACCCATCAAAAACCTATGTTATTCAAACAACTTTTGCTTGGTTTATTTCAAGTAAAATAAGCAGATGTTTATAGGCAGTTAAAGAGTTTATTTCAAAATATTTTCAATCAATAGTGCTCTTCTTACAACATCTAAAAGCTTTTATAAGTAAAATTGATTGAGATCAAAACATAATTGTTTGGATTATTTACAAAAACTCTATATATGTTAAGCAAAACAAACGGATAAGCTTTTTCATGTTCATGTTACTTGGGAGGGCAAATATTCAATTCAAATGTATATGACCTAACCGAGGTATGTTGTGACGGAACTCTTTTTCTGGCCGTCACTAAGACGTTTATCTACCAAGATTCAAACCTAAAACCTTTTTTTGTTAAAAACCAGGATGACTAAACATGAGGCCACATTAATGCTGGTTAATTAGAAACATATGCTCCTATTTTATTGATAAACATTTAATTATTTGACATTATAAATATCATAAAATTATCACATCTTTAAGGTGTGTTTGTTTGATTGGTTTTGGCAGTAGGGTTTTGGTTCAAGAGTTAAAAACGTTGTATGTTTTACAGCTTAGAATTCAAAATAAGCATCAACCCCACTAACATAAATCCTTACCATATTAGTGACTTTTGATACTGTTCATTGCAACCCTATCTTTCTCTCTATCTCTCTTTTGATTTTTCTTTTAATATACTTTTTTAAAATACATTTATAATATAGATAAACACATTATTATTTTTGAGAGAACATAAAACTGTTCTTACTCATCTTCCTTCAATATCAAATCCGTAATCAAACCTATTTCCTAAGGGTATTGATATTTTGATGAATGCTTTTGATACATCAACGACAACCATAGTGTAAGTTTACGTTTATGCCCCCGCTTACTAACCTATTTTTCTCTCTCTCCAACACTCTTGTCTCACTATTGAGACTATTTTTTTTGCCACTAAGAACATCACGTGAAACTTTGCAATCAAATAACATGCATGTTGTTCTACTACTGATTTATTTAGTGTTTTTTTTGCAGGTGCAATTTTATTCAAGAACATTCATGATTGAAATCCATAATATGAACGCTTTAAGTCAACAAGAAGTAGATGTAATCGCTACTTCAGTTATTACGGATGAAAAGTTTAATACGGAACAAGATTTTTCTATAGAAAAAATCTCTTGATCTCAACCATCCATTTTTTTTAAATCTAACGGTGCAGTTTTATTGTCATTTTAATATAACTAACTACGGAGGGGCGTGTTTGTAATATCACTAAATACTAACACGGGGTCGGTTACAACCCTCATTTCATTTCCTTATCTCACACACACTCTCTCATTTTCTCTCACCAACAAAGTTTTCCGGCGACTGTTGCGATTGTTTCGGCGGAGGAGCGAGGAAGAAAGCGGCGCCCCAAAACTTGCGAGTTAGGATTTTGGTGATTTTTGATAAGTCCTCTTTAACACCTTTTCCTTCTAGTTTTTTACGTCATCGTCTTTGTCGTTGTTAAGTTGGAGAGTGTTGGCGATGAAACGAGTGAACCATGACATTTTCTGTTATTAGAAGCTTGCTGAGATTCAAATTAGTTGTGGTTGTTGTTGATCGAAGAATATATATAATGATTTATTTTCTGTTACTTCTGATAAGCTCTTCTAACTTTTTTAGTATTAATTTTAGATTATTCATGGTGTTGATAAATGTGTGATGTGTGACGTTGATTGTTGACAAGGATTTAAAACGTACACTTTTAGGGGGTCATTTAAGCCCTAAATCGACCAATTTTATATCCATTACTGCTTAATTTCGTTCCTTTTCACTTTTTAGGTCTTTTGGAAGCAAAATGCTGGAATGAAGCGTATTTGGACGAAAAGGAGATACATGAAAATGGCAAAGAAGATCGAAGCCACTCAAAGATGATCAAGCGATTGCACGGCGTCCCACTAAAGGCGTGCAGTAGTCCCTACTATGAACTTGATCAAAACATTCCGCTACTCGGTGAAAATTACGGTCTTATAACTTTGGCGTCATGCTTTAAATAAGGAGGGCATCACTCATAGTTTTCATCTCGGGCGGCCCGGATCTAGAATCAAGGCGGCGTCCCAGCGAAGACCGCGGTGTCACAACTCTAAGGTGACACCGTCCCATCGATGACTTGGCCCAGACGAAACCCTAATGACGGCGAGTTGGCGGTCCCATGCAAAAGGTGGCGCCTTGATTTGTAAATCTATATATAGAATTCATATTTTTTGTATTTTAGGAGGTAGACTTTTGAAGAAAAAACCCTAAATCATTTGTAGTCCGAATTGGGCAGAGTCTTAGGGTCCCATACCCTGTTTTACACATCGAGATAAGTATTTTAATTCAAAGTATCATTATGTCTATCCTGTATTCGATTGATTGTGTGTATGCTTGCTTGTTTACCGTGTCTAGCTAAATTTCTTGTGTGTTTGCTTAGATCTATGAAACCTAGTTATTGATTATTGCTAGGTTGTTTCTTATCTTAATTGAAATTGGCTTAGGAGTGCAACTAGGCATCTTCGTTGTATTTAATGCTTGAGTGTGCTTTATGATGATATGGTCTATGGATGAAATAGCCTAGGCTTGCCGACTTCGTAGGTCATATACGAGAGATAACCTCAAAGAAATAGGGGGCACGCATACCCTACGACCTTTAAGAATACAACGCATTAAGATAGGGCGTGACAACTCAACCGACAAATAAAAGATGACTAGGGAGTAATAGTATCTAGCATTTTTAATCATCATACGAGCACACCTCAATTAGACATAAGCTACCCGTAGTAACAAGATAATTAGATAATTAGATAAGTAGAGTAATCGGTAGAAGTACCACCCCCAAACCAATTGCCCCGAGATTTTACTGTAGCTTTCTAAAAAACCATAAAAAAGATTAAAAAAAAAAGAATCATCCTCAACCCCCACCTTCTCGTCATACATTTCTTACTAGTATTCCTATTCCCCTAGAGCGATATATCAATCCCGAGGCTTACCCAATACTACACTACAAGCGATTAGGTTCCTTTGCCTAGGAGGTTGAAAAACTTGCTTTCGACGAAGGAAGTTTCCTTCCGCCGAGCAGCGCCTTCAGCGCATCAAGTTTGGTGCGGCTAGAGGAATAGAATAGATAGTTAGATCTCTATCTCGTTTAGGTTCCCTTGCTTGATTCCTATCAAGTAAGATTTTTTTCTCATTTTCATTAGCTTCCTTGTAGTCTATCCCCCTTCTTCGTGTCTTTGTTCGTAACCTCATCACTTGATAACCCACCAAATCAACCACTTCCATCAACCCACCACCAATTGACCCACCAAGAGGCCGTACTATTAGTGAATAATCTAGACCGAGCCATCAAGGCTATAGGAACACCATTGAGCTCCTCGATCAATCTCAAACTACGGCCCTGCGATCCGACACCATCCGGTTGGAGCAAAACGGATGTGCATTCCATGGACTTCGTTTTGAAGATCCTAATCAACATCTCAAGAATTTCCTTAAAATCGTAGACTCTATCGACCTTGATGCTACCACACGGGAGACCACGCGTTTGTGTCTCTCCCAATTCTCTCTACGGGACCAAGCTAGTAATTGGCTTGAGCGACTTCCCGCCGGATCCATCTCAAGTTGGGATGATCTCACCACTCGTTTCCTCGCCCAATTTTTCCCACCAGGGAGAACTACCAAACTAAGGAACGACATCTTGATGTTCCAACAACGCTAAGGCGAAACTCTCTACGAGGCGTGGACTCGATTCAAGGACTTGCTCCATAAAGTCCCTCATCACGGCATCGATCTTTGGCTTCAAGTCCAAATATTTTACGATCATGTCAATCTCTCAACTAGGCAAACCATCAGCGGCCGGTGGCAAACTTAGTGAACTCACCGCGGAAGAATCGTGGGGTACAATAGAGGACCTTGCCCTCTATGAAAATGAATGTTGAAATGACCCCCGTGAGTTGCCCAAAACCGTTAAGGAAATCTCCTTACCTCCCATTGACTCACAAACCTCCAATCGTAGGATGCCTGAACTTAAAGATCAAGTCAAATTCCTAATGAGCTCCTACGAGAATCCTAAGCCTTCACACAAAGTGAACAAAATCACTCTACCTTGTGAAATATGTAGTGGTCCCCATGACACTCGTGATTGCACAAGACTCCCCAAACAAGCTTTTGCGGACTACGCCTCCACGCGTACCGATGGAGCGGGAGAGAAGTGGTACACTTTCAAGCCCGAGCAAAATAACTTAGAAAATTCCTACAACCCCTCTTGGAGAAATCACCTTAACCTTAGGTGGAGCCAAAACTCAAACCCGTCCCAAAATAACTCATCTAGTCCACCCAATAGGTCCCACAACAACCCTCCAAACACCGGAAATTCCACTAGTTTCGAGGCAATGGTGTCCAAATTCATGTCATCTCAAGAAGCTCGATTGACTAAGCTTGAGGCCGATTTCAAGCAACGACAAAGCGAGATGACAACCAAGCTCGACGCCCTCTTAAAAGCCTTCAATGACCAGGAGATTGGAGCACTCCCAAGTGACACTATAAAGAACCCAAAAGTGAATTCGATTTCATTGACTTCATGTTCTTGCTCACCAAGGAAAAGTGCATATCCATGCTCTTCCCACCCAAAATTTCACTCGGTCAACGCCATCAACACGGGTTCCAAACGATCCCTCATGAAGTACCAAGGACCCGAGCCAACGGTCCATCCAACTCTTGAGAAACCTATCAACCAAGAGCCCAAACCTACTCTAGAAGAGGAGTATAAGGAGCTACACCAAGAAAAACCGGTTCTCAAAGTCTTGACTCATGCACCCTATTATAATGCTTTAAAAGAAAAATATGAGCAAGAACTAAAATTAGGAGAACGTGGGTCCGCATTTGTGCAAAATAAGTTACCTAAGAAGCTAGATGATCCGGGCTATTCATTCTTCCATGTAGAATTGGAAATTCCAAAGCTTTCGACACATTAGCCGACTTAGGGTCAAGCATCAGTATTCTTCCATTGTCCCTCCATAGAAACCTTAACCTAGGTAAAATAGAACCAACGGAAACCATCTTAGGTTTAGCGGACGATAGTATTGCATATCCGGTAGGGATAGTTAAGGACATGGTAGTGCACGTAGGTCGATTAACTCTTTTGGCGGATTTCCATGTGCTAGACATGAATAAAGACCCGACATGCCCATTGTTAGTAGGAAGAGGATTCTTAGCTACCGCTAGTACCATAATTGATTGTAAGATGTCTAAGATAGTGGTAGGAGAAGGGAGTGCTAGGTCAATTTATGATTTCAAGAAGCATATCTACTACAAAGAGGATGAACAAATACCATATGAGATCATGTGGGATAGAAAACCATCTAGGTATGGACCTTGGACCAATAGAGATTTTGTAGGCCCTCAACGACCTTTCTATCTAGAAGAGACTCTTGTGAGTAACTCAACTCTCAATGAACAACAATTGGCTAGGGACATTGAAGTGAACCTGTTCGAGGATACTTTAGTGTTTAGGAAGATGACCGAATTCCTAGGGACCTTGCCCATTAATCTTAACATGAATAAGTGGAAAGTTGAGAATGAGAAGCCTAAGTATAATTGGAGTTGGGATAGACCACCTAGTGATGGGAATGGAGAATGGCACATTAGGATGACAATCTATGACCCCAATGAAGAGAAGTTTGAAAAGGCATACCGGACTAAGCGTACCAATAGGAAGTTAAAAGATAAGTTTGATCCCTATGACATTCTTGAGGATAAACTTACTTACATGGGTACGTAGGAGCAGGACTTCGAGTCTAGCTACAAGACTCATAAATAAAGAAAAGCGCTTCGTGGGAGGCAACCCATGCTTAATTGTTTGCTTGTTTTGTTTTTCAATTTTTGTGTGTCTTATATCTTTTTCATTGTTGTTTATTCTCATGTTAGACTTTGTGAAAATGCTTTATTTTGAGTTTAACCTCGTCTTAATTACATATAAAGGTATTTTACAAAAACATAAGTGTAGGGAAGATCACATACATTTTTAAAGAACATGAACATGAGAATTGCAATTAGTGAAATTGATATATATATATATATATATATATATATATATATATATATATATATATATATATATATATATATATATATATATATATATATATATATATATATATATATATATATGTGTGTGTGTTTGTTAGAGTCAAATGCTTGTATCGAGTCACAATGGATGTTTTGCGAGGAATTTTCAGATTTTAAAGATGTAATTTTTCCAGGAAAGCAGCTGAGACCACTTTCTGTCAAGACAACCTGACGGCGTCAGGAATAAAGCCTGACAACGTTAGGCTATGCGGAAACAGATTATCAGTTTTTTGTTTTCTGTGCTACTTAAAACATTTTGGAAATTCCAGTCTTAATTTTCGGAAAAGCGCAAACATCCATTCCACAAGCATTATATCTTACTTGCTTTCTAGTGTAGTTGTGTCGAATATAGTTTTACCGCCGATTTTACGCGAAGGTTTCGTTTATTTTCTTATAAGTGTGCAGGTTATATTTGGCAAGAAGAAGAAACACTCATTGGATGAAGCTTATTACTCAGGCATTCTTCTTGGAAAAGAATTTAACCGCAACTTCACACGGATCCTACCGAGCTAATTAGGGGAGTACTAGTTTCTTTTCCTTACTTACCTTCTTTTATCATAACTTTGATACTTTCGGGAAACATTGAGGACAATGTTCAGTTTAAGTGTAGGGAGGGATAATAAAACGGGAACTTAGAAACTATTCACTCACATGATCATTTGTCTTGTCCTTGGTAATTTGTGTAATAAACTATGAGAAATATTCATTAGGGAAATTTTAGCACAAAATTTAAATTTTTTATGACATTTACGAGCTAAACTTTAGTCTTAATAAAGCGTCTCATGGATAGGAATTATATGACTAGCACAAAAACTGTTTACCACTCAAATTTCACCCCAAAAATGTGAGGTTCGTCCCTAGATCTTTAGGAATAAAAGCATTCACCTTTAATGCTTAGAGAGTGTACCGGTAGAATAATAGATTCTAGAACTTGTTTTGTGATGCATTCCGAGATCGCTAGTGAGACTTCACTTGTGTAGTTAGGAATAACTAAATGAAAAGAGGCATTAGGATAACCCTTTTTTGAAACCTGTATTATAATTACTTCTTTCACATCGGTTGAGTAATTATCCACACCCTTGAGATGTACTCATCTTTAGTACATGATACCACTAGTTAACCCCTCAGAGCCTATCCTTTTCGTGGTTCTCGTGATGTTTCGGTTTTTCAGAATATCAATAAAGAGCATTGTTTACAATCCACCCCCAAATCTACACACAAATCGCCTTAGCCTACCTTGTATGCACTCATCTTTAGTGCATTATTGTTATCATTACTTAACCCTTAGTTCAAATATCTAGTTACTTGCATGGTTACTAAGTCGAGTCATATCTTTTGTATACAGTTTTGGGACGATTGGGACTCAAGGGTAAAAGTAATATTTTATGGAGTAACGGGAAAGAACGATAAATTCAAATTCCCTTTCTCTAGGTAATTAAAATACTCCAAGTGTTTTGATCTTTTCAAATTGGGTCAATTAGTGTTAGAGAAATAAAAACTCAAGTGTAGGGATGCTCCTATAAATCCCTTATATTTTAATGTTATCGTAGAGGATGGTAAAATAAAAAGGTATGAAAAAAAAATCAAAAAAAGAGAGTGTTAAAAAAAATGAAAAAATGAAGAAAAACATACGGGCTACTATCCTACATCTATCTTTATGTTTATATCTTTAAATTTATGTTTGTTTTGTTTCAAGTTATGTAGAATACGTATTGTATATTGTAAAGGACTCCTTAGCCTATAAATGGAGGTCCTAGGTTAGAGTTAGATATACGTTTTAATATATCTAGAATCGATCACTTCAAGGTTGTAAACCCTAATACTCTCAAGAGTATTCGTATATTTATAAATATATTGAAGTGTTTAGTGTTACTGCTGTTCTATTATCATTATTCTTCTTAAGACTAAATACTAGATTCCGCATAGTGTTTAATATATTGTGTTTGTTAAGTCAGCTTCTATACTAGATCGTTTGTGATAAGGTTTTAAAATGTACCTTTTTGAGGGGTCGTTTAAGCCCTTATTTGATCACTTTTGTATCCGTTATTACTTAATATCGTTCCTTTTCACTTTTTAGGTCTCTTGAAGGCAAATTGCTGGAATAGCACTTATTGGAACGAAAGAGCGGATATCTGAAGAAAATGGCCAAAGTCAAGAATCGAGACACTCAACTCTTGAAATACAAGGGGCGGCGTCACTGCTTAAGCTGCGGCGCCGTCGGAACACTTCTGTGTGGCGGCTCAGTAGCCAAATTGCTTATTTTCAAGTGGCGGTGTCGGCTTTAAAAGAGTAGGCGTCGCAACTCGGACGGCCTAGATTTGATCGAGGGCGTCGAGGCTGAAGGGGACGGCGTCACAAGCATAAGGTGACACCGTCACAAGACTAACATGGCCAAGAGCGAAACCTAATGGCGGCGACCGGCGGCGTCACAAATCATAAGGTGACGCCGTCGCGATTGTAATCTTATATATAGAATCCGAATTTTTCGGTTTTAGTGTGTAGTCTTTTGGAGTAAAAACCTAAACCGAACCAAAGTCTGTCTTTGCAGTATTTTAGGGTTCCAAACCCTATCTTACCACAAGATAAGTGTTTTACTTCATTAACTCAATTATGTCTTCAATTATTTGTGTGTATGCTTGCATGTTCTCCATGTCCGGCTAATTTATTTGTGTGTTTGCTTAGGGAATATGAAACTTAATTATTGAATATTGATTGGTTGTCTCTTATCTTAATTGTTAATGATCTAGTAATGCGATAGGTCATTCGTTGTGTAGTTAATGCTTGATTAATCTTTGTGAACCTTAGACTATAACAACTAGAGTAGTTGTAGGCTAAACCATCCAAAGAGTACCTTAGAGTTAGAGTTTATAATTCCTAAAGATATTGTAGACGAGACCCTTTTGGTAGTTTCAAAGAGTTAGGGACAAATGCATACCCTACGACCTTAGACACACAAAGCGATTAAGAATAAGGACGTGACAATTCAACCATCAATAGGAGATAATTAAGGAGTAATAAAACCTAAGTGAACACATCTTTAAACTATCATACGAGCACACAATAATTAGACATAGACTACATACACCTTAGATTAGATAATTAGACAAGTAGAGTAATTGGTAGAAATACCAAACCCCAAATCCAAACCAGAGATTAGTACCTTTCCATTTTCTAAAAAACATAAAAAGATAAAAAATAATCTTCCTCAACCCCAACCTTAGCGTAGTAACTTCTCACTAGCATTCCTATTCCCCTAGAGAGCGATATCAATACCCGTGGCTTACCCTAATACTACACTACAACGATTAGGTTCACTGCCTAGGGTGTTATAAAACTTGCTCGAAGAAAATGAAGTTCCTTTGACCCCGAACGACGCGTGTAGCATTATCAGTTTGCTCAACTGGGATCAACATGTTTGAACCAGCTCATAAAGATCAAGAATGGAAAAAGTTAAGAAACAACACAGTTCAAAGATGGGATTTATATCAGAATTGTGGGGTGCATGCTGTATATGCGCGTGGAGTGGTGGTATATATGCTGATGGAGAAGGATTATCCTTAACTCATGGCCAATAGAGATGTTATTATACAAATGCTGACACCTAACATGATCAGAACTCAAAAGAATTTTGTATCTGATGATCAAGCTTACAAGTTGATCAGAAAATATGAAAAGATCATAGATCTATAAAAGAATAAGTAGTGTGTTTGGAAGCGTCCTCCTTGTGGTTGTTCATATTTAAAGGAAACTTGATGATTTGAGGAGCAAATATCAAGTTTGTTCATACTTAAAAAGTTGCCGTTTTTAAAGTTCCTTTCATCAACTACCTGATTATTGAATGACCCTAAACAGTAAAAATATCACAAAATGAAAAGTAAATGTATTACCTGTTCAACATCATTCCAGGGCCTGGGATACCTCGTCCCGTCTGCATAAAACACGGGCATGCCATTTTGAAGAAGAATCTGAACAAAGTAACTACTAACGATCGCCCAGTTAGCATTCTGAGGTCGCACATGCCACATGTAGTCAACCCATAGGTCTATATGCTGCGCATTAGCAATAAATAAAATACCATTTTAAGAAATGGTAAAACTCAAATACAAGGTAAAAAAAAGTGAATAAGACTATGTATATAAACTAACCTCCTCAGTTAGCCAACCTTTTCTAGCAGGGTCTAAGCAAACTAATCGATGCCAGAAATTTCGGTCTACAATATAATCATCTGACCATGGAAATTTACACCTTAGTCACTCAGGATCACAAAGGAATTCTTCAATCTCATAAGTCAGCCAAAGAGTTTCGACAGAATGAAACCATCTCCTTAGATCCTACAAAACAACTTCAATTTATAAGTTTGACAGAGCAATATTGATAACCAAATATATTGACAATTTTGTAAAAAATATCAGAATACCTCCACCCAAGGTTTAACTCTTTTAAGCTCCTCAGCAATAGTTGGGTTGTTCATGTTAGTACCGTGTTTTTTTATTTCCCGTTTAACTTTTAGATTGTTTTGTGGCGAAGAGGTTCGATGAGAATTGTCTTTAAGGTGCTAACGAATTAAAGCCTTTTAAAATGTGACGAATTCATAAGGCGTCGTTTTTTTCTTCTTCTCCTCCTCCAACTTCAACATGTTATCTTCTTCCAACATAACCTATTAGCCTCTTCCGACCTTAAGATGTTGGCCTCTGCATTCTTCTTCTCTTCTTCCAACTATAACATTTCTTCCTCTGCCAACGCCAATCTCAATTCCTCTAAAAGGAGATACTCACACACAGACTAACGCTGATTACATGTGTATATAACGGCCATACAACTAAATTCGAAGAAGAAAAATTAACCTGAGCAACGTCTACGTCAGATTCCGGCAAGTCGATCAATTTGAGATAAATGTTGTTAAGTGAATCGGAAAATGCAGTCCTTGTGTTTGGAAAATGTGACTCAAAATTCAGTTTGTCCTGTTAAAAAATGCAGGAAATTTGTAAAATTAAACAATGGCAGCGAGAGATAACTATAGATTAGTTGAAAAGTATACCCGAAGACCGGCAGTTCTGTCATGTGCAAGAACCTGTGAAGGTTTAACTGTTATAAAAATCCGCCAGGTCATGTTATACAAAAACGAGTCTACTATTCTTATATTATAATGAATATAACGAGAACCTGAATAATACAATCAAGTTTAAAAACTTGACGATTCAGACCTGCAATTACATGATCCTTAAGGCTTTTTGTTCTGGAACTACTTCCACTCTTGCATTGATTGGAATTTACTTTCAAACCAGTATTCGCACGTTGCCGTGACTTTTCCAGCTTCGAAAGATAGGTATCGACAAGGTTGTGCTGGGCCCTGACCGGAGCTCTGGGAATGTAGTCATTGAAAAAATCTTGGCCATCTATCCACCATGCAGATTGAAACTCATGTATAGTAGGTCTCAGGTCAGCAATTGTAGATGACTCCTAAAGTTCAGTAATGGTACCAAAAAAAATATATGGTTTAATTACTTACTTTAATTAATATAAAGGCTTTCAAGTCATACATTACCAATGTTGCCTCGTGAGTTTGGGCTGCTAAGGAAATGCTCTACCGGTCTTACCTACTACTAGTACAATCTGAATTACTGCTACTGTATTGGTACTACTGCTAGTTGTTATTAGGATCATCAACTACTGACACTAAGTGGTAAACTACTGCTAGTGTATGACTTACAATTGCTTGCCACATACGACTACTGCTGTAGTTTTACGACTACTAGAGTTATTTGTAACTGCTGCTTATGTTTTTAGATTGTAGTGATAAAAGGAAAAAAAACAGCCAAAAACAAATAAGGATGCAACATTGGCTGATAAAGAGTTGAAAAACTACAGTTTGCATATGATCTTGTGTAAAATTAAAAATACTGGTTATCATTCAAAAACAATACATATTGAGATAAGACACCATTTTATAAGGGATTCGTAATTAAAGTCATAAACTGCAAGTGGAACTTAATACTGCCAATGATGAAGAACAAGTAATACAGGCCTTGATGTTACTACTGGTAGTGTTCAGTTACTGCTGCTTTTAAATAAACATGCTTGATTGTACAAAAGATTGCACTACCAGGCTTCGATGATGATCAAAGGTATGAGGGGTGTATGTTCCAGCCAAGACTTGCCTTTCACCTGAGAATAAGAAATACTAAACACTACGTTAAGTGATTACGCAGGGGTAGGACCTGCGAGCGACCTCGGCGTGAGAGTAAGTATGAGTTATGGTTGTTTAAGTGTGTGTAAGTAAAGAGATGAGTGTGAAATGAGCATACCATAATCCATTGCCCGTCCAACCTATTTATAGTGGAAGAAATAGGGTTAGGGGCATACTGCGAATGTCGGGAGATCATGGGGGTCCCATGATTGTGGGTAACCGCTAGGGCTTAGTGACCCGCGTTCTCAAGCTTGGCGGGGAAGCCAGGAAAGAGAGGGAGATCGTGGGTTTGACCATGTCAGGAGGTTCTCCTATCTATTGCTCCTTCGTCAACCGTACCCCGAAGGGCTTAGGGCTTCGAATGGCGAATTCCTCATAGGTAACCTTCGTGATAGCGAATGGTTTGCGCCTATGGATATTTTGGAATCCTAACTTGGGCCTTCGAATGGAAGGGCTTCGACACGTCTTGGAGGAGTGTCCTTCGAGCTACTCGGAGGGTACATCATCAAGCCCCCCAGTCGAAAGTGATGTATATGAGCGAAGAGGCATTGCTTTCGACTTCATGCTTCGAAAAAATACTATCCTACTGCTAATCGTATTAGTTGGAAGATAACTATGCACCTAAATCAGCGTATTTAATGCTAATTAGACTTTTTGGCTGCCCGCTACAGGAATCACAATTCCCCATCTTACCCGGAGACCAAAAGACTATTTTTAAAATTTAAAAAGTTTAAATCGGATAAGAGTAATTATCCAGGACACGTGTGCGGTGCTTAAGAGAAGTGAAAAAGAGTATTTAAACGGGGGTGGTTGAAACCCTAGCACATTTTACTCTCTCCGTTTCTTTCTACACGCAGTAAAATTTTGATCGCCACCACTCCGAAATCAAAAGATAAACCTTCCTTCTCACTTGTAGCTTGTTTTTTTTGTTAAAAAATGGATTCCAAGTTTATCATAAAATAGCAAAACTGTACATTGTCTGCAAAAGATTTACACGATCACCTATCTGATTTTCCGATCCCATCGGAGTATTAAATTATGTTGCCTAAGTCTAATCAGGGTATATTTGATGCTCTGAGAAGGTTTCGTAGGGCTATACACACATGCATTTAGCCATTCCAACCTTAGGATTCCATTGCACCCGATATTAGAGTTTATGCAATACTACAAGGTTCATATCTCTAGGTTCAACCCATTTGGTTTAGCCAAACTGACCACATTCATGGTGATGTGTAAAGCATATGGCTATGAACCAACATTAAAGGTTTTAAGGGGTTTTAAATTTGTATCACAGGGGAAACTGGTTAACCTTGGCTAAGAGGCTGAGCGAGATGTGCGAACCTGTTTGGGAGAGTATACACCAACATAACAGACTTGGAAAGGCAGTTTTTTTATGTGCAAAACACTTTTATCCCACCCAACTATCCAGAGTTGCTGAATAAGGAATATATGTTTGATGCAAAACGGTACAATGACCCCTGCCATATGAGGTGCGAAGGGATCCCTGCTATCAGCGTTTGGCTAGATACCCTGTTGATGTGCAAGTGTTCCCCGAGCCGATCTTATACATGGCTGGGATTGCCCAGAGCTGGGAGGGGTCTCCCAAGAAGCACATTATCATTACCATGGACAAAGTATGTTTCTCTACTTCTTGTAAAGTAGGACCAATGTAGCACTGATATTTATTTCTTTTTGTTTCTTTTTTGCAGAGATGTCATTCATGAATTTTATGTACCAAGATTTGGATGAAGACTTGAGCTTCATGCCAGCGGATAAGGCCGAATAGTCTTATGGTGTTGGCTCTCCTTCCACATCCGTTAACAACAATGAGGTGGATACTCAAAAGCCGGAGCCTATTTCATCAGCACCCCCGCAGCTTGCGCTGGAGGGTCCATCTCAACTTGTTGAGAATGTTGCTGACTCGGACGATCCTGCGGATGAGGATGTCCCGGTTGTAGGTTCCATCGGCATAGCTGACAGGTTGAAAAACCGAAAAGGAACAGCTGGCAAGGCGGTTAAGTCAACCAACAAAAGGAAGAATCCCCTTCCCGCCTCTGGATCTAGGGCTGTGAAGCAGAAGAGTCTTTGAAGGTAGAAAGTTTGTGAAGTCAGACTTTGAGTTACCAGATGAATCTGTGGAGGTTCATGGTAAGCAGTTTTTCCTTATAAAACATGTAAAGTGATAATTGTCAAAGTTAACTTAACCCTTATTCATTGTATTGGTCGCAGGCCTTCCAAAAACGAAGGAGCTTCCCAATGCTTTGGCTTGTCACCGGATTGTGGATCATGTCACCCCCTCATGGGCGGGTTTCTTTGGAAAATATGTCCATTGAAAGGGTTTTGATATGCATGACAATGGTGTAGCGAGGCAAGCGATGTGGATAATCACTTAAATAGCAGAACTAGGGAGTTGCTCAGGGCTGTGACCAAAGCTAGACAGGAGATTGATGTCATGTTGGAAAGGGAAAAACATAGGGATCAGGAGTATGCAAAATTGGAGGCCAAGTGTGATGAGATTTAGAAGGACCTTGAGAAGAATCCTCTCATTCAAGACCTTCGTCAAAAGGTTGCAGATTTGATAACTGAAATTGTCAGACTCAAGATAGAGGAAGGTAGGGTAGCGATTCTCATTGGTCAAAATGTTGTGCTTGGCCGAAGTGTCTTTGGTTTGGAGAGTGAGAAGGCTAGGCTCGGAGAAGTAGAAGTTAAGTTGAGGGAGGAAGTAGATGGCTTGCAGATGAGGTACAAGATCTTTGCAAAAGGGCCGTCTTGGGAGGTGGAGTGTGCCGAAGGTGGTGCCGTACATAGCCATGGAACTCTACCATAGTGATGAGTTGGGAACACAGGATGTGAAAGGTCATCAAATCAGCTATTTTTCATGGACGGTGCTTGGCGTTGGAGGCTACGCCAAAGCAGGTAAGCCGTGGACCTTTCAAGATTGAATGCTACCGTCCCACATCAAAGCTGAATATGATGAGGCGGAAATGCGTTTGCAACGCGAGTACTCCTTCCTTCTGAAGCTACAAAGATCCTATGGCACCCTCGAAGACCTTCTTTCCAAGAAGCCTCGCAATTTGAAGCCTACGACTCCTACCAAGAAGACAGCGATTTGCCAAGCCTACTTCATTTCAACCGTCTCCGACACCTTCCCCACAAAAGCAGGAATGAAGGCTGCCGTGTTGGCAGTAATTTGGTTTCAAGGGTGGCATGTACCCTTTAAGACAATTTATCTTATTTGACAATGCTTGTCTTGTTCTCTAAAAAATTTGAATGCTTGTGATGTATGGCCTTGGGCCAAAGGCAATTTAATTGAGGCTTAGGCTCCTCGATGCGGTACAAGGGCACTAGCCCTCCTTTTGAATGGTATAGTGTAGGGGATACCCTACACACAATTATTACTTGTGTTTGTCTTGTGAAGTTCTCTTACGCCATTTTTCCAACGCTTAAGTTTTACATCCTAAGGTTAAACAACCTCATTGTGTGTAAATTTCAACACCAAGAATATAATGACCAAATTTGATCATTGACAGAGGGTCGCGACCCACTCTATCTCAAATCCTTTAAGTAGTATAACTTTGTATATATTTTCACAAGTGCCATAAACTACTAGGAGAGTTAATGTGAATGTTTGAGTAGGCGTAAATGATTAGGCGTATATTACACCTTGTGCCCTTTTATTCGACATTGAAACTCATAAACGACTTGGTTGAACAAATCTTTGTGTTTAAGAAACGAAGTAAGAGATTTGTGGGAAATGTCTTATTGATCATTGAATTGGTAGAGAGAATTACATCATTCTTGAAATTAAAACTAAGACAACTACCAATAATGTATGCTTTCCCTTGAGAAACTTATAATTACAAGAATGAAAAAGTAAAAGTACTTCTTAAACATAGAACTTTTCGAAGGTTAGTACCATTCCATGTCGTGTCGATGGGTTCTCAGGAAAGAGTGGCGGTTTGTAGGCTCTGTTGCCGTAGGCCTCAGCTACCATGTAAGGTCCTTCCCAAGTTGGTCCAGCTTTCCTGGTATTACTGCTTTGCTTACCTTTGTTGGTAGCACATATTCCCCAGGCTTGAAGGTGGAAGGTCTGACCCTTTTTTTATAGTAGCCTTCGATCTTATGTTTTTGCATTGCTTCTTGGATGGAGGCTATCTCTCTTCTTTCCTCTAGTAGATCAAGGTTCTCCCTGATCCTTTCATCATTCTGGGAGGCATCATACGTTGCCACACGCTCCGTGTGTACACTTAGTTCTGAAGGGATAACCGCTTATGTTCCGTATGTTAGGCTGAAGGGGGTTTCACCATTGCTTAACTTAGAGTGTGTACGATGATCCTATAGTACTTGAGGGAGTTCGTCCACCCATCCATGGTGAGTTCATCCTAGCCTTTTCTTGATCCCTTTGACGATGTCTCTGTTTGTAACCTCCACTATTCCGTTACCTTGTGGATGGTAGACGGATGTCCAAGATTGCTTTATGTTGAGCCCTTGACAGAAGTCATAGAAGACTCCTTCGGTGAACTGCTTTCCATTGTCAGATATGATTATGTGGGGCACTCCGAATCTGCACACAATGTGCTCCCACACAAACTTCTCGATTTGTCTCCCCGTAATGGAGGCTAAGGGTTTAGCTTCTACCCACTTGGTGAAATAATCAATTGCCACCAGCAAGAATTTGACTCCTACGGGGGCCATATGCATAGGTCCTACGATGTCAATGCCCCCGAGAGAAGGGCCATGCGGATGTCACACTGTCATGTCTGCCCGGCATCTTAGGAGCGTTTGAGTGTATCGACAAGCTTCACATTTGAGAATGATTTCGCCGCATCCACGTACGCCGAAGGCCAATAATATCCCAACTTCATTATTTTTGAGACAAGCGGCGGGGTCCTGCATGGAGGCCGCGGGATCCTTCGTGGACTTCATGATAATGCTCGTAGCCTGTTTGGGTCCCACACATCTTAACCAGGGTGATAGATATGACCTTCTATATAGGGTTTCCCTATTAGCCGTCTTGTGGGGACTTAACCGAATCTTCCTTGCTAGTTTGGGATCTTGAGGGGAGAAGCCGCTTATCAAATATTCCCTGATGGGAGTCATCCATGTCTCTCCTTCTTCGTGAACCACGTCTGCAACTTCCTTGCGAATGATGGACCTTTCAGGTAAGATTTCGACAAGTACTTCTTTGGTGAGATGAGCGAAGGCCATAGAGGCTAGCTTGCTCAGTGCATCTGCCTTCTTGTTCTGATTCCTACGAACATGTTGGATGGTGTAGGAGTCAAATCTTTCCAGCATCTCCTTTGTTTTTTCCATGTATTGTTTGATGACGGGCTACCTTGCTTCATAGGAGCCTGTCACTTGGTTCGCTACCAATTGGGAGTCTACGAAAATAACGAGAGCTTTGACTTCCATATCTTTAGCTAATCGGAGACCTGCTAGCAACGCTTCATACTCCGCTTCATTGTTTGTGGCTTCGAACTCAAAACGAAGAGCATACGTATGCTCCTTCCCGTCAGGGCTGACCAACATTAGACCTGCTCCAGAACCATCGGAGCTGGATGCTCCGTCTGTATAAAATTTCCAGTCGTCCTGTGCTTGAGTGAGTTTAGCTTTGGGCTCTTCCTTTTCTGCGTCTGGCTCGGAAGGTGTCTCTGCCAAGAAGTCTGCGAGAATTTTCCCTTTAATAGAGTTTCGATCCTTGAACTCTATTTCGTGCTCTCCAAGTTCAATAGCCCATTTAGCCACCCTCCCAAACTTTTCAGGTTTCGACAAGATCTGTTTGAGTGGCTTGTCAGTTAAGACTGTGATCGGATGGGCCTGGAAATAACGCCGAAGCCTCCTTGCTGCGTAGATTAGGGCTAGTATTAACTTCTCCAATGTTGGATAGTTGATTTCCGCTCCCTGTAAGACCCTGCTGACAAAGTAAATGGGGATTTGTCGTTTGTCTCGTTCTGCCATAAGGACTGCGCTAATACTCTCCATTGAGGATGCTAAGTACATAAACAACACCTCGCCTTTGATTGGGGCTATAAGTGTTGGAAAGATTTTGATGAACTCCTTCATCTTTTGAAAGGCAGCTTCTGCATCTCGACTCCACTGAAAAGTCTTCTTATCGACGCACCCTTTGAGTATTTTGAAGAATGGAAGGGACCGATCAGCCCCCTTCGACAAAAATCGACTTAAAGCAGCCAGCTTCCCATTCAGACTTTGCACATCTTTTAGACACTTAGGAGCTTGGAGATATGTAATTTCCTTGACTTTGGAGGGGTTAGCCTTTATCCCTTGCTTAGTAATCAAATGCCCTAGGAATTGCCCCTCTTCGACACTGAAGGAGCATTTCTTAGGGTTCAGTTTCATGTTAATCTCCCGAAGCTGGTCAAAGGTTTCTGTACATGAGGAGTAGGTCCTCCTCCGTCTTGCTTTTGATAACCATGTCGTCAACGTATGCTTCAAGATTTCTGCCTATTTGTTTGTTGAAGGCTTTATCTACGAGACGTTGGTAAGTTGCCCCTGCGTTCTTTAATCAGAAGGGCATCTTTCTGTAACAGTAGACACCTTTGCTTGTGTAGAAGGCTGTCTTTTCTTCGTCCTCCTTTGCCATCTGGATATGATGATACCCTTTGTAGGCATCTAAGAAGCATTTTAGCCGGGAATCTGCCAAGGATTCTACCTTCGATCAATTTACGGTAGGGGGTAGCAATCCTTCGGGCATGCTTTGTTGATGCCAGTGAAGTCAACGCACATGCGCCACCGAGTCGCTCTTTTTGACCATTACTGGGTTGGCTACCCAAGTTTGGTATTTAACTTCCATTAGGATCCCTGCTTGTGTGAGTTCATCAACTTCTTTGCAGGCTGCAACATTTCTTTCGGGAGCTAGGTTCCTCCTTTTCTGTTTTATTGGCTCATTGTGTTTGTACTCATTGAGTTTTTGCTCCGTTCTGAAGGATTGTCCGTCTATCAGCAATGTTCTTGGTACCCCTGTCATGTCAGAATATTTCCAAGCAAAAATATCAAGGTTAGTCCGTAACAGTTCCGTGAGCTTCGCCTTGAAATTCTCCGAGAGTTGTTTTCCTAGTACCACCGTTTGTTCAGGGTAGCTAGGGTTAACTACGACTAGCTCCTCCGCATCTGTGCAGCTTAGAATTGCTATCGGAGGCTCCTCCGATTCTTCTTTGATCTTTTTGACACCATATACACCCTTATCCGCCCCATAATTAGAATGAACAGTTCCTACTCCGAAGGGGGTTTGGAACTTAATAGCAACATGTATGGTGGAAACAACAATGCCCATCTTTTGCATAGTTTTTCTCCCTATTAACAAGTTATAAGGAGAATCTGACCTGACTATGACGAAGGTGAGTGTCTCCGTGCGGGATAAGGGGCCTTATGCTATGGTGATTTCCAGCGGTACTTCTCCCGGGGGCCACGAGTGCTCGCAGGAGAACCCTACCAGGGGTGTTTTCGAGTCCACCCTTCGTGAGCGTATGGATGACTTGAGCTTTAGGAAACAATGCTCATAAATGATCTTGTAGGAGCTTCCACAATCCATATACGCTCGATTTACCTCCTTGTTTGAGATTCGTACCTTGATGACCACGGGGTCAGTCGAAGGTGTCTGCCCTAATATGGAAGGGAAGGCTATTTCTCCTACGCTTCCCAGCTCCCCATCTGCTTCCTTCCGTTTCAAGGTTGGATCATTCCTGTGTACCATTAGTATCGGAGCCTCTGCAGGGGTAGCCTCCTTCTTGTTCCCCTTCCATTCACCCAGTTGGGTGTCGGAGAACTTGTCTTTTTCGTTTTTGATGCCCTTAACGGATGTGCTAATTGTCCGGACCGTACGCGCTTTTCGATCTGCTTCTTTAGCTCTCTACAGTTGTTAGTTATGCGTGTCCATGATCTTCATGGAAATGGCAGTACCAGACATGTCCCTGGCTTTGCTTCGTGCTGACATCCGAGGTGGTGGATCGAAGGACTTTGCGGCTTTCTCGGTAGCCAGAATCTCCCGGGGAGATTTGACCAAGTTCGCCAGAGTCCATGGTTCGAACCTTTGTTGTATGGAGTGAAGCGGTCTCTGTTCTTCTTCTTATTCTTGGATCCTTCCCGGGAGGACCCTCGAGAGAATTTGTCAGAAGCTTCCTACGCTCTATCGAACCCGTTCTGCTACTTCTTTGGACTCAATCAAAGTGTAGGTCTTCTCCATCAGTGCCTTGTAAGTGGTGGGAAGATCGGTGGATAGGAATTCCACCAAGCTTCGCATTCGAAGGCCATGTACAAAACCTGAGATCCTCTGATCTTCGTGCAAACCCAGAATTTGCAAAGTTTCATCGGTGTACCTCGTAACGAAGGCCCTCGTGCCTTCGTTGTCCCTTTGCTTGATGCTGTGCACGGCTAGATGGGTCTTGGTGTACTTCTCCTGTTGGCTAAAGTGTGATTGGAACTTAGCCTTAAGGTCATCTAGACTTACAATGCTTCCCAACTTCTGTCCATTCCACCATATTCTCGCGAAGTCTCGGAGCGTGTAAGTGAACATGTGGCATGCTACGGGCATGACCCACTTTTGCATCTTGATAGCGCCTTCGAACAAGTGTAGGAAGTTATCAGGATCGCCTTTTCCATCGTAGGTGCCTATGTGAGTAGGCATCTTTACACCGTCAGATAGAGGGTAGTCTTCGATCCACTTCACGAAAGGTGTACAAGCTCCAGAGGTTTCGGTGTAGTAAGGGTTGTATGGAGGTGGATAAACAGGTGTAGGGTTATATGGGTTAGGAAATGGTGTGTGTGGCAGGGTAAACAGTAGAAGGTTGGTACGAAGGGTTTACACCCATCGATTGCGTAGGAACGTGTCCATAGGGCATTTGCTGGTAACTCTGGTTGGGGAGAGAACCATTCGGAGGGTAGGTGTTATAGGTTTGAGTAGGCAGGTAGGGGTTCATTCAGGAGAGGCGATTCATGCGAGTATGGAGGAGGGCCTCCGACACTCGAAACATACTGAAGGGGTACGGAGCCCCCATCCATTCTCTTCCTAAATGGGCAGCTAGAAGAGGGGGTAGGTTTACCCCTCCGTTCCCTACCGGGTTGCTTCCTCCATTGGAGTTCTCGCTCCTTCTTTCACCTTGCATTCTTTCCCTTCTTCCCGGGTCTCCTCCGGGACCTTCTTCAAAACCCACAGTCCTTCCATTTGACCTTCTGAAGGAAGGAGAACCATTTCGTAGGGCCTAGCGCCCCCTACCAACCTGTCGAGGCCTCTCCTCTATTTTAATCTCTTCGTCATACTCCTCATTGGAGTATTCCAACTCTCTTCGCATTTCAGTGTTGCGAATCTGCCTCTTGTGAGCCCCTAGTAAAGATTCTAAGGCTTCAAAGTTTGCCTCAACGAAGACGGGACTAATATCCGGAATAGGGTTAGCGGATGTTGAGGCGTGATGTACGGGAGTGGTTTCCAAACGAGATCGTGTGGTGAAGGTTGAAGCCGTTATGGGGGCGAGATTATCGGTGTTAGTTCTATTGAGAGGGACCAGGGTAGAAAAACCTGGTGGAGGTGTATCTTCTCTTCCTGGTTCCATGCCTGAAATGTAGCGTAGTTGGTTAGGGTTTTAGGACTGGGTGATTACGGGACTAATAGTAGAGGTCCCACGGATGGCGCCACTGATTGTACAAAAGATTTCACTACCAGGCTTCGATGATGATCAAAGGTATGAGGGGTGTATGTTCCAGCCAAGACTTTCCTTTCGCCTGAGAATAAGAAATACTAAACATTACGTTAAGTGATTACGCAGGGGTAGGACCCTGTGAACAACCTCCGGCGTGAGAGTAAGTATGAGTTATGGTTGTATAAGTGTGTGTAAGTAAAGAGATGAGTGTGAAATGAGCATACCATAATCCATTGCCCGTCCAACCTATTTATAGTGGAAGAAATAGGGTTAGGGGCACTTTTGCGCGAATGTCGGAAATCATGGGGGCGTTCCATGATTATGGGTAACCGCTAGGGCTTAGTGACCCACGTTCTCAAGCTTGGCCGGGAAGCCAGGAAAGAGAGGGAGATCGTGGGTTTAACCAAGTCAGGAGGTTCTCCTATCCATTGCTCCTTCGTCAACCGTACCCCGAAGGGAACCAGGGCTTCGAATGGCGAATTCCCCTGAGGTAACCTTCGTGGTAACGAATGGTTTGACGCCTATGGATATTTTGGAATCCTAACTTGGGCCTTCGAATGGAAGGGCTTCGACACGTCTTGGAGGAGTGTCCTTCGAGCTACTCGGAGGCTACATCATCAGTGCTGAAGGGGAAGAAATGCATGTACGACGGGCGCAAAAGTTTTATTCTAATTGTGTTAGGATGTATAGGATGGTGCACAACTATGCTGCTGGATAACCTTAGTTATAATTTGAAAGTTAAGGGACAAGGTCAACAACCAGCATTTATTAGGATGTTAATGCTTTTAAATGCGGTTAGGTAGAGACTTTCTTATATTGTGAGATTTATACTCACAGTCATACACAGACACACATTGACACTGGTTTTACACATACATATCAGCAAAACCCTAATAAAAATGACTTCAAAAAAAGCTGGTGGGTTTTTGTTTCTGTAAATATTATTTTGCTAATGCTAAGCTTATTTTCAAGCATCTTTAAAGTGTTTGTTTATTTTGCAGATATCATAAAAATTTCTTCTGATTCAAGCATAAAAATGTCCTCAAGCTCTTCAGATACAATGCAGCCATGTAATCTATGGGATTCATACTTCCCAAAATTTGAAATCTATGAAAGTGATTCAAGCTCTATGTCCAGCTATTTGTCTAGCTACAACTCAAGTGACTATTCTGACAGACCCGATGTGGTAGCTTATCGCGAAAGTTTATTGAAAAGGGCAACGTTTATGAGTTTTGAGGAAAAAACACCTTCATTTTGTGATGCCCAAAGTCGGAACCTCCCAGGTAAAAGGATTCAGGTGATAGGACTTGCAAATAAACAAACTTGGGCTGATATTAAAGAGAATAAATTTGGCATAAATAAACCCTTTGTTTCCCTACCGTAAGCCTAACATTACAACCCTTTAAAAGACCTATTGGATAGTCTTTCCTAGGTGCTTACGCCAAAGCGATGGAGGTTTGATCTAGTCTCAAGCCTATGGTAATCTATGTACTAGGACCGGTTAATGAGTGTTTATCTTCCATTTCCAACTTGTTATATTTCATATACACCCGAGAGATGTGAGTATCCAAACACCCCATGTGAGGTGCTAGTATGTAATTTCCGTGCTTGTTATGACTTTTGCGGGGCTTATATGTGTTGTGGATTGTTTTAAACCAATGCTTCATGACCCCTAACTTATAAATTAATTGTCTAAAAGCACATTTGCTTGAGGACAAGCAAATACCAAGTGTAGGGATATTTGATAAGGTTTTAAAATGTACCTTTTTGAGGGGTCATTTAAGCCCTTATTTGATCATTTTTGTATCCGTTATTACTTAATATCGTTCCTTTTCACTTTTTAGGTATCTTGAAGGCAAAATGCTGGAATGACACTTATTCGGACGAAAAGGCAAGAATATACGAAGAAAATGGCCAAAGTCAAGAATCGAGACACTCGGGCTGCTGGAACTGAAGGGGACGGCGTCAGGTGTTATCTGCGACGCCGTCGCATCACTTTTGTGATGGCTCAGTAGCTAAATTGCTTATTTACAAGTGACGGTGTCAGGTTTTAAAAGAGTAGGTCGTCGCAACTCAGACGACCTAGATTTGATCCAGACGACGTCAGAGACTGAAAGGGATGGCGTCACAAGCATAAGGTGACGCCGTCGCAAGACTAACGTGGCCAAGACGAAACCCTAATGACGGCGACCCGACGGCGTCACAAATCATAAGGTGACGTCGTCGCATATGTAATCTTATATATAGAATCCGAATTTTTTAGTTTTCAGTGTGTAGTCTTTTGGAGTAAAAACTTAAACCGAACCAAGGCTGTCTTGTACAGTATTTTAGGGTTCCAAACCCTATCTTACATCAAGATAAGTGTTTTACTTCATTAATTTAATTATGTCTTCAATTACTTGTGTGTATGCTTGCATGTTCTCCATGTCCGGCTAATTTACTTGTGTGTTTGCTTAGGGAATATGAAACTTAATTATTGAATATTGATTGGTTGTCTCTTATCTTAATTGTTAATGATCTAGTAATGCAATAGGTCATCCGTTGTGTAGTTAATGCTTGATTAATCTTTGTGAACCTTAGTTTATAATACCTAGAGTTGTTGTAGGCTAAACCATCCGAAGAGTACCTTAGAGTTAGAGTTTATAAATCCTAGAGATTTTGTAGGCGACACCCTTTGGTAGTTTCAAAGAGTTAGGGATAAACGCATACCCTACGACCTTAGACACACAACGCAATTAAGAATAAGGACGTGACAATTCAACCATCAATAGGAGATAATTAAGGAGTAATAAAACCTAAGTAAACACATCTTTAAATCATCATACGAGCACACAATAATTAGACATAGACTACATACACCACTAGATTAGATAATTAGATAGTAGAAGTAATCGGTAGAAATACCAACCCCCAAATCCAAACCCCGAGATTCGTACCTTTCCATTTCCTAAAAAACATAAAAAGATAAAAAATAATCTTCCTCAACCCCAACCTTAGCGTAGTAACTTCTCACTAGCATTCCTATTCCCCTAGAGAACGATATCAATTCCCGTGGCTTACCCTAATACTACACTACAACGATTAGGTTCACTGCCTAGGGTGTTGAAAAACTTGCTTGACGAAAAGGAAGTTCCTTTGACCCCGAACGGCGCGTGTAGCGTTATCAAGTTTTTGGCGCCGTTGCCGGGGAATAGAATAGCTAGTTAGTAGTCCGCATCGTTTAGGTTTCCTTACTTGATTCCTATCAAGTAAGCTTTTTTCCCATTTTTAGCTTCCTCATAGTCTATCCCCCTTCTTCGTGACCTTTGTTAGTAACCCCATCACTTTTCATCATGGAAGGTGATAATTAGCCAAACAACACTTCACCACCACAAAAGTACCCACCGCTTGACCCAGCCTCTGCTAACCAACTTCGAGCTCGTATTGTTAGTGAAATTGGAGAGCTTAAGAAACTAAATACGATAATTGAAAATACTCTTGAAGAAGCCCTTAAGGAATCTACTAACACTTTAGATAGTGATTCGGATGATGACCTAGCAGATGGAGATTATAAGGTGTTAGAAATTATGGATGATAATAAGGAGGAGGAAGAACTTGGGGAGTATTTCGACTCATACCCAAAAGGGAAGGAAACCGCCTATCACTATAACGTGGTTTACTTCCCGAGGCCACCTTTCGAGCCTCACATAAGAAGGGGTAACCCTAAAAACATCAAGATACCGTGTATGATTGGGTACTTATATAGGGATTACACCTACATTGACTATAAGGCACCCATGAATATAATGTCTAGGCTCTATTACAATTGGATCATGAGCAAAAAGCTAGGACCTATGAGGGACCCCTTTCGCCCTAGGAAAGCAAGTAACTATGTTGGGAGGGTTAAAGGATTGCATGTCTTCGTAGGTAACTTCACATATAGGTGTGATTTCATGATCTTGGAGAATGTTAAGGGCATCATTGATGGGTTTTTAGGGGATGTAATACTTGGGAGACCATTTATAGAGGAGTCTATGATGGTTTATGATCAAGAGGAAGGAATAGTCAAGTTCTCAAATAGAGCCGAGAGTGTTAAATATTTAATGCCCCACAAAAATAAGAAGTTTGAGGGTATTGATAATTTAGATGTAGACAACATTCCGGCATTTGAAGTAAACTGGAAGAACAAGGTTTACTACACTGCTTGTCTTGAATTAGGCCCTGAATATATTCGTGATGAGAGAAGGGTTAAGGAGATTGAATGGGCCTCTAAGATTAGGACAACGTAGGGGCACAACTACGAGTCTAGCTACAAGACTCATAAATAAAGAAAAGCGCTTCGTGGGAGGCAACCCGTGCTTAATTGTTTGCTTGTTTGTGTCATATATCTTTTGTTGATTGTTTATTCTCATGTTTAAATTTGTGAAAATACTTTATTTTTTTTTAACCTCGTCTTAATTACATATAAAGGTATTTTACATAAAGGATAAGTGTAGGGAGGATTACACACGTTTTCAAAAGAAACGTAAACATGAGAATTTCAATAAATTAAAAGATATACATGTGTGTTTGTTCGAGTCAAATGCTTGTATCGAGTCATAATGGATGTTTTGCAGGAAAATTTTCCAAATTCTAAAGATGTAAATTTTCCAGAAAATCGCAGACCAGTTTTTGTCAGGATAACCTGACGGCATCAGGATCGCAACCTGAAGGCGTCAGGAAGGAGCAAAAACAACTGATTACTTTTTCTCGTTTTCTCAGCTACTTATAATTTTTTGGAATTTTCTAGGTCTTAATTTTCCAGAAATTATGTAAACATCCATTCCACAAGCATTATATCCTAGTTTAGTAGAGTCCTATATATATTATTACCGCCGATTTTACGCGAATGTTTCGTTTGTTTTCTTCAAGTGTGCAGGTTTAATTTATCAAAAAGAAGATACATAAGGATGGAAGGAGCTTTTCACGCATACATTCTTCTTGGAAAGGATTTAACCACTACTTCACACACGGATCCTACCGAGCTAATTTGGTTAGAATATACCCTTGCTTGTCAGGAAATACCCTGTTACGAAAATTGAGAGAACCAAATGTATACAACCCAAAGCTTACAGATCCAAACCGCAACCCGGTCATTAGACAAAACTCACAACGACCAAAATGTAAAGCATGTCCTTCAATGTGTGTTTCATGTTCAAAAAACAAGAGATCAATCCATCTTCAAAAGCAGGTAATTCTAAACAAGATGCGGCGTTTTGCGTCTAACTTTTGCTTTATCAACCAAAAGTAGTTCAGTTTACTCGTAATGATTAACTTAGCTTCATAGTCCTAAAAAGGGTTGATAACGCTCAAATTGTACATGTTTTTAGTAGCGTTATCTGTGCTTTTATGTATGTTATTTGGATATAATCATATGCTTTTGATGCTTAATCGTATAAGAATGCGTTTGCTAGTTCATTTGTAGCCAAGTACAGGAAAGTGGAGAAAAAACGGAAAAAGAAGTAAAATACGAAGATTTCTCCATATATGAAGAATTCCCGACAAAAGCAAGACTTGCGGACTATATTCGAGGAGATAAAGTCATCGAGTTAGTGGTCCAAAGACTCAAGAATGAAGTTTAAGAAGGGAAACAAGAAAGAAATAAAGAAAAGAAGCTAAAACGAAGACATATTGGAAGACTCGTTGTTCCCGACACACCTTCACCATTTTGGCCATAACTTTTGCATACGGACTCCGTTTGACCCCCCGCTCACGGCCACGGAAAGCTAAGAGAAAGATCTATAAGTTTGATTTGGTCATTTTCTGTCAAATGGCACTAACCAATCGGTTTATCCAATCTGACCTCCCAAAGTCATGTTTAATGCAATATTAAGTGTCATTAAGCCCCAAGTCCGATCATATGGTTCTAATAACTCGTATACCTGCTAATTTATGACACTTTGTGCCCAAGAAACTTACTTGGTGGCTAAGGGTGGCTTCTACCTATAAATAAGACCATTTTGGGTTAGTTTTGTGTGTGTAATTCTTGCCTCCACCCTTAAGGACGAATTTCCACCAAAATTATCTCTCCCAAAAGACCACAAACCTCTGCCATTTCCAGAAGTATGCATGGTTAGAAGTTGTAGTTGATTGGAGGCTTGAATGAGTGCTATAATCCTTCACCCTTGCCTAATGTAATCTTACTTTGGGTAAATCCTTGTTACTTTTATGATGTTGAATGTTATTGTTCATGTTTGGTTCTTTGATTATGTTGATTATGTGATTCTTGTGAATGTTATCTTAATACTTGTTTATTTCATATGAGAACTTGTGATAAAAGGATGTTTGGATAATTGTGGTGTTTGTTTGGAATATGTTGATAACATCATATTTGGTTGAATTGGAACTTGTTCTTGTTTATTGTTTTGGTTGATCATTGTTGAGTTCAATGGACGAAAGTATTCTTAACAATGGTTAGTTCCAATTCATTAGTCGACGAATGATTTTGGTCTTGTACTTTGTGACGATTGTGCAAGAGAATTAATTAACATAACAAGTAAAGGTTTAATTTGGATTAAGGTTGGAAGGAATCTTTTGAATATGTGTTGTCATTATCTTTCAAGTAAATGGAACTTCATGGATTAATAACATCAAAGTATAAGGGCCGAAAGGATTATTTCTTTGTTGTTTAGGCATAAGGCTCATGACATGACCATTCGATTGAGGCTTATGTATATTTGATTTATAAAACACTAGACTACTATTATTGGTTCAAGAGGTCGAAAGGTTACCTTTAATAATATATATTTTCCAAACAAAACATCATAATATCCTTGTGATCATGTGTCTAAACATGTATGTTCTTTGTGTGCTTGCTCATATTGCTTTTCTTAGTGGTTTGATCCGTGACAATCATAACCACGACCTTGTTACTTGCTTAAACAAACAAACGACACTTGTAGTGCTACCAAGTCTCTTGGGACGACCTTGATTTACCAAAACCTATACTACAACTTGACTAGGGTATACTTGCCCGAATGTGTTCCTAGTTAACCGGTAATTCTTGATTATAAATTTAAAGCTCGGTGAACGCATCAAGGGTCAACAAAAACCAAAAATTAATTCAGACTATAGAAGGAATCTATACCAACGTCGTAAACAATTGCATAGCCATATCTGATGATGCATATAAACCACTCCTTATTAGTCTACAAACTGCCACTAATTTTTTTAATGAACCAAGTAATGTTACATACTTAACTAACGACATCTAAGGTATTATACCCTACATAATTACGAATTAGACAGACATAAAAAAGAGCAATGGATTATAAAATGGAATTAACACCTATCTAACATAGGTATTAATCGAATAACAACAACGATTTATTATAACATAGAACCAATTGGAAATAAATCATTTGTAATAAACAACGATAAAAATATTTACGTACCATATTTGGCCACATTATTGGAAAAAACAATTGATCAATCGAAGGTGGTTTGCTTGTTTGTAAAAAATGTCGTGAACAGAAAAAATCGGTTGCAATCAACACTATAGCTTTGTAGATGGGGACATAACTCACATTACAAAGAAGAGAGGGACTGACGAAGAAGACGGTTTGATTTGTGAAAACAGTAACTAAGAATGTTTTTGTGCGAGAAGCAAAAACAAAGAAAACAGTAACTAAGAATGTTTTTGTGCGAGTGGGTATTGTTGGGATTTTAGAACAAGTTAACCAATTAACCTCTACGAGTACGCAGCGGATATGGATCTAGTAATCGCAATTAGGTTAAACACGTAATTAATAAACAATTAATTAATACAATAATTAATTTATAAAAGGGATAAAAGAAACCCTAACCTTGCTTGGCAATTGATCTTTAGTAACGGACAATAAAACCAATACGAAACTAAGCACCTAAAATAGATGCCTCAATGAGTATCACACACAAACCCGATAACGTATACGTTCGATTAATGGCTAGTCGAGAAACGTAAACAACCCAATCAACCTTTGATAAATGCTTGAATAATACACGAACATAAAACCACCCAAGAACCTGGTTGTTACTGTCCAAGAACTCCAAACAGTTAAGAAACTGTTTTGTGTCATTTACCCTATATCGGACAATATTGTCCGATATCCTCTGCCTTGTTATCTTAGGAATAGAACTAAGCAGAAAAACCCTTTTGATTGAAGTTGCTGCTGTCGACCAGGAGGAGCAGAAACTGGTCACCAAAACCTAACTCGACTTGGATCAAATTATGATGCAAGTGTATGAATTATACGAACCAAGAAACAAGTCAAAACCCTAACTCGATTCAAGAATAAATCGATTGAGTTTGGAGCACAAAGTGGATCGGTTTTTGTGATTGTAAAGGGATATATGCAAGTCGTTAGAATGGCAGAAATGTGTGTTTGATTTAATAGCAAAACCAAACTGACCCTTTCATGGGTTGAGTCTTGGTCGACAAGTCACCAAGCCCAAGCACCCATTCTTACCTTGTCTTGCCCGATCAGTGGATTCTAGGCCCATGGCAGCTCCAACATTCAACCCAAGTCCAAATCAAAGATAGTCCATGGGTCGATTCATTTATCGGGTCAAGTAGCTTGCATAACGGGTATTGTTTATTCAAGATATATTACGTTCGACACGTATACTCGTGTTTATCGTGTGTACCCCGATCGGCTCACACACTCTTAGTCGTTTTGTCATATTAAAAACTCCCACAAACCAACAGCTCCCACTTGGGAGTTGGTGTTTCGAATGGCACACAAAACTAACGACGGAAACGCCAAGCAAACGATCTCACTAGCTTTTAACTAAAAGTGTCTGAGAGAATAGTTTCGTAAAAGTTTCTCAGTAGCATGGTCATTCAATGTCTTGCTCTAATCATCCTTTGTTATAGATACCGTTAAACCATGGATATGGATCTTAAATCATTCCATATAGTTTAACCATTTAGAATCTCGTTATAGATTTTAATTCAGATATACCAAATGGAATCAAGAATCATCTTGCATTACCCTTTGGGTTTGGCCAAACAATTATCTGATTAAATCTGGAGAGGCACCATGGTATCTTTCTGCACATATCAAGTGGAGTAACAAATCCTTTATTGACTACAAGTGTTGTGGATGCTGCTTCACATCACTCTGAAATATAGCTTTTATAACTACCTTGTTCAGATAGCATTTTGCGTATACTTACAAAAAATGATATCCACACATAACAGAACTTACTTGCATCTCAAGTCTAAGGACGAAGATAACAAACCATTTTCAATATTTTACTTATGACAAGGATCCAAAAGTAAATGTTTGAAAGTTGGGGAATCCAATATGCATCTCTAGTGAATACATATGAGTTTGGCAGGAACAATCCGAATTCTCGTTAGAATATAACCAACACTCACATTTACCTTACATAACAATATTCCCATATTGTTAACCGATAATGGACATATTTAGAATAATAAAATCATTTAAGAATTAAACATGCAAATATAGGATAACAATTATTATATGAATGAATAACAAATACCAAGTATCTTTATTCATCATAATGTAAAAATTGTCTATCAATCCCAATTATCCAAATACTAAAACAGATATGCATGAAACTCATTTAGTAAGTTGAATCCTAAGTTTCCAACATTATCAACCTTTCTTTTACATGAAAAACTAAATAGCCATCTGAGTAAAATTTCCGAATACTTGTTTCAAATATCACATATAGTGAGTGATTTGAAATATAAGATGAGTGTCTTATCTCATATGCTCATACTATTGCAAGAGTTATAGTATGGAGATGTCGCCTTACCATGCATGAGGTATTAGAAGTCAACGATATACTGACAGTCATCTTTATAGTTTCTAAAAGTATAAAGTGTTCTCATTTCTTAATGTGTAATGCAACAATGCTCTATGTTGAGCATAGCTAGTTAGCAGATTTATCATAAATGATAAAATCCTACTAAAACTAGTATAAATAATCCTCTAGCATCATTTTACTTATACAACACTATGCTTTATAATTCGTAAACATCTATATTAACAATAATCTAAACTCTCTCAATTAGATATTGTTGTTGTCAACTCATTTTGTTCTTATACAAAAGCAACAACTAGTCTTATACACAATATAATATATATACATGATAAATCCTTAGTTAAAACAACATAAGGTTTCCATCCATGTAAATTATTCTAAGTGAAATATATCATTGAAGACTTGCTTGAATGATATATTGCATTTGTGTCAGACTTAATTTTCCGCATTTGTTTATTCCAGATAAACATATATTCCAAGGTCGTTTGTTTTATTCCCTAAATTCCAAGGGAAGTTTCATTCGAAGCTTAAGAATCAATATATAGCTTAAATAGAATGATATCTTCAACATCTGAATTTTATGGAAAAATACAATGCTCCCACTCAATGTCAGATGTGCTCAAGAGATATCTTAATTCAATTAAAATCATATTGTAATTAAATTCAAGATTTCAGCTCTTAGATGCACGATCCAATCCAAACTTGGATTGCATAAATTTTGTATAGTACATAAAGATAATATAGATTCATAACCCTTTTGATTACACACCATCCTCGCAAAAGGTAATCTTAAAGAAAGAGTTATAAAATCTAATTGTCATATTCAACCTACAAATCACATGTATGACAATTAAATATCTTTATAATTAATGCATGTATTATATAAGAAAATTTAATCACAATCAATTTCTTAAGTATGATTAAAAACTTCTTATTGAATGCCATGCATTAACATGTATACAATTTTGTCCTTGTGAGCCTTTCTTCAAAAGAAACTCATTCCAACCTCATAGGTTAACTGTTAGGCGAAATAACAATCAAGCTCAAAACTCGATTTGCCTTTTAAGGACTGCATCTTATCATTCATGGTTCTAAAACATTTATCATATTCAAGATGTGATAATATATTTTAGTAGTTAGCTGATTTATAATAATCTTCTAACTTATATCCATCAGCATTGATATAAAATATCACTCAATTGATGAGGCATCCTTTCGGATTTATGAATGAGAGTAATCATTATACTTCGGTCGACATTTTCATGTTTAACCTTAGTATGACATTAATATACTTTGAGAAGGTTAAGTATTTTGTTCTCAAAAACTTTGAGATATGCATATACTCCCACTTACTTTTGTAAGTAGAGACAATTCTCTAAATACTAAGTATTTAAGCAACAATAAATTGTTCTTTATTGGGAACCACAAAATACATTTTAAGTTCTCATCTCAAGATTTGTTAATAAAATGCTTCATAAGATTTCAACAAATTCAGAACTTAAATCAAGACATAATGAAATTCCTTCCATCAACTCAAATTAGGTTTATAGAAAAACTCTAATTTAATATCACTTTTTAACCAAAAGTTCTAGCAATAGTTTTGTGTTTCGTCAAGCTAGGAAGAACACCAAAACTACAATCTTCAAGCTAGGAAGTGTAGAAAATCAAAAATCCAAAAGGTTTTATGATTCATTTGGTTTGAGTGGTAAAACCTCAAATCCCTAATGAATTAGGGTTTTCAGTTACAGGTTGTCTTGAATACCTTCTAGGTTTGAACTATATTGAGTGTATCCATTACACACGCAATTTCTAACCTTGATATGTTTTGGAGGTAGAGCAAATAAAGCTTTCATGAATCAAACAATATGAATAAGGTTTGATCCAACACATTAGTCATACCATAATTAAGTGGTATCTTATGAGTTATTAGAATTGTGAAACTATATCAGAATTCTATAGATAACTTAATTCTCTTTGGACCAAATACTTGTCAATTGGGTCAAGCCAAATTGCATATAAAGTATTTACGAACCAAGTGCATGCAGTAATGCATATTCATTGAATAATACAAGAACCTTATGTTCACGTGTTCATAAGAAGACAGAACTGTTCAAGGATTATATGTTCATGTGTTAACAAGAAAACGGAACATTTCAATAATACATTACCAGTCTTTGAATAATTCAAAGCCTCATGTTTATGTGTTAACGAGAAGACATAACACATTTACTATATATACTTTATGTTATAAGTCATTGATTAATACAAGGACTTTATAATTATGTCTTAACATGTAAGCATAATTATACTAACAAAAGTAATAATGAACGCAAACTATTGAGTTCTATAGTAATTTCAAGTTAATTACATACTTCAGAATTATGATCATTATCATATAACCATAATTATGTTGACTAAAACATGTAGTAAAATGTTGAAGTATCTTAACACTATATCATGACATTTGAATGTAGTAGGGCAACAAACATCTAACGTGTTCACGTCCTAGTAGAATCGTTATTAGAATGTAGTAGGGCAATAAACATCTCATGTGTTTAAGTCCTAGTAGAATTCTTATTTACATGTAGTAGGGCATTAAACATCTAACGTGTTTAAGTCCTAGTAGATTTATTAGTTTTCTTACCTTGCGGTCAAGAGATACCAATAATATTGTTGTTCCTTGCACACACTTTGAGATTTCTCCCACTTGTATAAGGTACAACATCATATTATGAAAACAAACAACACGTAATTGATTATTCAAACAATATGATAATGTCATAGATATCATAAGTAGTTTTTAGAACCATAACCTTGAATAAGGAATTGTGGATTATTATTCTATAGATAACGCTTCAGTAAGTGACAGCAGGAAGGCAACGTGTTATCTTATAAAATAAAATGCAATTTTCCTTTAAGCAATGGTTGTTCATATTCGGAAAGTAATGAATTATTTCAAAGCTAGTTTGAAATGATATGGGTGACTAACAGGAAATAAATCCCGTAGCTCCCACTGAAATTGAAAACATTACATGAATGATATTTCAGTAATAAAATGCAACTCCTCCCACTGGATTTGTCAACATTGTAAATGTTACATTTCCAGTCGAAAGCATATAGCAGTTTTATATACTTTCCTATTCTCTTCAAATGCCTACGAGTAGCATGTACTTAGGTATTGAACAGAGTATATGAAGTTTTACTTATATAGACAATGGACTAGCCATTCTTTTATTCAATTAACTTGAATCTTTAGCATGCAATTCCTCCTTTATCGTCCACATAGCCCCAAGGGTAATTAGCACTTTAGGAATAATAAGAGTCCAAGAAGATTACCTAGAAAATATGCTAGTAATTCCTTTACTCTTTGCGGTTTAAACTCATACATCGTGACAAGTACATGATGTTATTTATTTTGGTAGCTCTAAACACAATGTTTCCACTTACAAAATATTCTACCTTTCAATTAACTCTAGACCACGAAAGGGTAATGAAAATTCATAAACGAGTTTATCAATTTTGGAATCCTATCTTAGTTAGTCAACTAAGGAGAAAAGATAGGAATAAGTCTCACTCTTCTTACTAGGAAAAGAGACTAAGTTTGTCTTTCGAAGAAAAACAACTTGTTTACGAATTATGTTGCAATAACACAATTAATCAGAACATAAAAAGTTCAATTCTAGTATTTTAGATAATTACATTCTTAAAAGAATTAACTACCCAATTAGTATGTAATTTCCGTGCTTGTTATGACTTTTGCGGGGCTTATATGTGTTGTGGATCGTTCTAAACTAATGCTTCATGACCCCTAATTTATAAATCAATTGGCTAAAAGCACATTTGCTTGAGGACAAGCAAATAACAAGTGTTTGGATATTTGATAAGGATTTAAAATGTACCTTTTTTAGGGGTCATTTAAGCCCTTAATTGATCACTTTTGTATCCGTTACTTCTTAATTTAGTTCCTTTTCACTTTTTAGGTCTCTTGAAGGCAAATTGCTGAAATGACACTTATTCGGACGAAAAGGCGCGAATATACAAAGAAAATGGCCAAAGTCAAGAATCGAGACACTCAAGCTGCTGAATTGAAAGGGGACGGCGTCAGGTTCTACTTGTGACGCCGTCGGAACAAGTTTTGTGACGACTCAGTAGCCAAATTGCTTATTTACAAGTGACGGCATCAGGTGTTAAAAGAGTAGGGCGTCGCAACTCAGACGGCCTAGATTTGATCCAGACGACGTCAAAGACTGAAGGAGACGGCGTCACAGGCATAAGGTGACGCCGTAAAAAATGCTAACGTGGCCAACACGAAACCCTAATGACGGCGACCCGACGGCGTCACAATTAAAGAGTGACGCCGTCGCAGTTTGTAACACTATATATAGAATCCGAATTTTTCAGTTTTCAGTGTGTAGTTTTGTAGAGTAAAAACCTAAACCGAACCAAGGTTGTCTTGTACAGTATTTTAGGGTTCCATACCCTATCTTACATCAAGATAAGTGTTTTACTTCATTAATTTAATTATGTCTTCAATTGATTGTGTGTATGCTTGCATGTTCTCCATATCCGGCTAATTTATTTGTGTGTTTGCTTAGGTAATATGAAACTTAGTTATTGAATATTGATTGGTTGTCTCTTATCTTAATTGTGATTGACCTAGTATTGCGATAGGTCATTCGTTGTGCAATTAATGCTTGATTAATCTTTGTTGAACCTTAGTTTATAATCACCTAGAGTTATTGTAAGCTAAACATCCAAAGAATACCTTAGTGTTAAGTTTATAAATCTTAGAGATTTTGTAGTCATTAACCTTTGGTAGCTTCAAAGAGTTTGGGATAAACGCATACCCTACGACCTTAGAAACACAACGCGTTAAGAATAAGGACGTGTGATTCGCTCCCAGACGGTCAAGTTTTATCACACAAGCTAACCACTTGTGAATGGCCAACCGTGATAAACTTCAAACAGCTCAGGAACAATGCAATGAAGTCCAGGAGAGTATAGTGTTTCCCCAGGTCGTTATGTCCCAACGAGCTGTGCGAGAATAATCAAACGAATAGTGATCGAGAGATTTTGAACGGAAAAGGAGATATGATTGATTAAACCTAAAGAAAAAGTATACAAATTACAGGGGCTTAAATGCAAATTAAAGAAAATTAAAAAGATAAATTATATTAAATAAACGCTATCACTATTTGCAAAATGATGTTTTTGATTTTTCTTTTATAAAATTTAAATTAAAAACTACGTGACGTACAAAAGAAAATGTGAAACTGAAGCAATATAAATCCTAAAAATATGAAAATGATATTTTTACAATCCTAATGATAAGAGAAAATTTTTAGAAAAAGAAAATTATTTTTAAAACTATTTATCTAATTATTATTTATTAAAAACTATTTTTAACTATTAAATAATAGCCTAAAATACAAGAAAATATGAAATAAAGCTAGAAAAATGAAATTATGACTTGGAAAAATCTAAAATAACTAAAGAGAATTTTCAAAACTATTTTGTATTTTTCTGATTATTTTTCTATTTTCTATGAATTAAATACTATTTGAAACTACTTAAATTGCTAAAAATTACAAATTAAACTAAGAAAAATCTGGAAAAATATTTTTTTGACTTTTTATATTTATCTTAACCTAGGAAAAATGAAAACTTATTTTTTTGAAGTTTTTCTGATTTAATTGTATTAAAAGCTAATTAAAAAGGCTTAAAAACTGTTTTAAATGAATAAAAATAGCAAACTGACCTAGAAAAATATGAAAAATTCAAGATAAGTCTAAATTAATATTCTGATTCTATGAAAAATATAAAAACAGTGGCTTGTGTGTAAGAAAATGAAACTGCAATGCAAGTGCTTAAGTAATAAGCACTTGAAATAAGCCAAAGGCTACAAATAAGCACCAAACTATTACTGAAGCTAAATTATGTTAAAACTACTTAAAAACAACTTCTTACAACTATCCTAAACCTCTAAATTACTAGCTACACAGATTTGAATGATTTGGCTTAAATGCCAAAAACAGATTTGGGGGCTACTTTGTAGCTTAAAAATAAGCTACTGGATAAGCAAGAAACTGAAAACCAAAAGTTGGAACCTAAACTAGACCTGGCTAGCTACTTAAAAACCAAATGTGAGCCCTGGACAAGCTCTTATGAGCTTGTTGAGAGCTTTGCAAAATGCCTGTGCAGACTCAGTATTAACTGAGTCAGTGCACAGGGCAAATAAGACCAACTTGACAAGCCATTTGGAGCTTGTAAAAAATTACAAAAATTATGCAAAAATCCTTTTAAGAAACTAGACCAACTTAAGTTATAGAACCCAAAGTTTCAATAAATTTGACCCAACATTGAATCTATGAAAATTCACTCTAGTTTGGTGAAAACTGAGTTTTCCAACATTTTTGACTTTGTGAGAATTGAAATTTTGACTTTGGTGAACTTTGATCTTAATTTATAGACTGAATATGATGTTTAATGATGAAATGAAACTGAATCAAGCTACTCTAATGATTTCTAAACATGAATCAAGCTTTTGATTTGTGAAAACTCCAACATGAAAGAAATTAAGAGTCATTGTGATTTTGACTATTAGAGATTGCAGAGGCAATATTATGACTAAAAGGATTCAAGTGATCCTAGTTGAGACTGAATGAACAGATTTGAAGCACAAACAACAGCTCAAGCTCAAATAAGCAACTGATCCAAACACCATTTTAAGACTGTTTTAGCAAATGATTTTACTTAAATGATAAACTGACTTATGCTATCTGCTGAAACCTGATTCACTCTAATCCTAATAACAGTTAAATGAACATATCTAAGCTAAAGCTAATAGTGAATCAAGACAGATAAAGATTATACAAAATTACACTATTAATGAAAATAAGTGAAATACTCACATGCAATCCAGCTTATTAGCCACTCAAACCAGACCCATAACTATACTAAATGAAACTATTCAAACCCAAATCAACCTACTCGCAACATCCATTATCATTTCCATTTCCAAATGAGCTCACTTTGACTTTTGTTGACCACATACCAAACTTGCTTAAAATGATTAGTAAGCTTACCAAAAGCTATAATAAGCTTAAATAAGCTTATTTGAGTTTATCATAAGCTTATTAGAAGCTTGGACATAAGATTTTGAAGCTGGATTTTGCAACAGTGAACATGAACATATGAAACTTAAGTGAAACCTTGAATTGATGCTTAAAACTGGATTACAACTATAAAACAACTTTAGTTTGATACATAGAAATAAAAAGATTACATCTTAGAGTTTAATTAAAACATAAACATAAAAAACGACATACATAAAAATTTAAAACTAACTACTCTCCTGTTCTCTTGCTTCTCTTCTCTCATTTATACTCAAAAAGCTTCCCACGTGTCCTCTAAGTAAATCCCATCTTCAATTTGGGCCATTGGATGAGTTGAGGTCATTTTGGCCATTGATTCAATTTTGGCGGGAAGGGTATATGCAGTTGGGGTTGAGTGAAATGGAGGAGGGGCATTAAATGCATCTTGGAAGGTTGTGAGGTGGGGGAACAAGGAGGGGTGAGGATGAGCTGGGGGGATGGGAGGCTTGAGTGTTTGCAGAGATGTTTGGTGAAGAAGAAGAAAAGGCGGGCAAAGGGTATTTTACTTGGCTTAATATATGAAGGGTCCAAAAAAGGCAGGGGGTCCAAATGGATTGGCAGGGGTCACAATGGGTTTTGATAGGGTCCAAGGTGTTTAGGCTTAATAATCATAAGGACCTTTTTGCAATTTCCGAAAGTACAAGGACCAAAGTGCCAAATTTCCAAAGTTGCTTCAAGGGACCAAACCGACAAGCTTCAATAGTACAAGGATCAAAATAGACATTTTCAAAATTCCAAGGACTATTTTTGCCAAATTTGAAACTTGGAGGACCAAACTTGTAATTTCTCAAAACTTTTGACATTTTTCACCAAAGGACTAATTATGACAACTTATGATTTTAAAAGGACCTTTGGTGATTTTTCTTTTGAAATTAAGTGCTCAGGGACCATTTCTGACAATTTTGAAACTGGGGGACTGAAACGCCAATTATGCAAACTTACCTCATTTTTCATCTGAATTTAAACATTTTGCATCTGAAACATATAAAATGCAATTTTGAGATATTTTCAGTATTTTGATGCATTTCTGAGCATTTTTAAACGTTTTGCAGTTCAGATTGACCAAAAATGATGAGTATTTACACACTCATCAATCCCCACACTAAACTATTGCTAGTCCCTAGCAATCTTTTGAGAAAACTTAATGGATTTGAATCTCTTTACCAAAAGCCATTACTTCTGGAGTAGCCAAATGTTTTAGTCCAAGAAAGAACCATGGTACATGATAACCATGTGATTTTGAGCAAACCACCAGCTTCCAACGGATTTGATTTGTCTTTAGTAGAAGCCGTTTGCTTCGGACTAGCCAACTCTTAGATAAATTATCAATATTATCTTTGGTGAGCTGATTACCAATTATGGTTTTCCATTGCCTTTACCACAAGCCATAAACTTGCGGGCTAGCCAACTCTTCACTTTTGAGGATATGGTAAGCTGAATACCATACAATTTTGGGCAAATTGCAAGCCGTCAACGGATTTGAGATATCTTTACCAAGAGCCGTTTGCTCCGGATTAGCCAATCCTTTTGTTTATTAGACATGGTGGACTGATAACCGTAATCGAGTAAGTGAAAACACTTACTCCAAAAAAATTTGGCCAAAAATGGGGAATTGGGTGGTATAATTACATGATAAAATTCGTGAGAATTCCCCCCACTAGAAATGAATATTGCCCTCAATATTCAAAGTACCGGCGGTTATGCCGAAACGAGAACGTAAAAGGGAAATACTACGACCATTATTTTGAAAGATTTTTTTTTGAAAACTTTATATACAACAGCGGGGGCAACTCCCCACACTGTGGTGGTACACACGGGTGAAAACCCATGTTTAACTACTCTGTTTTTGATTACGAGTCGCTAGCTTGACTCGACCCCGAATTAATTTGTTCATGGGGAAGTAAGTGGAAGAGACAATCTCCATCGGACTTTCATTCAAGATGTTTGTATAAACATTGAAGTACGTGAAAGTTCCACACCAATGAGATATACATAGATCCGGCTCACAAATAATAAATGAAAATGCCGGGGTCAAAGATAGTGTCTTCATTCCCGAAGGAGTGAAGATGAGAAATCACAAGATATTTGAGGAAAGGAAGAAAGATTTTTATAAAACAATCAAGATCCATTCTTCATCCTCAAATGTAGACATATCGGGAGGAAGGGTGAGGGTAGTATCATCAATAAGCAAACTCTTATGATAGAGTACACCTTCCTCCGAGCCAATATCATCCTCAAGATCAAAATAGAAATGATCATATTCCGGAGGAGATATGTCATGAGAGGGTTCACCGGAGAACTCTTCATGAAGAGAATCATTCACATGAAGTGAATTTGTGAACTCTTGTTCCATTGTGGGCTCATCACTATCCTCATCAAAGATTGGATTGTTAGAAATCCAAGTGAATTCAGATTCGAATTCAAATAGAGGATTAGTGAGAGTTGTTTTGAACGTTTCAGGAACAGAGTGATCAACATTCTCTATTGGACTGTTAGGGTGAGAAGTGAGTGAACGATCATTATAAGGGAGACTTTCAATCTCTCCGGATGGCTTCGAAATCAAAGAGACCATCATCACTTCCGATGAAAGTGGATTGATGTGAGTGAGTTCATCGGTGAACTCCTCAAGAAGAGGATCGGACTGTGGGAGTGATGCCTCAACATACTCGATGTTTCCATAGGAAGCACAATCGTCGCTAGATCGAGAAAGTTTCAAAATGATCTTTTGAACACTCAAGAGGGGAAAAAGAATCACACATATGATCAGAAGTTCCCTGTGACTCTCTCGGGATTGGGACAAGGTTCTCAACACTTGACTTTATGAATTCGTCCTTTTCGTGAACAGTGTCAAGATGCTCGTCCCCCATGTTCAGAGAGTGAGTGGGAATATCGGGTGTGATAGCAGTTGTTTGAGAATGAATCTCAAATGCTGGGATATCAACTGATGAACTTGATGAATCTTTATAGAATTGAAGGATATCAAGTGTATCCTCATCATCAATGTCATCAGGAATAAAACGAAATTGAGAGCTAGATCTGGCTGCTTTTTCTTTTGCAATTGATTCCCTAACAGATTTTTCAAAGGTAATTTGGGAATTTATTTTAGCAGACCGCTCTTCGGCTAACAATTCTTCCATGGATTTTTGATTTGGATTATCTTGGGAATGGTTACCTTCCTTCAAATCTTTCACTAAATCCAAAAGATCAAGGAGAAGATTTTAAGGAAGTGGCTCAGGTGAGGTGGTGCCCTGATTCATTTGGTAATGTAGAGGTTGGTCATGATACGAAGAGTCGTAATTGTTACAAGGAAATGGATTCCTTGTTTGACAATCAGAGCTAAAGTGAGGACCTCAACAATACTCACAACACAAAGAAACTGATGCGGTCGTGAGTCATATGTGTTGTAGTCATAATTGTTATCAGGAACCTGCTCATAGACAAGCGTGTTTCCCGATTGACAATCGAGACTGTAGTGTGAACCACCACAGTACTCACAACAAGATTAAAATCGCTGAGTCTCACAGTGTGGTAGCTGATGGAATAAATTAGTTGTGTTATGGTGAGAATAGGGATCCTGGTTATAGATAGACCCGTTTCCTGACTCCACCATGCTACAACTGGGGCAATTGTCACCATTATAAGGACCACCACACCATTGACAACCAAGAGGGTGAGGATGAGACATAGAAAGAATCAAAGGTTTACAGAGGGTTGGGATGAAGAATCAAAGATGTGAGAGGGTAAAGATGGATATTTTTGGTATTTTTGAAAAACATTTTGTAAAAATAAGAAAGAAAATCTTTTTGGGTTTTTGTGTTTGTTGAAAACTGATTTTAAAATGTTTTTGGATTTTTGGATTTTTTATAAGAAAATATAAACATATATAGATGGTATGAACAAGGAGTGAATATTCAAATCACTAATCTGCTAAACGTAAGATTATTAGCACAGCTCCCCGGCAGCGGCGCCAAAATTTGTTTTAGTAAGTCAGTTTTTTTTTTTTTAGTTTTAAGCCAAAATTTGATTCGCTCCCAGACGGTCAAGTTTTGTCACACAAGCTAGCCACTTGTGAATGGCCAACCGTAACAAACTTCAAACAGTCTGGAACCAAATGCAATGAAGTCCAGGAGAGTATAGTGTTTCCCCAGGTCGTTATGTCCCAACGAGCTGTGCGAGAATAATCAAACGAATAGTGATCGAGAGAATTTGAATGAGAAAAGGGTTGTGATTGATTAAACCTAAAGAAAAAGTATACAAATTACAGGGGCTTAAATGCAAATTAAAGAAAATTAAAAAGATAAATTATATTAAATAAACGCTATCACTATTTGCAAAATGATGTTTTTGATTTTTCTTTTATAAAATTTAAATTAAAACTACGTGACGTACAAAAGAAAATGTAAAACTGAAGCAATATAAATCCTAAAAATATGAAAATGACATTTTTACAATCCTAATGATAAGAGAAAATTTTTAGAAAAAGAAAATTATTTTTAAAACTATTTATCTAATTATTATTTATTAAAAACTATTTTTAACTATTAAATAATAGCCTAAAATACAAGAAAATATGAAATAAAGCTAGAAAAATTAAATTATGACTTGGAAAAATCTAAAATAACTAAAGAGAATTTTCAAAACTATTTTGGATTTTTCTGATTATTTTTCTATTTTCTATGAATTAAATACTATTTGAAACTACTTAAATTGCTAAAAATTACAAATTAAACTAAGAAAAATCTGGAAAAATAATTTTTTGACTTTTTATATTTATCTTAACCTAGGAAAAATGAAAACTTATTTTTTTGAAGTTTTTCTGATTTAATTGTATTAAAAGCTAATTAAAAAGGCTTAAAAACTGTTTTAAATGAATAAAAATAGCAAACTGACCTAGAAAAATATGAAAAATTCAAGATAAGTCTAAATTAATATTATGATTCTATGAAAAATATAAAAATAGTGGCTTGTGTGTAAGAAAATGAAACTGCAATGCAAGTGCTTAAGTAATAAGCACTTGAAATAAGCCAAAGGCTACAAATAAGCACCAAACTATTACTGAAGCTAAATTATGTTAAAACTACTTAAAAGCAACTAATTATAACTATCCTAAACCTCTAAATTACCAATTTACACAGATTTGAATGATTTGGCTTAAATGCCAAAAACAGATTTGGGGGCTACTTTGTAGCTTAAAAATAAGCTATGGATAAGCAAGAACGAAAACCAAAAGTTGGAACCTAGACTAGACCTGGCTAGCTACTTAAAAACCAAATGTGAGCCTTGGACAAGCTCTTATGAGCTTGTTGAGAGCTTTGCAAAATGCTCTGCAGACTCAGATTAACTTGAGTCAGTGCACAGGCAAATAAGACCAACTTGACAAGCCATTTTGAAGCTTGTACAAAATTTCTAAAATTATGCAAAAATCATTTTAAGAAACTAGACCAACTTAAGTTCTAAATCCCAAGGTTTTAATAAATTTGACCCAACATTGAATCTATGAAAATTCACTCTAGTTTGGTGAAAAACTGAGTTTTCCAACATTTTTGACTTTTGACAGAATTGAAATTTTGACTTTGGAGAACTTTGATCTTAATTTATGGACTGAATATGATGTTTAATGATGAAATGAAACTGAATCAAGCTACTCTAATGATTTCTAAACATGAATCAAGCTTTTGATTTGTGAAAACTCCAACAGACAAGAAATTAAGACAGTATCATTGTGATTTTGACTATTAGAGATTGCAGAGGCAATATTATGACTAAAAGGATTCAAGTGATCCTAGTTGAGACTGAATGAACAGATTTGAAGCACAAACAACAGCTCAAGCTCAAATAAGCAACTGATCCAAACACCATTTTAAGACTGTTTTAGCTAATGATTTTACTTAAATGATAAACTAACTTATGCTACTGCTGAACCGATTCACTCTAATCCTAATAACAGTTAAATGAACATATCTAAGCTAAAGCTAATAGTGAATCAAGACAGATAAAGATTATACAAAATTACACTATTAATGAAAATAAGTGAAATACTCACATGCAGTCCAGCTTATTAGCCACTCAAACCAGACCCATAACTATACTAAATGAAACTATTCCAACCCAAATCAACCTCTGCAACATCCCATTATCATTTCCATTTCCAAATGAGCTCAGTTTGACTTTTGTTGACCACATACCAAACTTGCTTAAAAATGATTAGTAAGCTTACCAAAAGCTATAATAAGCTTAAATAAGCTTATTTGAGTTTATCATAAGCTTATTAGAAGCTTGGACATAAGATTTTGAAGCTGGATTTTGCAACAGTGAACATGAACATATGAAACTTAAGTGAAACCTTGAATTGATGCTTAAAACTGGATTACAACTATAAAACAACTTTAGTTTGATACATAGAAATAAAAAGATTACATCTTAGAGTTTAATTAAAACATAAACATAAAAAACGACATACATAAAAATTTAAAACTAACTACTCTCCTGTTCTCTTGCTTCTCTTCTCTCATTTATACTCAAAAGCTTCCCATCGTGTCCTCTGAGTAAATCCCATCTTCAATTTTGGGCCATTGGATGAGTTGAGGTCATTTTGGCCATTGATTCAATTTTGGCGGGAAAGGGTATATGCCAGTTGGGGTTGAGTGAAATGGAGGAGGGGGCATTAAATGCATCTTGGAAGGTTGTTGAGATGGGGGGAACAAGGAGGTGAGGATGAGCTGGGGGATGAGGAGGCTTGAAAGGTGTTTGCAGAGATGTTTGGTGAAGAAGAAGAAAAGGCGGGCAAAGGGTATTTGACTTGGCTTAATATATTGAAGGGGGTCCAAAAAGGCAGGGGTCCAAATGGCTTGACAGGGGTCACAATGGGTTTTGATAGGGTCCAAGGTGTTTAGGCTTAATAATCATAAGGACCTTTTTTGCAATTTCTGAAAGTACAAGGACCAAAGCTGCCAAATTTCCAAAGTTGCTTCAAGGGACCAAAACTGACAAGCTTCAATAGTACAAGGACAAAAATAGACATTTTCAAAATTCCAAGGACTATTTTTGCCAAATTTGAAACTTGGAGGACCAAACTTGTAATTTCTCAAAACTTTTGACATTTTTCACCAAAGGACTAATTATGACAACTTATGATTTTAAAAGGACCTTTGGTGATTTTTCTTTTGAAATTAAGTGCTCAGGGACCATTTCTGACAATTTTTGAAACTTGGGGGACTGAAACTGCCAATTATGCAAACTTACCTCATTTTTCATCTGAATTTAAACATTTTGCATCTGAAACATATAAAATGCAATTTTGAGATATTTTCAGTATTTTGATGCATTTCTGAGCATTTTTTAAACGTTTTGCAGTTCAGATTTGACCAAAAATGATGAGTATTTACACACTCATCAATCCCCCACACTAAACTATTGCTAGTCCCTAGCAATCTTTTGAGAAAAACTTAATGGATTTGAATCTCTTTACCAAAAGCCATTACTTCTGGAGTAGCCAAATGTTTTAGTTCAAGTAAGAACCATGGTACATCGATAACCATGTGATTTTGAGCAAACCACCCGCTTCCAACGGATTTGATTTGTCTTTACCAGAAGCCGTTTGCTTCTGGACTAGCCAACTCTTAGATAAATTATCAATATTATCTTTGGTGAGCTGATTACCAATTATGGTTTTTCCACTGCCTTTACCACAAGCCATAAACTTGCGGGCTAGCCAACTCTTCACTTTTGAGGATATGGTGAGCTGAATACCATACAATTTTGGGCAAATTGCAAGCCGTCAACGGATTTGAGATATCTTTACCAAGAGCCGTTTGCTCCTGGATTAGCCAATCCTTTTGTTTATTAGACATGGTGGACTGATAACCAATTGAGTAAGTGCAAAACACTTACTCCAAAAAAAATTTTGGCCAAAAACGGGGGAATTGGGTGGTATAATTACATGATAAAATTCGTGAGAATTCTTCCCCACACTAGAAATGAATATTGCCCTCAATATTCAAAGTACCGGCGGTTATGCCGAAACCGAGAACGTAAAAGGGAAATACTACGGCCATTATTTTGAATTTTTTTGAAAACTTTATATACAACAACGTGGGGGCAACTCCCCCACACTAGGGTGGTACACGGTGAAAACCATGTTTAACTACTGTTTTTGATTACCGAAGTCGCTAGCTTGACTCGACCCCAATTAATTTGTTCATGGGGAAGTAAGTGGAAGAGACAATCTCCATCGGACTTTCATTCAAGATGTTTGTATAAACATTGAAGTACGTGAAAGTTCCACACCGATGAGATATACATAGATCCGGCTCACAAATAATAAATGAAAATTCCGGGGTCAAAGATAGTGTCTTCATTTCCGAAGGAGTGAAGATGAAGAGAAATCACAAGATATTTGAGGAAAGGAAGAAAGATTTTTATAACAATCAAGATCCATTCTTCATCCTCAAATGTAGACATATCGGGAGGAAGGGTGAAGGTAGTATCATCAATAAGCAAACTCTTATGATAGAGTACACCTTCCTCCGAGCCAATATCATCCTCAAGATCAAAATAGAAATGATCATATTCCGGAGGAGATATGTCATGAGAGGGTTCACCGGAGAACTCTTCATGAAGAGAATCATTCACATGAAGTGAATTTGTGAACTCTTGTTCCATTGTGGGCTCATCACTATCCTCATCAAAGATTGGATTGTTAGAAATCCAAGTGAATTCAGATTCGAATTCAAATAGAGGATTAGTGAGAGTTGTTTTGAACGTTTCAGGAACAGAGTGATCAACATTCTCTATTGGACTGTTAGGGTGAGAAGTGAGTGAACGATCATTATAAAGGAGACTTTCAATCTCTCCCAGATCGGCTTCGAAATCAAAGAGACCATCATCACTTCCCGATGAAAGTGGATTGATGTGAGTGAGTTCATCGGTGAACTCCTCAATAAGAGGATCAGACTGTGGGAGTGATGCCTCAACATACTCGATGTTTCCATAGGAAGCACAATCGTCGCTAAGATCAGAGAAAGTTTCAAAATGATCTTTTGAACACTCAAGAGGGGAAAAAGAATCACACATATGATCAGAAGTTCCCTGTGACTCTCTTGGGATTGGTACAAGGTTCTTAACACTATACTTTATGAATTCGTCCGATTCCTTTTCAGGAACAGTGTCAAGATGCTCGTCCCCCATGTTCAGAGAGTGAGTGGGAATATCGGGTGTGATAGCAGTTGTTTGAGAATGAATCTCAACTGCCGGGATATCAACTGATGAACTTGATGAATCTTTATAGAATTGAAGGATATCAAGTGTATCCTCATCATCTCTGTCATCAGGAATAAAACGAAATTGAGAGCTAGATCTCGGCTTGCTTTTCTTTTGCAATTGATTCCCTAATAGATTTTTCAAAGGCAATTTGGGAATTTATTTTAGCGCTCTTGGCTAACAATTCTTCCATGGATTTTTGATTTGGATTATCTTGGGAATGGTTACCTTCCTTCAAATCTTTCACTAAATCCAAAAGATCAAGGAGAATATTTTGAGGAAGTGGCTCGGTGAGGTGGTGCCGATTCATTTGGTACTGTAGAGGTTGGTCATGATACTAAGAGTCGTAATTGTTACAAGGAAATGGATTCCTTGTTTGACAATCGAGCAAAGTGAGGACCTCCACAATACTCACCACAGTAAAACTGATGTGGCTGTGAGTCATATGTGTTGTAGTCATAATTGTTATCGGATGAAACCGCTCATAGACAAGCGTGTTTCCGATTGACAATCAGAAATCGTAGTGTGAACCACCACAGTACTCACAACAGTGAAACTGCTGAGTCTCACAGTGTGGTAGCTGATGGAATAAATTAGTTGTGTTATGGTAGGAATAGGGATCCTGGTTATAGATAGACCCGTTTCCTGACTCCACTATGCTACAACTGGGGCAATTGTCACCATTATAAGGACCACCACACCATTGACAACCAAGAGGGTGAGGGTGAGACATAGAAAGAATCAAAGGTTTACTGAGAGGGGTTGGATGAAGAATCAAAGATGTGAGAGGGTAAAGATGGATATTTTTGGTATTTTTGAAAAACATTTTGTAAAAAATAAGAAAGAAAATCTTTTTGGGTTTTGTGTTTGTTGAAAACTGATTTTAAAATGTTTTTGGATTTTTGGATTTTTATAAGAAAATATAAACATATATAGATGGTATGAACAAGGAGTGAATATTCAAATCACTAATCTGCTAAACGTAAGATTATTAGCACAGCTCCCCGGCAGCGGCGCCAAAATTTGTTTTAGTAAGTCAGTTTTTTTTTTTTTAGTTTTAAGCCAAAATTTGATTCGCTCCCAGACGGTCAAGTTTTGTCACACAAGCTAGCCACTTGTGAATGGCCAACCGTAACAAACTTCAAACAGTCTGGAACCAAATGCAATGAAGTCCAGGAGAGTATAGTGTTTCCCCCGGTCGTTATGTCCCAACGAGCTGTGCGAGAATAATCAAACGAATAGTGATCGAGAGAATTTGAATGAGAAAAGGGTTGTGATTGATTAAACCTAAAGAAAAAGTATACAAATTACAGGGGCTTAAATGCAAATTAAAGAAAATTAAAAAGATAAATTATATTAAATAAACGCTATCACTATTTGCAAAATGATGTTTTTGATTTTTCTTTTATAAAATTTAAATTAAAAACTACGTGACGTACAAAAGAAAATGTGAAACTGAAGCAATATAAATCCTAAAAATATGAAAATGACATTTTTACAATCCTAATGATAAGAGAAAATTTTTAGAAAAATAAAATTATTTTTAAAACTATTTATCTAATTATTATTTATTAAAAACTATTTTTAACTATTAAATAATAGCCTAAAATACAAGAAAATATGAAATAAAGCTAGAAAAATTAAATTATGACTTGGAAAAATCTAAAATAACTAAAGAGAATTTTCAAAACTATTTTGTATTTTTCTGATTATTTTTCTATTTTCTATGAATTAATACTATTTGAAACTACTTAAATTGCTAAAAATTACAAATTAAACTAAGAAAAATCTGGAAAAATAATTTTTTGACTTTTTATATTTATATTAACCTAGGAAAAATGAAAACTTATTTTTTTGAAGTTTTTCTGATTTAATTGTATTAAAAGCTAATTAAAAAGGCTTAAAAACTGTTTTAAATGAATAAAAATAGCAAACTGACCTAGAAAAATATGAAAAATTCAAGATAAGTCTAAATTAATATTCTGATTCTATGAAAAATATAAAAACAGTGGCTTGTGTGTAAGAAAATGAAACTGCAATGCAAGTGCTTAAGTAATAAGCACTTGAAATAAGCCAAAGGCTACAAATAAGCACCAAACTATTACTGAAGCTAAATTATGTTAAAACTACTTAAAAACAACTAATTATAACTATCCTAAACCTCTAAATTACTAGCTACATTGATTTGAATGATTTGGCTTAAATGCCAAAAACAGTTTTGGGGGCTACTTTGTAGCTTAAAAGTAAGCTACTGGATAAGCAAGAGACTGAAAACCAAAAGTTGGAACCTAGACTAGACCTGGCTAGCTACTTAAAAACCAAATGTGAGCCTTGGACAAGCTCTTATGAGCTTGTTGAGAGCTTTTGTAAAATGCCTGTGCAGACTCATTAAATCGAGTCAGTGCAGGGCAAATAAGACCAACTTGACAAGCCATTTTGAAGCTTGTACAAAATTTCTAAAATTATGCAAAAATCATTTTAAGAAACTAGACCAACTTAAGTTCTAAATCCCAAGGTTTTAATAAATTTGACCCAACATTGAATCTATGAAAATTCACTCTAGTTTGGTAAAACGAGTTTTCAACATTTTGACTTTTGACAGAATTGAAATTTTGACTTTGGTGAAATTTGATCTTAATTTATGGACTGAATATGATGTTTAATGATGAAATGAAACTGAATCAAGCTACTCTAATGATTTCTAAACATGAATCAAGCTTTTGATTTGTGAAAACTCCAACAGACAAGAAATTAAGACAGTATCATTGTGATTTTGACTATTAGAGATTGCAGAGGCAATATTATGACTAAAAGGATTCAAGTGATCCTAGTTGAGACTGAATGAACAGATTTGAAGCACAAACAATGTACTCAAGCTCAAATAAGCAATTGATCCAAACACCATTTTAAGACTGCTTTTAGCTAATGATTTTACTTAAATGATAAACTCGACTTATGCTACTGCAAATGAAACTGATTCACTCTAATCCTAATAACAGTTAAATGAACATATCTAAGCTAAAGCTAATAGTGAATCAAGACAGATAAAGATTATACAAAATTACACTATTAATGAAAATAAGTGAAATACTCACATGCAGTCAGCAAAATTATTAGCCACTCAAACCGGACCATAACTATACTAAATGAAACTATTCCAACCCAAATCAACCTCTGCAACATCCCATTATCATTTCCATTTCCAAATGAGCTCAGTTTGACTTTTGTTAACCACATACCAAACTTGCTTAAAATGATTAGTAAGCTTACCAAAAGCTATAATAAGCTTAAATAAGCTTATTTGAGTTTATCATAAGCTTATTAGAAGCTTGGACATAAGATTTTGAAGCTGGATTTTGCAACAGTGAACATGAACATATGAAACTTAAGTGAAACCTTGAATTGATGCTTAAAACTGGATTACAACTATAAAACAACTTTAGTTTGATACATAGAAATAAAAAGATTACATCTTAGAGTTTAATTAAAACATAAACATAAAAAACGACATACATAAAAATTTAAAACTAACTACTCTCCTGTTCTCTTGCTTCTCTTCTCTCATTTATACTCAAAAAGCTTCCCACGTGTCCTCTGAGTAAATCCCATCTTCAATTTGGGCCATTGGATGAGTTGAGGTCATTTTGGCCATTGATTCAATTTTGGCGGGAAAGGGTATATGCCAGTTGGGGTTGAGTGAAATGGAGGAGGGGGCATTAAATGCATCTTGGAAGGTTGTTGAGGTGGGGGAAACAAGGAGGGGTGAGGATGAGTGGGGGATGGGAGGCTTGAGTGTTTGCAGAGATGTTTGGTGAAGAAGAAGAAAAGGCGGGCAAAGGGTATTTGACTTGGCTTAATATATTGAAGGGGGTCCAAAAAGGCAGGGGTCCAAATGGCTTGACAGGGGTCACAATGGGTTTTGATAGGGTCCAAGGTGTTTAGGCTTAATAATCATAAGGACCTTTTTTGCAATTTCTGAAAGTACAAGGACCAAAGCTGCTAAATTTCCAAAGTTGCTTCAAGGGACCAAAACTGACAAGCTTCAATAGTACAAGGACAAAAATAGACATTTTCAAAATTCCAAGGACTATTTTTGCCAAATTTGAAACTTAGAGGACCAAACTTGTAATTTCTCAAAACTTTTGACATTTTTCACCAAAGGACTAATTATGACAACTTATGATTTTAAAAGGACCTTTGGTGATTTTTCTTTTAAAATTAAGTGCTCAGGGACCATTTCGACAATTTTTGAAACTTGGGGACTGAAACGCCAATTATGCAAACTTACCTCATTTTCATCTGAATTTAAACATTTTGCATCTGAAACATATAAAATGCAATTTTGAGATATTTTCAGTATTTTGATGCATTTCAGAGCATTTTTTAAAACGTTTTGCAGTTCAAATTTGACCAAAAATGATGAGTATTTACACACTCATCAATCCCCCACACTAAACTATTGCTAGTCCCTAGCAATCTTTTGAGAAAAAACTTAATGGATTTGAATCTCTTTACCAAAAGCCATTACTTCCGGAGTAGCCAAATGTTTTAGTTCAAGTAAGAACCATGGTACACCGATAACCATGTGATTTTGAGCAAACCACCGGCTTCCAACGGATTTGATTTGTCTTTACGAGAAGCCGTTTGCTTTCGGACTAGCCAACTCTTAGATAAATTATCAATATTATCTTTGGTGAGCTGATTACCAATTATGGTTTTTCCACTGCCTTTACCACAAGCCATAAACTTGCGGGCTAGCCAACTCTTCACTTTTGAGGATATGGTGAGCTGAATACCATACAATTTTGGGCAAATTGCAAGCCGTCAACGGATTTGAGATATCTTTACCAAGAGCCGTTTGCTCCTGGATTAGCCAATCCTTTTGTTTATTAGACATGGTGGACTGATAACCGTAATCTGAGTAAGTGAAAAACACTTACTCCAAAAAAAAATTTTGGCCAAAAATGGGGGAATTGGGTGGTATAATTACATGATAAAATTCGTGAGAATTCCCCCCCACACTAGAAATGAATATTGCCCTCAATATTCAAAGTACCGGCGGTTATGCCGAAACTGAGAACGTAAAAGGGAAATACTACGGCCATTATTTTGAAAGTTTTTTTTTTTTTTTTTTTTGAAAACTTTATATACAACAGCGGGGGGCAACTCCCCCACACTAGGGTGGTACACACGGGTGAAAACCCATGTTTAACTACTGTTTTTGATTACCGAGTCGCTAGCTTGACTCGACCCCGAATTAATTTGTTCATGGGGAAGTAAGTGGAAGAGACAATCTCCATCGGACTTTCATTCAAGATGTTTGTATAAACATTGAAGTACGTGAAAGTTCCACACCGATGAGATATACATAGATCCGGCTCACAAATAATAAATGAAAATTCCGGGGTCAAAGATAGTGTCTTCATTCACCGAAAAGTGAAGGCGAAGAGAAATCACAAGATATTTGAGGAAAGGAAGAAAGATTTTGATAACAATCAAGATCCATTCAACATCCTCAAATGTGACATATCGGGAGGAAGGGTGAGGGTAGTATCATCAATAAGCAAACTCTTATGATAGAGTACACCTTCCTCCGAGCCAATATCATCCTCAAGATCAAAATAGAAATGATCATATTCCGGAGGAGATATGTCATGAGAGGGTTCACCGGAGAACTCTTCATGAAGAGAATCATTCACATGAAGTGAATTTGTGAACTCTTGTTCCATTGTGGGCTCATCACTATCCTCATCAAAGATTGGATTGTTAGAAATCCAAGTGAATTGATTCAATTCAAATAGAGGATTAGTGAGAGTTGTTTTGAACGTTTCAGGAACAGAGTGATCAACATTCTCTATTGGAATGTTAGGGTGAGAAGTGAGTGAACGATCATTATAAGGAGACTTTCAATCTCTCCAACGATCGGCGAAATCAAAGAGACCATCATCACTTCCGATGAAAGTGGATGATGTGAGTGAGTTCATCGTGAACTCCTCGAAGAGGATCAGTACGTGGGAGTGATGCCTCAACATACTCGATGTTTCCATAGGAAGCACAATTGTCGCTAAGATCAGAGAAAGTTTCAAAATGATCTTTTGAACACTCAAGAGGGGAAGAAGAATCACACATATGATCGAAGTTCCTGTGACTCTCTTGGGATTGGTACAAGGTTCTTAACACTATACTTTATGAATTCGTCCGATTCCTTTTCAGGAACAGTGTCAAGATGCTCGTCCCCCATGTTCAGAGAGTGAGTGGGAATGATGCGAAGACAAAAGTGAGTACACCGAGATGTAATGTGATACGTAAATCTTGACCTATGATGAACGATATGACATGTAATGAGTTGCAATGTAATGTTATGCATGCATTTCGTATGTTATTTATACCATTTGCGAGTTTTGAAAATATTACTTATCGTCGAAAAATACTCGTTTGACGTCTTGACCAATCCAAAATCACTTTTCAAGTTTTTACGTCAAAATGTCATCCTACAATGGTTTTATAATGATTTATGGTGAAATTTTCACTTTTCGTCGTAAAACAATGTCGTCGGAATTTTTATGAAAGTGACAAAAATGGCTTCGAAAAATAGTCGTAAAACGGTGTACGTCGACCGTTAGAGAACGAACTTGACGGTTTTGGAAAGTTTGTATCGATATCTAGAAGTTTCAGTTCAGAAGTTTTCGTCCAAAAGGTCTCGATCATAAAGATATTAAGGGGTGAAGTTGGTGATTTTTGGCTAATTGTGCAGAAAATTAGTTACGGCAAGTTTATGAAAAAGTGCATATCTTTGTCGTTTCAAATCCGTTTTCTACGTTTTATACGTCCTTAGCTTCGTATCAAAGTATACTAATATATTTTTGACAAGTCGAAATAATTTGTGAAGCTTTAGGCTCGTTTTTGACTTCGATTAAAGAAGTAAAACATGTTGCTGAAATTTTCAGAAAACATATATTTAAATTAGATGCGTCAAACTTGTAAAATCCATAACTTCTTCGTTATAACTCCGTTTTATTCCGTTCAAGCGGCCACGGATTCGTTTTAAAGTATATTTTCTAAATATCAAGGCCAAAAATTCGTGCCTACTGTCGGATTTTCCAGAAAAACAAAATAAGAACAGACCACTTTTAATACTTGTCGAAAATAGTTTTTCTCGTACTAAACCTATTCCAATCCCTTCAAATCAACTCCAAAACTAATCTAATCCTACCATACACCTTCTTAGGGTGTCATGGGTTCCTAAACATCATCAAGACATATATATAACAAGGGGATAATTATAGGATGACCTTTATATATAGAACTCTTAAAATCAAAGTAAAAATGGTATAAACAACACAAGTCTTGCATGTTTTTGCTCAAAAATGATGAGATGAGTATGAAATGAATATGTAAGATGAAAAATAAATATGAGATGCTTACAAGTGATATGATGAGGTGATAAGAACCAAGGATAGCCTAAACACTCTAGGTTTTTATTTCAAAACCTTAATAAGAGTATTATCTAGATTGTTTTAAACTTGATCTTGGAAAAACTTTGATGAAATCTCCTATCCCCTATGCTTGGCCGGTTTGAAGAGTAAGAAAACAAGAGAAAAATATCTTGATTTAACTTGAATGATTGAAGTGAATGAATTAAGTGAAAGTATGCAACATTGAGTATAGATATAGATATGAAGAAAAATTTTACAAAACATTAATGAGTACCCCCTTGGTTCGGCCAAGGGGAAGTATTGAAAAAGATATATTTTTTTTTTTCTTTATATATATAAATGTATATAATTGTTTGTAAGAAAAATGTAGTTAAGTAAAATATGTTGTAACTTGTATATAGTTGTGAAATTAGAGTAGTATTGACTAAAATAAGTTTTAATGGATCAAGGTAAAGTATATTGAGATCACATAAATTGTAAAAATACATTTCTTGTAAAATTTGAGTGATATAATAATTATCGTGTAGTTTTAAGAAAAGCGTCGTAATAATATAAATTTAAACGATTTATATACAAAATAAATTTAGAACACTAGGTAAACTCAAAATATAGTTTTTATGAACTAATGTAAGTATAAAAATACATCGGGATCATTTTTGAAAGTAACGGGTTAAATATACAAAATAAAAACTCACGCGATAAAGATCATTAAATATAAAAATTACGCGTATAAAGGGAAATGAACTGTCATGAATGAACTAATGAGATGCACATGATGTCAATGAAATGTAGACTAATCATAGTCCATATGAAATATTCGTGATGTTATGATCATGAATTGGCCGCTAAACCTCCAAGGTTACGCGAATTTGAAACAAGTAAACCAAGTTTACTATAAATGTTGAAATAGTGAAACTTGAGAAATGACTTGAAATTGCGAGTTGTCACATTCGCCCATCCAAAAAAGGTCGCCCTGAATTCACTCGTTGGTAGGTCTAACGAGGTTTAGGGTTTGATGTAGCAAACTTTCCCATTCCCGAGCAAAACCCTCAAAAGACTTTGTGGTAACCGATTTTTACTTAATTCACACACTCATCAAACAAGAACTGTCATGAGATTAGGCTAAATCGGTTTAGGTAACAACTTGTTTCTAGCTCGATCTTTGCAACTCATTAAACAAGAACTGAAATTCACGCGGATCAAACTGGAAACAAGTGGTTTGAAGAAAATCTTTTGAAAATTTGGCTCGAATACGGAATTGCTTACACATATAAGCCTACTACTCCCTTCATTGCATGATTCTTCCTGTATTAGACATAGGTGATTCAGGGCTATGTATAATTTAGGAGTAACTATGCAATGCTTGGACTAATCGACTCATATGTTGTTTGGTGTTGAGTCAACTGATGTTAAAATTGTGATGAACATCGAGGGGAGAAGACATGGAGAAGTGTCGTTAAAATGATAGTTAAAGTAAAAAGAATTGAAATCCTCGTAAATGATAACAAATCGGAAAGAAAATAAAGTACGATAGATGAGAATATGTTACAACGAGTGGTTTAGCAAAAGTAGTACATTTTTAAGTTATAAAGTTTGGATCGATGATTAGACATAAACTTGGTAACGACATAGTACATAAGGAGAAATAAGACTGTTAGTTTCGAACTTCTTGTCTTCCGCGTCGTTGATACCTTGACGAGCTCCTCCTCCTCCTTCTAACATATATACATTCCCATGAGCACCTTCGACTTGTTGACCTTGGTTTGAGGACATTGACTTCGATAGTGTCCTTGCTCCCCACATCGAAAAGCACGTAACTATGGTCTTGCCTCTACAATTCCTGGCATGGTGTCCTAGTTTTTTGACACTTGTAGTAGGACAAAGTCCGTGTGATGATACTTACATCGATTACATAGTGGGTAGGTTCCAACATACCCTCTGCCTTCTATTTGGTTTGCGGCAACATAAACCATGCAAGTCTCTGCCCTCTATTCTGTTGATGATGGTTAGTGTTACGGTTTTGGTTGTTGTTGTTATAACCTCCTTGGTCGTCTTCCACTTTCTTTTTGTTGTTGTTGGTTTGGTTATCGTTGTAGTTGGTGCGGTTATTTGGGGTTGTTGTTGTTTTTGGTTGGTGTTGGTGTACTTGCCTCTTCACTACTGGGCCATGAGCTTTTGAGTCAATCGAATAGCTCCTCAATCGTTTTGGTAAGAAGAAGTCACATCTCCTTGAATACCCTCGGGAGTCCCAGATAAAAGCCTCTAGTAACTTCTCGTTATCCGAAACCATAGATGGGCATAACACGGCCAATTCTTGAAATCTTCGAATGTAAGTATCAATGTCATACCAAATAGTTTCCAACTCATAGAATTACGTCTCCAACTTTTCACTTCCGTGCGAGGACAAAACTTCTTAGTTACCAAACCCTTGAATTGCTCCCAAGTAAGCTTGAAAGCATTCTCTATTCCCATCGGTTGAGCATATGAGTTCCACCACGACAACGCTCCATCAAGTAGTGTACTCGTAGCAAACTTGACCTTGCTATCATCCGGGCAATTACATAACAAAACACGGACTCCAATTTCTCGAACCATCTAACCATGGCGGTGGCTCCTTGATCCCTTTAAACTTGGTGGGATCTCCACTCTTGAAATCCTTATTGCGAACGACTTTTAACCCCGGACCCTCTTACATTACATTTCTGCAGCGGCGGCAACAAGTTTTGCGGCCCAAAGCAGGCGGAAATGCGACCTCGGCAACGGCGATCACCGTTTCCTTTTCATCCTTAAAGCATCAGCAATGCTATCATTCACCAACTTTTGAATTCTTTGCTTGGGTCATTTCGGTGTGGCTTTCTTAGGCGCCATATCTTCTTCAAAACAAGAGGAAGTGTGAGCGTAGCAAAATCGATGTTAATAATAAGCTTCAAAGAAATGTGATAAGAAATGATAAGTTTGAGGTTATTTTTCAAAATGATCGACGGGTTCCGAAAAGATGGGTTATGAGGTGTTGTAAGTGCTTCAATGTATGATGGTCTAGAGACTTAATGTGTGAATAAAGTGTGACTCGACATGTTAGCGGTGAAACAAAGGAGTGAGGCGACTTAGCCCTATTTAAAAGTTTATCTCGGCATTCGTCGTTATCGATAATGAATCAGCTAATATAAAAAAAATTTGTGATAGGGAATGACAAGGAATTCTCCACGTTAGAGTATGAGGAAATGATAATGGGATGGGAATTTAAAGGCATCCATGTGACAATCAATGTGAAATGAAAGGGAATAACTCGAAAAATATGCACGTATAAATCGCTTGCAAGTGAACATGCACTTATGATGAAATGATGAGATGCTATGATAATGTAGTTATAGTCTAGGGTCAATGATGCAAACTAGTTCTCTATAACAAGCTCGATGCCAATCAGTTCACACCCCAAATTACGTTTTGCGGAATGGAATTCACGGGGATTCGATCATAGCATCACAATCACAGTTATATTGAACGACCTAAAGTGTCGTTTGAAAAGAACATCGTTTGGTTTAATAAAACAATCAGAGTTTACAAAGTAGGTCCCAAATGAAAATCAACTTGTGCGGAAAATAAGTTTGTTACAATACAAACGATGTTTTAAAGTACGTAAAACCCAAGTGAGACGCGACGTCACCACGACTCCATGATGTGTCCAAATGCATGCCATGAAGTGAATGCCTTAGATACCTGAGATAAAACATGCTAAAAAGTGTCAACACAAAGGTTGAGTGAGTTCATAGAGTTTGAGTTGAAATGTAAAGCCCTTCAAAATCGTTTATGCAGCAAAGGCATTGTAAATCCACTTTCAGTTCAAGTTCGCCCATACAAAACTTGCAACACTCGTGTGTATTCACAACCCATTGCCAAAGTGTAATATAGTTTATGTTCAAGTCCACATGATGTCAAATGAATTCACAAAAATAGTGCATGGCTCAATGTATCGAAATCGTTTATGCAGCAAAGGCATTGTAAATCCACTCAGTTCCAAGTCTCGCCCATACAAAACTTGCAACCTGTGTGTTCACAACCCATTGCCAGAATGTATATAGTGTATGTTCAAATCGTTCCAAGACCATTAGTCCATGAATATACCAAGACCGTTAGACCAATGAATATACCAAGACTGTTAGACCAATGAATATACCAAGACCGTTAGACCAATGAATATACCAAGTCCGTTAGCTCAATGAATATACCAAGACCGTTAGACCAATGAATATATGAAATAGAAATTCAAAGTATGGCAATAATGTTGCCATGACTAAACATTTAGTTCGGATAAACATATAATTTGCAAATAGTCATGAAGGTAATAAAATAGTGAGCATGTATCTCCCCAAAATAGTTATGAAAGCAAGTAAAAGTAGGGCTACTGAACTCACTTGGTGGAATGATGCGAGACAAAAGTGAGTACACCGAGATGTAATGTGATAAATCTTGACCTATGATGAATGATATGACATGTAATGAGTTGCAATGTAATGTTATGCATGCATTTAGTATGTTATTTATACCATTTGCGAGTTTTGAAAATAATACTTATCGTCGAAAATACCTGTTTGGCGTCTTGACCAATCAAAATCACTTTTCAAGTTTTTCGTCAAAATGTCATCCTACAATGGTTTTATAATGATTTATGGTGAAATTTTCACTTTACGTCGTAAAACAATGTCGAATTTTTATGAAAGTGACAAAATGGCTTGAAAAATAGTAATAAAGTAAAAGAAAACGGTTTAATGCGTCGATCCGTTAGAAACGAACTCGACGGTTTTGGAAAGTTTGTATCGATATATAGAAGTTTCAGTTCAGAAGTTTTCGTCCAAAAGGTCTCGATCATAAAGATATTAAGGGGTGAAGTTGGTGATTTTTGGCTAATTGTGCAGAAAATTAGTTACGGCAAGTTTATGAAAAAGTGCATATCTTTGTCGTTTCAAATCCGTTTTCTACGTTTTATACGTCCTTAGCTTCGTATCAAAGTATACTAATATATTTTTGACAAGTCGAAATAATTTGTGAAGCTTAAGGCTCGTTTTTGACTCGATTAAAGTAAAAACATGTTGCTGAAATCTTCAGAAAACATATATTTAGATAAGTCAAACTTGTAAAATCCATAACTTCTTCGTTATAACTCCGTTTTATTCCGTTCAAGCTGACCAGATTCGTTTTAAAGTATATTTTCTAAATATCAAGGCCAAAAATTCGTGCCTACTGTCGGATTTTCCAGAAAAACAAAATAAGAACAGACCACTTTTAATACTTGTCGAAAATAGTTTTCTCGTACTAAACCTATTCCAATCCCTTCAAATCAACTCCAAAACTAATCTAATCCTACCATACACCTTCTTAGGGTGTCATGGGTTCCTAAACATCATCAAGACATATATATAACAAGGGGATAATTATAGGATGACCTTTATATATATAACTCTTAAAATCAAAGTAAAAATGGTATAAACAACACAAGTCTTGCATGTTTTTGCTCAAAATGATGAGATAAGTATGAAATGAATATGTAAGATGAAAAATAAATATGAGATGCTTACAAGTGATATGATGAGGTGATAAGAACCAGGATAGCCCTAAACACTCTAGGTTTTTATTTCAAAACCTTAATAAGAGTATTATCTAGATTGTTTTAAACTTGATCTTGGAAAAACTTTTGATGAAATCTCTATCCTATCTTGGCGGTTTGAAGAGTAAGAAAAACAAGAGAGAAAAATATCTTGTTGCTTGAATGATTGAATGAATGAATTAAGTGAAAGTATGCAACATTGAGTATAGATATAGATATGAAGAAAATTTTTACCAAAAACATTAATAAGAGTACCCCCTTGGTGACCAAGGGGAGTATTGAAAAAAGATATTTTTTTTTTCTTTTATATATATAAATGTATATAATTGTTTGTAAGAAAAATGTTAGTTAAGTAAAATAATATTTAACTTGTATATAGTTGTGAAATTAGAGTAGTATTGACTAAATAAGTTTTAATGGATCAAAATAAGTATATTGAGATCATATAAATTGTAAAATACATTTCTTGTGAAATTTGAGTGATAAAAATATGTGCGTTTTTAAGAATTCGTAATAATATAAATTTAACGATTTATATACAAAATAAATTTAGAACACTAGGTAAACTCAAAATATAGTTTTTATGAACTAAATGTAAGTATAAAAATACATCGGGATCATTTTTGAAAGTAACGGGTTAAATATACAAAATAAAACTCACTGCGATAAGATTATTAAATATAAATACAAGTATAAGTGAAATAAGCGTCATGAAGACTAATGAGATGCACATGATGTCAATGAAATGTAGACTAATCTTAGTCCATATGAAATGTGCGTGATGTTATGATCATGAATTCGCCGCTAAACCTTCAAGGTTACGCGAATTTGAAAAACGTAAACCAAGTTTACATAAATGTTGAAATAAGTGAAACAGAAATGACTTAGAAATTGAAAGTTACGTGTCACATTAACATCAAAAAGGAATTCAGTCCCTGAATTCAATCGTTGATAGGTCTAACGGGTTTAGGGTTTGATGTGGCAAACTTTCCCATTCCCGAGCAAAACCCTCAAAGACTTTGGCGATTTTTACTTAATCTCACAACTCATCAAACAAGAACTGTCAGGAGATTAGGCTAAATCGGTTTGAGTAACAACTTGATTCTAGCTTGATCTTCGCAACTCATCAAACAAAAGCTGTCCACGGATCAAAGCTGGAAACAAGTGGTTTGAAGAAAATCTTTTGAAAATTTGGCTCGATTACTTGAATTGCTTACACATATAAGCCTACTACTCCCTTCATTGCATGATTCTTCTTGAATTAGACATAGGTGATCAGGCTATGTATAATTTAAAGGGTAACTATGCAATGCTTGGACTAATCGACTCTATATTTGTTTGGTGTTGAGTCAACTGATGTTAAAATTGTGATGAACATCGAGGTGAGAAGACATGGAGAGTGTGGTTAAAATGATAGTTAAAGTAAAAAATTGAAATCCTCGTAAATGATAACAAATCGGAAGAAATAAGAATGCGATAGATGAGAATATGTTACAACGGTGGTTTTAGCAAAAGTAGTACATCTTTAAGTTATAAAGTTTGGATCACGATGATTAGACATAAACTTGATGCGACATAGTACATAAGGAGAAATAAGGCTGTTAGTTTCGAACTTCTGATCTTCAGCGTCGTTGATACCTTGGCGAGCTCCTCCTCCTCCTTCTAACATATATACATTCCCATGAGCACCTTCGACTTGTTGACCTTGGTTTTGAGGACATTGATTCCGATAGTGTCCTTGCTCCCCACATCCGAAACACGTAACTATGGTCTTGCCTCTACAATTCCTGGCATTGTGTCCTAGTTGTTGACACTTGTAGCATAACAGAGGACAAAGTCCGTGTGATGATACTTACATCGATTACATAGTGGGTAGGTTCGGCGCCATAACCTCTGCCTTCTATTGGTGCAGCAACATAAACCATTGCGGTCTCTTGCCCTCTCTATTCTACGTTGTTGATGATGGTTAGTGTTACGGTTTTGGTTGTTGTTGTTATAACCTCCTTAGATCTTCCCACTTTCTTTTGTTGTTGTTGGTTTGGTTATCGTTGTAGTTGGTGCCGTTGTTGGGGTTGTTGTTGTTTTGGTTGGTGTTGGTGTACTTGCCTCTCTTCCTGGGCCATGAGCTTTTGAGTCAATCGAATAGCTCCCTCAATCGTTTCTTGGTCAGAGAAGAAGTCACATCTCCTTGAATAACCTCGGGAAGTCCCCCGATAAAAGCCTCTAGTAACTTCTCGTTATCCGAAACCATAGATGGGCATAACACGGCCAATTCTTGAAATCTTTGAATGTAAGTATCAATGTCATTTTACCCATAGTTACCAACTCATAGAATTGTCTCCAACTTTTCACTTCGTGCGAGGACAAAACTTCTTAGTTACCAAACCCTTGAATTGCTCCCAAGTAAGCTTGAAAGCATTCTCTATTCCCATCGGTCGAGCATATGAGTTCCACACGACATGCTCCATCAAAGTAGTGTACTCGTAGCAAACTTGACCTTGTTATCATCCGGGCAATTACATAACAAAAACACGGACTCCAATTTCTCGAACCATCTAACCATGGCGGTTGGCTCCTTCATCCCTTTAAACTTGGTGGGATCTCCACTCTTGAAATCCTTATCACGAGCGACTTTTAACCCCAGGGACCCTCTTACATTTCTTTGCGGCAGCTAGCGGCAAGTTTTACTAGCTGGCTTGCAGCCAGCTTCTAAGACAGCGGCCCGGCGATCCACCGCTTCCCTTTCCATCCTTAAAGCATCGGCAATGCTATCATTCACCAACTTTTGAATTCTTTGCTTGGGTCATTTCGGTGTGGCTTTCTTCGGCGCCATATCTTCTTCAAAACAAGAGGAAGTGTGAGGCGTAGCAAAATCCGATGTTAATAATAAAGCGCTTCAAAAGAAATGTGATAAGAAACGATAAGTTTGAGGTTATTTTTGAAATGATCGGCGGGTTCGAAAAGATGGGTTATGAGGTGTTGTAAGTGCTTCAATGTATGATGGTCTAGAGACTTAATGTGTGAATAAAGTGTGACTCGACATGTTAGTGGTGAAACAAAGGAGTGAGAGCGACTTCGCCCTATTTAAAAGTTTATCTCGGCATTCGTCGTTATCGATAATGAATGGTGATATAAAAAATTTGTGATAGGGAATGACAAGGAATTCTCGCGTTAGAGTATGAGGAAATGATAATGGGATGGGAATTTAAAGGCATCCATGTGACAATCAATGTGAAATGAAAGTGAATAACTTCGAAAAATACGTATAAATGCTTGCAAAGTGAACATGCACTTATGATGAAATGATGAGATGCTATGATAATGTAGTTATAGTCTAGGGTCAATGATGCGACCTAGTTCTCTATAATCAAGCTCGATGCCAATCTGTCACACCCCCAATTACATTTTGCAAATGAATGGAATTCTCGGGATTGACTGTCATAGCATCACAATCACAGTTATATTGAGCGACCTAAAGTGTCGTTTGAAAAGAACATCGTTTGGTTTAATAAAACAATCAGAGTTTACAAAGTAAGTCCCAAATGAAAATCAACTTGTGCGGAAAATAAGTTTGTTACAATACAAACGATGTTTTAAAGTACGTAAAACCCAAGTGAGGCGTCGTCCCACGACGCCACCACGACTCCATGATGTGTCCAAATGCATGCCATGAAGTGAATGCCTTAGATACCTGAGATAAAACATGCTAAAAAGTGTCAACACAAAGGTTGAGTGAGTTCATAGAGTTTGAGTTGAAATGTAAAGCCCTTCAAAATCGATTATGTAGCAAAGGCATTGTAAATCCACTCAGTTCCAAGTTCCGCCCATACAAAACTTGCAACCTGTGTATTCACAACCCATTGCCAAAGTGTAATATAGTTTATGTTCAAGTCCACATCGTCAAATGAATTCACAAAAATAGTGCATGGCTCAATGTATCGAAATCGTTTATGCAGCAAAGGCATTGTGAATCCACTCACAGTTCCAAGTCCGCCCATACAAAACTTGCAACCTGTGTGTTCACAACCCATTGCCGAAATGTATATAGTGTATGTTCAAATCGTTCCAAGACCATTAGTCCATGAATATACCAAGACCGTTAGACCAATGAATATACCTGCCGTTAGACCAATGAATATACCAAGACCGTTAGACCAATGAATATACCAAGTCTGTTAGCTCAATGAATATACCAAGACCGTTAGACCAATGAATATATGAAATAGAAATTCTAAGTATGGCAATAATGTTACTACGCATGACTAAACATTTAGTTCGGATAAACATATAATTTGCAAATAGTCATGAATGTAATAAAAATAGTAGAGCATGTATCTCCCCAAAATAGTTTATGAAAGCAAGTAAAAGTAGGGGGCTCTGAACTCACTTGGTGGAATGATGCGAAGACAAAAGTGAGTACACCGAGATGTAATGTGATAATGAATCTTGACCTATGATGAACGATATGACATGTAATGAGTTGCAATGTAATGTTATGCATGCATTTCGTATGTTATTTATACCATTTCCGAGTTTTGAAAATATTACTTATCGTTAGAAAAATACTGGTTTGGCGTCTTGACCAATCCAAAATCACTTTTCAAGTTTTTACGTCAAAATGTCATCCTACAATGGTTTTATAATGATTTATGGTGAAATTTTCACTTTTCTTCGTAAAACAATGTCGCCTGAATTTTATGAAAGTGACAAAATGGCTTCGAAAAATAGTCGTAAAACGGTTATGCGTCGACCGTTAGAGAGCGAACTTCGACGGTTTTGGAAAGTTTGTATCGATATCTAGAAGTTTCGATTCGAAGTTTTCGTCCAAAAGGTCTCGATCATAAAGATATTAAGGGGTGAAGTTGGTGATTTTTGGCTAATTGTGCGAGAAAAATTAGTTACGGCAAGTTTATGAAAAAGTGCATATCTTTGTCGTTTCAAATCCGTTTTTTTACGTTTTATACGTCCTTAGCTCCGTATCAAAGTATACTAATATATTTTTGACAAGTCGAAATAATTTGTGAAGCTTAAGGCTCGTTTTTGACTCGATTAAAGTAAAAACATGTTGCTGAAATTTTCAGAAAACATATATTTCGTCGTCAAACTTGTAAAATCCATAACTTCTTCGTTATAACTCCGTTTTATTCCGTTCAAGCGGCCACGGATTCGTTTTAAAGTATATTTTCTAAATATCAAGGCCAAAAATTCGTGCCTACTGTCGGATTTTCCAGAAAAACAAAATAAGAACAGACCACTTTTAATACTTGTCGAAAATAGTTTTTCTCGTACTAAACCTATTCCAATCCCTTCAAATCAACTCCAAAACTAATCTAATCCTACCATACACCTTCTTAGGGTGTCATGGGTTCCTAAACATCATCAAGACATATATATAACAAGGGGATAATTATAGGATGACCTTTATATATAGAACTCTTAAAATCAAAGTAAAAATGGTATAAACAACACAAGTCTTGCATGTTTTTGCTCAAAAATGATGAGATGAGTATGAAATGAATATGTAAGATGAAAAATAAATATGAGATGCTTACAAGTGATATGATGAGGTGATAAGAACCAAGGATAGCCTAAACACTCTAGGTTTTTATTTCAAAACCTTAATAAGAGTATTATCTAGATTGTTTTAAACTTGATCTTGGAAAAACTTTGATGAAATCTCCTATCCCCTATGCTTGGCCGGTTTGAAGAGTAAGAAAAACAAGAGAGAAAAATATCTTGATTTAACTTGAATGATTGAAGTGAATGAATTAAGTGAAAGTATGCAACATTGAGTATAGATATAGATATGAAGAAAATTTTTACCAAAACATTAATGAGGTACCCCCCCCTTGGTCGGCCAAGGGGGAAGTATTTGAAAAAGATATTTTTTTTTTTCTTTATATATATAAATGTATATAATTGTTTGTAAGAAAAATGTAGTTAAGTAAAATATGTTGTAACTTGTATATAGTTGTGAAATTAGAGTAGTATTGACTAAAATAAGTTTTAATGGATCAAGGTAAAGTATATTGAGATCACATAAATTGTAAAAATACATTTCTTGTAAAATTTGAGTGATATAATAATTATCGTGTAGTTTTTAAGAAAAACGTCGTAATAATATAAATTTAACGATTTATATACAAAATAAATTTAGAACACTAGGTAAACTCAAAATATAGTTTTTATGAACTAATGTAAGTATAAAAATACATCGGGATCATTTTTGAAAGTAACGGGTTAAATATACAAAATAAAAACTCACGCGATAAAGATCATTAAATATAAAAATTACGCGTATAAAGTGAAATGAACTGTCATGAATGAACTAATGAGATGCACATGATGTCAATGAAATGTAGACTAATCATAGTCCATATGAAATGTACGTGATGTTATGATCATGAATGCGCCGCTAAACCTTCAGGTTACGTAATTTGAAACAAGTAAACCAAGTTTACTATAAATGTTGAAATAGTGAAACTTGAGAAATGACTTGAAATTGCGAGTTGTCACATTTAGCCAATTGGCTAATTAAGCTATTAAATAAGTAAATGTGAACTAAAAATAAACTGAACAACTGTTAATAAGCTAATTTAACAACTGAATAAGCACAATTATTAAGAAATAAGCACTAAACACTTACAAATAAGCACTAAGCTAAACTGTTACACACTATCTTTGTTTGAGTATCTAAGCACTTTCAAGCTTAAATTTGTTGCTAAACACGAAATAAGTTAGGAAATGAAAGTAACCACTGGAACTAACAAGTTAACCAGCTAAACTCTCTAAAAAGCTAATTTACAAAGTTTGGATTACTCTAATAAGCTTGGGAGAAGCTTTTGAAAAAGCTGGTAATCACTGATTTATTAGTGTACTAAGTAAAATGGAAAAAACTAAAAGCTAATAGGGCTATCAAATAAGCTAGGAATTTGAAAATTAAGCTTGGAGCCTTGAGATAGCTAGGTGAGCTTCTCAAAAAGCTAAGGTACACAAGCTAATACTCACTAATGAGCTTTGTGAGAGCTTGTGAAATAGCTTGTAAACGGTGCCAGGGCATGCTTTTGGAAAAAGGTTCAAAATAAGCTAAGTAAAAGGTTTAAAAAGCTATCTAGAAAATATAAAATTACTATGACAGATAAGCGGGTTTGAATGTTGATATACCAAAAGCTCAAATCTTGAAAGCTAATAATAAGTTCACAAGAAATTCACAAAGTTTATTCAAAAACGTGAACTAAGAAAGTTTTTGACTTTTAAGTTATTCTCAAGTTTGACTTATATGAACTTGTAATCAATCCTAAGCACTGATTATGATATATTAAGCTAAAATAAGATTAATTTAAACTAGATTAACAAGCTATAAGCTACTGTGATGATTTTTAGTTCCTAATTCCTAACAGTTAACTAGATAAGTGAGATTAAAAGGTATTTTGACTATTTAATGAACAAGCATGTTGGTTTTCTTGTTTATATGAGCTAATAAGACCTAATAAGACATGCACCAAACAAGAACAATGACTAGAACAACCTCTAACTCAGTTGAACAAACAAATCCAATCAACCCTTAATGTTTTGAAGATTTTCAAAAAACAAAACACTGATTAAAACCATGCCATGGATTACAGACCTTATATTATCATATATTGAAGCTAAATAAGCATTAAACAACAACTCTAACAACATGAAACTAAGAAATTACACTTATACTATTTTAATTGTCAAACTAAATTTTTTTAACAACTACAAATTAAAAAGAACAAGCCTATGCTTGAACTTTATTGTTTAATTATACTTAATTATAACTAAGAAACATACAAACACAAAGATTCAAGCTTATGAATATCTTACACAGTGAAATGCCAAATGGATCAAAAGGCTTACAAATTGGATCCAAGCACAAGACTGAAAATTGAGTCACACAAACACAACCTAAAGCTTCCCAATAAGCACTAAACCCAAGGGCAATCCTTATTAACCTGCTCCAGGCTTTGATCACCATCTTCATATTTTTTATTTTTCACTAATTTTTTTTTGGTATTTTTGGTATTTTTTGCATTTTACTTCTAAACTGATTTTAAGGTTACTAATAGCTTAAACAAGCTATGTAGGAGCTTATGTTAGCTTATTCAGTCCTTATCAACGACTACACAACATTTGATCTTAACATGAGATTTTGAACAAGAAAATTGGTATAAACTGAAAATGACAATGAAACTTGAAATTTATTATTGATAAAGATTCACATATACTCAAAAACACTTAAACAAGTACTTAAAAGTTTAAACTTACTCTGGAAAGCTTGAATTTATTAAAACGACATAAGAAAATTAAAATTACACTAGATATCTTTCCACATTGCCTCTTATCTTCTTTATAGATATCTTTTTGACTTGGTGTCGACCTCTGAACATTTCCCACTTGACTTCAAATTTGCTTGAATTCATCAATTACACGGTCCTCACACACATGGCATTTTTGGCGCCAAAAAAGTCTTAAGCAGGTTATATGCATTTAATGCAATTTGGTGGATGTGGAGGTGTTAGGGGAGTGGGTAGAGAGGTGGAAAGGTGGTGGTGAGGTGGAGAGGTGGGGAAAAACCACTCTGGTTTTGGTTTAACAGGCAAGGTGAAGGAGATGTACAGTGTACATGGTTTTGGCGGGTTTGACTATTTTTGACCGTTGGATATTTAAGTGGGGGTTCAAAAAGGGGGGTCACAGGTTTATTTGACTGGGGTCTATTGGTTTGGCTGGTTTAAAATTACACAAAAGGGTCCGTTTGGTTTGTTTAATACACAAGGACCATAAATGTAAATTCTGAAAATGAAGGGACCAAACCTGTAAATTTTCCAAAGTTATAAAAAGGATCAATTCTGCCAAACTTTAATAGTACAAGGACCATAGTTGATTATTTTCCATTTTTATATTTCCAAGGACTATTTATGACACTTTTTAAACTTGAGGGACCTTTTCTGCCATTTGACCAAAGATTCATTCAAGGACCAATTTTGACAACTTAGAATATTTCAGGGACCTTGAATGATAAAACTCCATATTTTTAGATTCCAGGAACTAGATTTGACAACTTTTAAACTTGGGGACTAAACTCCAATTATGCAAACTTGATATGTTTTCATCGATTTTGATATTTTGCATTTAAAAACACATAAAACACTTATTTGTGATATATTTTTATCATTTTGATGCATTTCGAGTGTTTTCAGATGTTTTTTTTGCAGTTTAATCCAGTACAAAAATATGAGTATTTAGACACTCATCAATCCCCCACACTAAACTATTGCTAGTCCCTAGCAATCTTTTATGAAAAATGAATGGATTTCATCTCTTTGCAAAATCCATTATACTGGAGTAGCCAATTGTTTCAGTTCAAGTAAGAACTTTGGTACAATGATAACCAAATGATTTTGAGCAAATCACCAGCTTTCAACGGGTTTGATTTGTCTTTACCGGAAGCCGTTTGCTTCTGGACTAGCCAACTCTTAGATAAATTATCAATATTATCTTTGGTGAGTCGATAACCAATTATGGTTTTCACGCCTTTACCACAAGCCATAAACTTGCGGGCTAGCCAACTCTTCACTAGTTAAAGATATGGTGAGTTGAACACCATACAATTTTGGGAAATTGCAAGTGTAAGGACTTGAGATATCTTTACCAAGAGCCGTTTTGCTCACTGGATTAGCCAATCCTTATGTGGGTTAGACATGGCGGTGATTACCATTTCTTGAGTAAGTGAAAACACTTACCTCCAAAAAATTTGGCAAAAACGGGAATCGGGTGGTATAATTACATGATAAAATTCGTGAGAATTCCCCCACACTAGAAATGAATATTGCCCTCAATATTCAAAGTCCGCGTAGCGGTTATGCCGAAACATAGAACGTAAAAGGGAAATATTACGGCCTTTATTTTATTTTTGATATATACACATTTTTTTTTTTTTTGGTGAAACTTATATACAACAGCGGGGGGCAACTCCCCCACACTAGGGTGGTAGAAAATAGAAAGAAGTCAGAAATATGGGTGAAAACCCATATAGTGTGCTACTATTTTTTGATTCGAGTCACTAGCTTGACTCGATCCCCGCATTCATTGGTTCATGGGGAAAGTTTGTAGATCCGGGACAACCACGGGTGGAATGTCCTCTCCAAAATAATGCTTTAATCGATGACCATTCACTTTAAAATTTGGACCATCATGTTGATATAACTCAATGGTGCCATAAGGATAAACCTTAGTAATAGTAAATGGACCGCAGACCAGCGGGACTTAAGCTTTCTACGAGAATATCTTCAATCTTGAATTGAAAAGAAGGACTCGATCATGCGTTGAAAAGCGGTTCTTGATTTTGGAGTCATGAATCTTCTTTGTCTTTTGTTTGTAGATCAAAGAGTTCTTGTATGCTTGATCACGGAGTTCATTTAATTCATTCATTTTGAAATTTCCTATGATCACCACTGCCCGAATATCGAAGTTTGCATGTTTCAAGGCCCAATATGCTTTGTGCTCAAGTTCAATCGGAAGATGACATGCCTTTCCGTATACTAGCTTGTATGGAGTACACCCTATTGGTGTTTTATAAGGTGTCGCACGGAAGGCCCGAGTCGTCATCCGTTTATCCCACCAGGATCACGATTTTAAGCCACCTCTGTCCTTTCAAGAATTCTTTTAATCCTTCGGTTGGAAACTTCCACTTGCCCACTTGTTTGGGGGTGGTATGCAGTGATGAGACGGTGGGTTACACCATACTTTTGCATGACACGATCAAATTGGTCATTGCAGAAATGTGTACCACGATCACTAATTATAGATCGCGGAGTTCCAAACCTAGCAAAAAGAGATTTTAAAAATTTCACAACAACTCGGGCATCATTGGTAGGTAAAGCTTTCGCTTCAACCCATTTTGAAAAATAGTCAACAGCCACGAGTATGTATTTGTTGCCTCGAGATGATGGAAATGGTCCCATAAAGTCAATGCCCGGATGTCAAAGATCTCACATACTTGAATGGCGTTTTGCGGCATTTCATTTCTTTGTGAGATATTCCCGTGACGTTGACAAGCGTAGCAGGCTTTGACAAATTACGTGGGCATCCTTGTAAATCGTAGGCCAATAAAACCGGAATCAAACACCTTTTTGGCGGTGTAGTTTGGACTATGATGGCCCCCGTTAAGGGTCAAGCATGGCAAGCTTTGAGAATGTCAATAGCTTCCTGTCCATAAACACACCGTCGGATGACTTGATCCGCACAGATTTTGAATAAGTAGGGTCGTCCCAGAAGTAATGTTTAACATCCTTGAAGAATTTGTTCTTCTGTTGGTTCGACATCCCTTTCACTATGAAGTTACCCGCATGGTAATTTGGCGGCGAAGATAAACCATGGGGTTATAGTAGAGTTTCCACGAAAAGAAACCGCATTGAGTGTCTCGAGAGGAAATGTTTCATTTATTTCCTTTTCTCGAAAACATCTTGGTGAGGGTTTTCTAGACGGGACAGATGATCGCTAACCAGGTTCTCGCTCCTTTTTTATCACGTATAATGATATCAAATTTTTGTAGGAGGAGAACCCAACGGAGCAATCTCCGCTTTGCATCTTGTTTTGCAAAGAGATATTTGAGAGCCGAGTGATCCGTATACACCACTCATTTGGTCAAGATTAGTCACGGCCGAAACTTCTCAAATGCATACACCACGCACTAATAGCTCTTTTCTTCGTGGGTGGTGTAATGAGTTTGAGCTACAATCATTGTTTTACTTGCTTAGTGGATAGGCCGAAAATGCTTGGATCTACGTTGCTCTAGGTACTGCACCGATAGCAAAATCACTTGCATCGCACATGAGTTCAAAGGGTAAATCCAAATCGGAGCAACGAGAATGGGTGCTTCGGTAAGCTTTTTCTTCAATGTTTCAAAAGCTTTGATGCACTCGTGAGAAAGATCAAAAGGAGCATCTTTTCAAGAAGATGGGTCATAGGCCGGGCGATTTTAGAAAAATCTTGTATGAATCTGCGATAAAAACCGGCATGACCTAAAAACTCCTAATACCTTTGACGGTAGTAGGATGAGGCAGTTTAGCAATAACATCGACTTTTGCTCTATCGACCTCAATCCCGTTTTTTGAAATCTTATGGCCAAGGACTATGCCTTCTTTGACCATAAAGTGGCTCTTCTCCCAATTTAGACAAAGATTGGTGTCTTCACACCGTTGAAGCATTTTTTCTAAATGGGAGAGACATGTTTGAAACGAGTCCCCAATGACCGAGAAGTCATCCATAAACACCTCCATTGTTTCCCCGATCATGTCGTGGAAAATGGCCATCATTCATCGTTGGAACGTGCAGAGGCATTACATAGGCCAAAAGGCATACGTCACATAGGCAAAAGTTCCGTATGGGCAGGTGAATGTAGTCTTATCTTGATCCCATGGATCAATGGGATCTGAAAATAACCCGAGAAACCATCAAGGAAACAATAGTACTCGTCCCCTGCTAATCTCTCAAGCATTTGGTCCATGAAGGGTAGAGGAAAATGGTCTTCACGGGTGGCGTCATTCAACTTACGATAGTCAATGCAAACACGCCATCCCGTTACTAATCGAGTTGGAATTAACTCGTTTTCTTCATTTGTGACAACAGTTATGCCACCCTTTTTAGAAACACAATGAATTGGGCTAACCCAAGGACTATCTGAGATCGGGTAAATTAATCCTGCATCAAGAAGTTTGAGAACCTCTTGTTTAATAATATCATGGATTTTTGGATTTACTCTTCTCTGATGTTGAACTACTGGTTTGAAGTCTGGTATGTGCTAAAACACATACCTTTTCATTATCAAAACTGACCCAAAATAACCAAGAAAGAGCCGTTTATTACTAATATTTGTGGTTTTCTTGAGTTTGTGCTTGTGCAGGTATGGATATGTAAATACACGCAAAAAGGAACCAAATCAGACGTAAATCCGAGCACAAGAGATTTAGAGAGCTTAAGCTGAGCCGGAAGATCAAAATTGAGCATTTATGAAGATTTTATTCTCCGAGGATGATTTTTGGAAGTTTTAATCAAGTTTGAAGAAATGTCAAAACTGGCCCCTCAAGTTTCAACATTTGGCAAAAGTGGCCCTTGAAGATTCAAAAATTGCAAATTGGCCCTTGGTTTATTTGAAGATTGATAAAATCAGTCCTTGGAAGATACTTTCAGAATTACATGTTTGGTCCTTGGATTTCAAATCCCTTTGCAAGTTTGGTCCTTATATGTGCATTGGATCATTTAATCTAGTCCATAATAATCCTAGTCCAATATCCATTAAACAAAAACCCTCGGCCCAAAGTACTCCTACCCGGTCCAATAAACAAACCCGCCACCCTTTAATACCTATTAACCCGCCCATTTACCCATTACCCACTATTTTACCCGGGTCAACGCCCCATGACCCGGTCAACTCCCTTTGAAATATAATAAACAAATCCCAAACGCTCCCTTTTCACTTTCTTCCCCAATCCAAACACCCAGCAATTACCGTTTACCATTTACCACCAATTACCCACCTTACATCGTACTAAGGATCTTTCCAAGCTTCTAGACACACCTGACTTGTCGATAAAGAATGCCACGTGGACAAATGGAGCTCTCCTATTGGCCGTAACAACTCATATGGTGAATTGGAGCAATGTGATTGGAGGATATGACAAGGAATGATTGGGTGGCTGTGAATGGACTTCTAGGCTCTTCCAAGAGGGATCCCAAGCTTGAATTCCAGCTATAAATAGACCCTTAAGCTCACATTGTAGTCGTGTATTGTTTTCTCTTAAAAATTAGCTTTATGTTTTCATTAGTCTTTCATTGTTTTTAATAGTTTTCAATAGTTTGTAATTTCAGTTTTCATTGTAATCTCTATTTCAGTTTTAATAAAATCTCAAGTTTTATGCCTTTTTCTCTTGATTTAAATTAAATGATTCAATGGTGGATTAAGTTGTTGTTATCTTGTTGTTATAAGCTTATATAAGCTTCCTATAGCTTTTGTAAGTTTAAAACTTTGCTTCATTGTTTTAATCTCATATCTTTTACAAAAATTTACTTAAGTCAATATGGGTCAAAAATAAAAAGTCAAACTGCTTCTTTGGTAGTGCTTATTTTCCAGTCTAATTTGCTTTTTCTCATTTAAATATAGTGTATGCATATTTGTCTTTCAAATATCTAAGCTCAAAAGGGTAATCCAACCATTTTGTACCAAACAGTCTCAATGAGGAGTGTTTGGCACTAAGGGTTTCTTGCCCATTCTAGGTATCCTTTTGAGTTGAGATTGTTTGATTTGATTCACTTTAGCAATTTTGTAGTGATTTTAACAGTTACATCATAACTTATAGAGTCAAAAAATCATTTTCAAGGTCTTTTCACCCATAAGTCAGCCAAAACAACTTATGGTGAAGCATTGGTATAAGTATTTGTTTGAGTCTCATCTTGAGTCACTTGGGTCATTTTAAGTTTGTGTCAAGCTTTGGTTGAAGGTCACAAAGTGTCAAAACATTTTGGCCAAGTTTCTTTAACTGTCAAATACTTCTCAAAAAGTCCCTTAGGATCAGTTTTTCAAGCAATTTTCATGGTCTTAATCAATTCAAAAATCCAAAAAAATTAGTTTTCTACAGATTTGAGTAATAGCTAGCTTATCTTCAGTTTGACAAAGTTCCAAAAGTTTTATAAGCTCTAAATCAGCTTTCAAATCTGTCCTCTGTCACATGTTTTTCTCAAAGACACACACGTTCAGTCCCATGTCCCTTTATATCGATCTTGTCGATCTTCATTTGAGCTTCAAAAGTTTTGAAACTTGGTTTTCTTAACTCTCTGGGACTTGGTCTAAATCTGTTGCTATTTGTCTTGGGTTCACAAACTTGTTTGCTAGCTTAAAAATAAGCTCAAAGTACCTACCTTATTGACCTTAACTGTTGGAATTTCAGTGATCAAAATAAGTTTTCGGGCTTATTAGATCTGTAGGTAAAGCTTAAATCACTCCTAGATAACTTAGGATAGTTAGCTTATTAGGACTCCCCCTCCCATTAGCTTATTTGCTTGTTCCCTTTAGCTTATTAGCTTATTATCTAGTATACCTCATTTTAGCTTAATCCTACCTTGATCCTTAGTTAATTGCATGCTCCCATAGTTCTAAAACTGTCACTTTGAGGTTTCTGTTAGATTCTTTTAGCTAGAATTCAGTTTAGTAATTTTTAGCTTATTCATAAGTGCTTATTTGTAACTGTTTTACTGCAACCCTCATATCTTTCACATAAGCTATAGATTTCTTATTTTTCTTAGATCCAGAATAACATTTGAGAATTTTCCTGAGTTTTTCATAATTTTTGGTCATTGTTTGCTATTTTTCTAGATTTAAAACAGTTTTTAGACACTTTTAAATAGCTTTTATTGCAAATAATTAAGAAAAAGTTCAAAAAAAATAATTTTTCAATTTTCCCAGTTTAATAAAAATATAAAAAGCATAAAAAATATTTTTCCTTATTTTTCCCCTTTTATTTGGTATTTTTCACAATTTAAATTAGATTTAAATAGTTTTAAATTAATAGAAAATAGAAAAATAATCAAAAAAAATAAAAAAATAGTTTTGAAAAGTCTCTTATGGTATTTTAGATTTTATAAAAATAGTTTCACATTTTTCTCTTTTATTTTCATAATTTTTAGTATTTTAATTTAGTTTAAATAGTTTAAAATTAGTTTTTAATTTAAATAAAATCCAAAAAAATAGTTTTAATTAATAATTAGTTTTCACATTGCATTTCTAGAGTAAAAATAATTTTAGGCATTTTTAGGATATAATTTAGAAGTAGTTGCATTTTAATTACGTTTTATTAATTACGTTTTAGTTAATTCACACTTAGGATTTCAGTATAGATTCCCTTATTACTTAATTACTTTCCCATTCCCGTAGTTTAATAAAATCAAAATAAAACAAATCAAAACATCGAGCATTAAATTCCAAACCAAATACGACGTTGGCAATTCACGCCTCGTTGGGAAACGATTCTAGGTTAACTAATCTGTTTCAACGATCACACACGGGATTTGATTTATTATTCTTTTCCTAAAGGAATTTGAATCTATCTTCGTGATTATTTTTGATATCGATATTGAGGTTTTATCCATACACACATACCCTTAAGCCTTCATTATCAGCGAATCAGTGTCTGAACTGTTTTAAGTTTCTTACGGTTAGTCATTCACAAGTGGCTAGCTTGTGTGAGATAACTTGACGGTTTTGGCATTGTCTTTTGCTCGAAATCAAATTTTGGCGCCGCTGCCGGGGAGGTTGTGTCACGACAATATCGTTTGAGGTTTGACGATTAGTGACTCGAGATCCTTCCTTCGAGAAGTTATTGTTTTTATAAAAAATTAAAAAAGTAAAAAATATTTTCCTTTTTCTTTTGTATATATATATATCATATTAAAAATACAAAAAGATTTTCTCTTGTGTTTTGCTAATAAATAGAAGACACCAATTATATAACATTCTCAACGGAGGTGTTATCATTAATAAATTCCCGAACTAAAGATCAAAAACTTGCCTTTGTCGCCTTGTGAGTCGATTTATTTCTATTTGATAAACAAACTGTGTGGTGGGTATAAGGACGGCCTCACATTAAATTGCGGCTGTAAAGAAGCGGGTTTTTAATAAGCTTCGCGACCTGACAAAAAGCTTCTCCGCTCGCCAGCGTTTGTCTTGTAGAGGTGATTTATTCACTTTGGATTATTGGTTAAGTTCACTGTGTTTTCGAATACCGTTCGTTTTAATTGCCTTGGTTTTGAAAGTGCATGCGCACTCGTTCTAATAACTACAGACCGATACTTGAAACCGCTACAATTCCGCGAAGGCGAAATAGACGTGCTCCATTAGTCGAACCCGAGATTCGAACTAATCAAGACCCGCCCATCATCGAAATGGCGGAGGACAACCGATCTATGCTAGAGCAACTCCAAGCACCAACCGAGGGTTATGGAGAAGCCATCGTCGTCCCCGGCAATCTGTTTGCGATAACTTTGAGCTTAAACACGGATTGATAAATTTGGTTTCGTCAAGCCAATTTTACTGATTTGAGAGGGACGATCCTCACACTCATATCCGACGATTCAACAAGCTCACGTCTACGATCAAGTACCGTAACGTTCCGTAAGAGGCTATCAAGCTTCTACTCTTCCCGTTTTCACTCGAGGGCCGCCCGGATTTGACTCGAAAAACTACCCCCTCGATCAATAACCACATGGGAGAATTTAGTATCAAAATTCGTGAACGAATTCTTCCCACCGTCTAAAACAACAAGCCCTAAAAATGAAATAACAAAATTCACACAAAGATTTGATGAATCATTTAGTGAGGCATGGGACCGATTCAAAGATTTGCTTAGGCAATGTCCCCATCATGGTTTTACGGAATTACACCAACTTGATACGTTCTATAACGGTTTGAATGAGACTGATCAAGACTCTCTCAATGCCGCCGCGGGTGGTAATTTGTTGAGCCGATCAACGAGAGATGCCTTGTCAATTATTGAGAACAAATCTAAAGTTCGTACATCACGTAGCAAATCGGTTGTCGCCGAGTGGGTGTTACACCATCATCCTCGTCTTACGAAAATACGTCTAGCACCGATGCTAAGATTGATAAGCTTACGGACATGATTCAGGCTTTGGTTAAGATTAAGACCGCTAAGGTTAATTCTTCTCCACCCGCTTAAGTCAAAGCGGTGGAAACGACTTGTACTACTTGTGGTGGCCCGCATGCCTACTACAATTGTACCACCACCGATGGAAATCCTTTCGAAGCTAATGCCGTAACCGGAGGTAACCAATACCGTTCTCAGGTTGAACCAAACCCTCGTGTTAGTAATCAAATTGGACCTCCGAGATTTTCTCAATCGAACAATCGAATCGTTTTAATCGAATCAAGTTCGTGGACCAAATGTTCAAAACCAATTCAAACCCCCACCAAATCAATACCCGAATCAAGGAGTCAATTACAATCAAGGATATCCAAATTCAAGCTATCAAGCTTCGCCTTTGCCTTCAAATGAATTCACGAATTACGTTCAACACAACAATTCTACCATCAACACTATGCAAAATCGAATTACAAGTTTGAGGAACGAGTTTCAATCTTCGTTGACTAGACAAAGCAATGAGTTTAAGAATGAGATTCGACTTCAGAACAACAAATTGGATGCTTCGCAGAATAAACTCAAAAACATGTTGAATGTCGTTTGCTTTGTGTAAGGTCATGACCCTCAACTTCGGGATCTCTTCCGAGTGATACCATTCCCAACCCGAAGGGTGAGTTAAAGGCTATAACCACACGGAGTGGTAAGGCTTATGATGAACCATCGTTTCCTACTCACCGTGAGGGAGGAGGAACGAGAACCGTGGTTATTGAAGAAAATGTGCAGCGCTGCACCGTCCCACCTCCGGTCGTTCAGACTCCGATTCCGGAACCCGATGTTTCGAAGACTACTCTCAAACCCTCACTTCCTTATCCGTCTAGACTTCAAGATCAAAGGATTCGTGATTAAACCGAAAACCAAATGGAGAAATTTGTTGAAATCATTCAATCCTTGAACTTTAACATCAGTTTCACCGACGCTTTACTCCTCATGCCGAAATTTGCCGCCATGATCAAAAATTTAGTGAGTAATAAGGAAAAGTTGGCCGAAATTGCAAAAACACCGTTGAATGAGAATTGCTCGGCGGTGATCCTCAAGAAACTTCCCGAAAAGTTAGGAGACCCCGGCAAATTTCTTATCCCTTGTGAGTTTCCGGGAATTGTGAAATGCTCCGCCTTGGCCGATCTTGGTGCGAGTATTAACTTAATGCCTCTTTCGATTTATAACAAGCTTTCTCTCCCGGAACTCACTCCTACTAAGATGACTCTTGAACTCGCAGACCGATCAACCTCTATTCCTAAAGGAATCGCCGAGGATGTCTATGTGAAGGTCGGACCACTACATTTTCCCGCCGACTTCGTTGTCGTTGACTTTGATGCTGATTCCCGAGTGCCGCTTATTCTCGGGAGACCTTTCTTACGAACGGGTCGTGCGATGATTGACGTTTATGAAGGAGAAATTACTTTACGATCTCATAAAGAAACCGTCTCATTTAACATTAACCATCCTTCGAGATACTCCTCCAATTATGATGATGCTTCTATTAATCGAATCGACGTTCTCGATATTGCTACGGAGGAGTATGCTCAAGAGCTTCTTGATTTTATGAATGGTAATCCCACTATTCATTCTGAAAATATTGAACCATCTCGAGCCTATTATTGCCGATTCTTCCCCTCTCTCCTCCGTTCGAGGGAGGTGATTTCATTTTGGAAGAAATCGATGAGTTTCTTGCTGATGATGAATCGATTCCACCTGGAATTGATGATGGTGTTTATGATTCGGAGGGAGATATCCGTTATCTTGAACAATTGTTGAATGAAGATCCATTACCGTCACTCCTCCAAAGAGATCACGATTAACGAAATCAAAGAAGTACAAACGTCTAATGAAAATCCTCCTGAGCCCGAGCTCAAGGATTTACCTCCTCATCTTGAATACGCTTTTCTTGAAGAACCGAACAAATTTCCCGTCATCTTTGCTAAAAACTTGAAAGATGAGGAGAAAACCGCACTTTTGGATGTTCTACGAAAACACAAAAATGCAATCGCTTGGCAAATTCGACATCAAAGGAATCAATCCTCGCTTCGTACCCACAAAATTTTAATGGAGGATGATTGTAAACCCGTGATTCAACAACAACGTAGGGTTAACCCAAAAATTCATGAGGTTATCAAAAAGGAAGGTCTTAAACTCCTCGACGCCGGAATCATTTATCCAATCTCAGATAGCTCATGGGTTAGCCCTATCCATTGTGTTCCGAAGAAAGGTGGCATGACCGTCATTGCCAATGACAATAATGAGTTGATTTCCACACGCCTCATCACCGGATGGAGGGTGTGTATTGATTATCGAAAATTGAACGATGCTACTCGCAAGGACCATTTCCCGCTACCTTTTATGGATCAGATGCTAGAACGTTTAGCGGGGAATGACTTCTATTGCTTCCTCGATGGTTTTTCTGGTTACTTTCAAATTCCGATTGATCCGCATGATCAAGAAAAAACGACTTTCACGTGCCCTTATGGAACGTTTGCTTACCGACGAATGCCATTTGGCTTATGCAATGCTCCCGGTACGTTCCAAAGGTGCATGATGGCTATTTTCATGACATGATCGAGAAGTCTATGGAAGTTTTTATGGATGATTTCTCGGTTTATGGAGATTCTTTCACTTCTTGCCTCTCTCATCTAGACCACATGCTCAAAAGGTGTGAAGACACCAATTTGGTCTTGAATTGGGAGAAGTGCCATTTCATGGTTCGAGAGGGCATTGTCCTCGGCCATAAGATTTCAAAATCGGATTGAGGTCGTATCGAGCTAAAGTCGACGTTATAGCTAAACTCCCTCATCCCACTACCGTCAAAGGTATTCGGAGTTTTTTAGGTCATGCCGGTTTCTATCGCCGTTTCATCCAAGATTTTTCTAAGATAGCCCGCCCTCTGACCCATCTCCTTGAAAAGGATGCCCCGTTTATCTTCACCACGATGCGTTGAAGCGTTTAATATTCTTAAAAGAAATTAACGAAGCACCGATCTTAGTTGCCCCCGACTGGGATTTGCCCTTTGAGCTCATGTGTGATGCAAGTGATTACGCAAATGGGGCAGTCTTGGGGCAACGTAAGTCGAAACATTTTCAACCCATACACTATGCGAGTAAGACATTGTCTGAGGCCCAACACAATTACACGACTATTGAAAAGGAATTATTGGCCGTTGTTTATGCTTTTGAAAAATTTCGACCCTACCTTGTCTTGTCGAAGACCATAGTGTATACCCGACCATTCTCGCCTTAAGTATCTTTTGGCAAAGCAAGATGCTAAGCCACGATTACTTCAGTGGGTTCTCCTCCTTCAAGAGTTTGATGTTACTATTCTTGATAAAAAAGGAGCGGAGAACCCCGCCATCACTTATCTAGACTTGAGAATCCTCATCAAAGTGTGCTCGAGAAAAAGGAGATCACGGAAACATTTCCTCTTGAGACACTTGGGATGATTGCTAAGAAAGACCCGAATACCCCATGGTTTGCCGACTTTGCAAATTACCATGCGGGTAATTTCCTTGTAAAAGGGATGTCGTCCCAACAAAAGAAAAAGTTTTTTAAAGATGTTAAGCATTATTTTTGGGACGATCCCTACTTGTTTAAGATTTGTGCGGATCAAGTAATCCGGCGGTGTGTTCATGGCCAAGAGGCTCTTGATATTCTTAAAGCTTGCCATAACGGACCCACCGGTGGCCATGATGGTGCAAGCTACACCGCTAAGAAGGTTTTGATTCGGATTCTATTGGCCTACCATATATCGAGATGCTCATGATTTAGTCAAATCTTGTGATTCTTGCCAACGTCAAGGGAAAATTTCGCAAAAAGATGAAATGCCACAAAATGCTATTCAAGTTTGCGAGATTTTTGACGTGTGGGGCATCGATTTTATGGGGCCATTTCCATCTTCTAAGGGTAATAAGTATATCCTCGTGGCCGTCGACTACTTGTCTAAATGGGTTGAAGCGAAGGCGCTTCCCACCAATGACGCCCGAGTGGTTGTTAAGTTTCTGAAGAATTTGTTTTCTCGATTCTGAGCACCGTGCTATCATCGTGATCGCGGTACCCATTTTTGTAATGAACAATTTGCTAAAGTTATGGCTAAATATGGAGTTACCCATCGTCTTTCTACAGCGTATCACCCGCAAACGAGCGGACAAGTTGAGGTCTCGAATCGTGGTTTGAAAAATTTTAGAAAGGACCGTAGGAGAAAATCGAGCTTCATGGGCCGATAAGTTAGATGATGCATTATGGGCTTTCCGCACCGCATACAAGACACCCATCGGGTGCACCCCATTTAAGTTGGTGTATGGAAAAGCTTGTCACTTGCCCATCGAGCTCGAACATAAGGCATTCTGGGCCTTGAAACATGCTAACTTTGATCTTAAGACCGCGGGTGATCACCGAAAGTTCAATTGAATGAATTAAATGAGCTTAGGGATCAAGGCTACGAGAATTCTTTGATTTTCAAAGAGAAGACTAAGAGGATTCATGATTCTAAAATCAAAACCGCGTTTTCAACGTTGGTGATCAAGTTCTCCTTTTGAACTCTCGATTGAAGATATTCTCGGGCAAACTCAAAACCCGTCGGTCAGGACCATTCACCGTTGCTCGAGGTTTTCCTTATGGAACGGTGGAGCTTTCTCAGCCCGATGGCCCAAATTTCAAGGTGAATGGTCATCGTGTCAAACATTATTTTGGAGGGGACATCCCATCTATGGTTGTCCCGGATATCCAAACTTTCCCCAAGGACAATTGAATTCGGGGATCGAGTCAAGCTAGCGACTCGGTGATCAAAAACAAGAGCGCCTCGTGGGAGGCACCCCATGCTTATCTTTATCTTCTTTCTATTTTCTAATAAGTGACGCGAAGGGGTCTGCCTCTTCGATTTCTCGTGTTTGGTTGTTTGTGATGTTTTGTCCAGAAATTTCCCGATATGAAGACTCTCGTGCTCGAAGTTTGTCTTTTCTCTACCCGAGTTTCATGATCGTTGCTGATGGAAATCCGATATCCAAAATCTTATCGACTAACGTTTATCTTTTAGCATACTTAATAAACGGCTTTTAGATTTTCGTTGATACCCTTGCTTTAAACATTGAGGACAATGTTTCGTTCTAGTCTGGGGTAGGGTAATCTTCGATTTGATTTGACCGCACTTGCTTGTTTTTTGTGTCATGTACTCTCGAACCCCGCCCGTTTTCCTTAGAAAATGAAAAATTGTGCAAAAATGAGCAAAATTTAAAAATTTTTGAAGCTTTTGTTAAGTCTTTTTGATTGAAAAGTTTGCTAGTCTCTTAAACAAGAAGCTATAAATTCATGTAATTCTAGCTCACAAGGCCAAGAATTTGCAAGTTTACCTGAGAGATTTTAAATATGCATGACTTAATTTCATTTAGACAAAGCATTTGCTAAGTTAATATATGTTTTGAAACCTTGTTGACTTTCTGGTGAGTAGGAATGGAATTCTGACTTGACCTAAGGCGTGTTGAGCCTTAGCTTGTTCCTTAACCATAGATAACCTAAAATTATCGGCTAAGCATCCATGGATCTCATTATTTGGGATTTTAATTTTGCGGAGATCGAGAAATGATAGAGTTACTTATGAGTTTAGATGCTAAGCGTGGAGTAGTTGGTTCTCTTTAAAGCCCATCGAAGGTACTTATGGCTTTTTGTTCCCACAAAATTGTTTCACCCCATATCTGTCTAATCAATAATTAGAGATGTTGAGTTTTGGCGATAGTTAGTTCTTTATCTTCTTAAAAGAATCTTTGTTTTAAAATTGGGTACACATCAAGGATCCGTAATAAATAAGCAATAAGTGATAAGTGAAAAGTAATAAATAAAGTTGTGAGCTGCGGTGTCGAGATCGGACCCTTGGATCTTTAGCCTGATTGAATGAGGTCTTAGCCTAGCCAGCTGGGATCCTCATCTCATGAAGCCTATAGTCTTGGAATTACCGTGAAGCTCAAGTAGTTCATAGCTCATATAAATAAAAAGTATAAGTGCAAAAAAAAAAAAAAAAAAAAAATGATGTTGAAAAATGTTGAAAAAAAGTCGAAAGTATAAGTGAATAAAAAATTCCTAGATGTGGACCTCATTTTTGGGACAATGGTTCTTGAGAGAAGACGGATAACTAATTAGCGACTTAGCTTTATATCTTTATCTGAATAAAAGTTATCGAAACGAGAATTATGAAGAAATTCATTTCTCACAAAAATAAAGAAATCTAGAGGAAAATAGGAAAATGGGAACAAAAGGTAATTACACAAGTAACTTCCATGGGTAGTGTTAGCATCTAGAATCATATTTAACAATGATTTCGGTTTTACGCTTAGTTTGGGGACTTGTGAAAAATCAGGGACGATGTATTCTATCCGTATGGTCACTTCACGCTGTGTTGTGTTTCTTACTCCGTGATCCTAACGTGTCTTTTGAAAAATGTTGGAGTTATTGATCGGCATGAAAGTTCAACAAACCGTCATTCATAACCAGAATGTGCTTAATCGTAATATCTACATGTGAATTAAAAGGTAAACGGGGCGTTTTTAGAATTAAGGCTTTCTTAATCTCTTTTGAGGAATCTTTGCTACTTCTTCATAGGTTTAGTAGAAAGAGATTGAAATCCTTGGTTTTAGAAGCGTGAGTTGATTGCATTGCGTGAGGACACGACAATGGTCTCGTCTGGGGTATTTTGGTATGTGCTAAAACACATACCTTTTCATTATCAAAACTGACCCAAAATAACCAAGAAAGAGCCGTTTATTACTAATATTTGTGGTTTTCTTGAGTTTGTGCTTGTGCAGGTATGGATATGTAAAACACGCAAAAAAGGAACCAAATCGACGTAAATCCGAGCACGAGAGATTTAGAGAGCTTAAGCCGAGCCGGAAGATCAAAATTGAGCATTTATGAAGATTTTATTCTCCGAGGATGATTTTTGGAAGTTTTAATCAAGTTTGAAGAAATGTCAAAGCTGGCCCCTCAAGTTTCAGCATTTGGCAAAAGTGGCCCTTGAAGATTCAAAAATTGCAAATTGGCCCTTGGTTTATTTGAAGATTGACAAACTCAGTCCTTGGAAGATACTTTTAGAATTACATGTTTGGTCCTTGGATTTTCAGCCTTTGCAAGTTTGGTCCTTATATGTGCATTGGATCATTTAATCTAGTCCATAATAATCCTAGTCCAATATCCATTAAACAAAACCCTCGCCCAAAGTACTCCTACCCGGTCCAATAAACAAACCCGCCACCCTTTAATACCTATTAACCCGCCCATTTACCCATTACCCACTATTTTACCCGGGTCAACGCCTACCCGGTCAACCCCTTTGAAATATAATAAACAAATCCCAAACGCGCCTTTCTACTTTGTCTTCCCCAATCCAAACACCCAGTTACCCGTTTACCATTTTACCACCAATTACCCAACCTTTACATCGCACTAAGGATCTTTCCAAGCTTCTAGACACAGCTGACTTGTCAGATAAGAATGCCACGTGGACAAATGGAGCTCTCCTATTGGCCGTAACAACTCATATGGTGAATTGGAGCAATGTGATTGGAGGATGTGACAAGGAATGATTGGGTGGCTGTGAATGGACTTCTAGGCTCTTCCAAGAGGGATCCCAAGCTTGAATTCCAGCTATAAATAGACCCTTAAGCTCACATTGTAGTCGTGTATTGTTTTCTCTTAAAAATTAGCTTTACGTTTTCATTAGTCTTTCACTGTTTTTAATAGTTTTCAATAGTTTGTAATTTCAGTTTTCATTGTAATCTCTATTTCAGTTTTAATAAAATCTCTCAAGTTTTATGCCTTTTTCTCTTGATTTAAATTAGTACTGATTCAATGGTGGATTAAGTTGTTGTTACTGTTGTTATAAGCTTATATAAGCTTCCTATAGCTTTTGTAAGTTTAAAACTTTGCTTCATTGTTTTAATCTCATATCTTTTACAAAAAATTTACTTAAGTCAATATGGGTCAAAATAAAAAAGTCAAACTGCTTCTTTGGAAGTGCTTATTTTCCAGTCTAATTTGCTTTTTCTCATTTAAATATAGTTTCTGCATATTTGTCTTTCAAATATCTAAGCTCAAAAGGGTAATCCACCATTTTGTACCAAACAGTCCTCAATGAGGAGTGTTTGGCACTAAGGGTTCTACCCCATTCTAGGTATCCTTTTGAGTTGAGATTGTTTGATTTGATTCACTTTAGCAATTTTGTAGTGATTTTAACAGTTACATCATAACTTATAGAGTCAAAAAATCATTTTCAAGGTCTTTTCACCCATAACTGTCACAAAAAGTATTATGGTTGAAGCTTATTGGTATAAGTATTTGTTTGAGTCTCATCTTGAGTCACTTGGGTCATTTTAAGTTTGTGTCAAGCTTTGGTTGAAGGTCACAAAGTGTCAAAACATTTTGGCCAAGTTTCTTTAATCACAATACTTCATTAAAACAGTCCTTAGGATCAGTTTTTCAAGCAATTTTCAAGGTCTTAATCAATTCAAAAATCCAAAAAAATTAGTTTTCTACAGATTTCAGTAGTAATAGCTAGCTTATCTTCATTTTTGACAAAGTTCCAAAAGTTTTATAAGCTCTAAATCAGCTTTCAATCTGTCCTCTGTCATTGTGTTTTCTCAGCACACACTGAGTCAGCCCATGTCCCTTTATATCGATCTTGTCGATCTTCATTTGAGCTTCAAAAGTTTTGAAACTTGGTTTTCTTAACTCTCTGGGACTTGGTCTAAATCTGTTGCTATTTGTCTTGGGTTCACAAACTTGTTTGCTAGCTTAAAAATAAGCTCAAAGTACCTACCTTATTGACCTTAACTGTTGGAATTTCAGTGATCAAAATAAGTTTTCAGGGCTTATTAGATTGTAGGTAAAGCTTAAATCACTCCTAGATAACTTAGGATAGTTAGCTTATTAGGACTCCCCCTCCCATTAGCTTATTTGCTTGTTCCCTTTAGCTTATTAGCTTATTATATAGTATACCTCATTTTAGCTTAATCCTACCTTGATCCTTAGTTAATTGCATGCTCCCATAGTTCTAAAACTGTCACTTTGAGGTTTCTGTTAGATTCTTTTAGCTAGAATTCAGTTTAGTAATTTTTAGCTTATTCATAAGTGCTTATTTTGTAACTGTTTACTGCAGCCCTCATATCTTTCACATAAGCTATAGATTTCTTATTTTTCTTAGATCCAGAATAACATTTGAGAATTTTCCTGAGTTTTTCATAATTTTTTGTCATTGTTTGCTATTTTTCTAGATTTAAAACAGTTTTTAGACACTTTTAAATAGCTTTTATTGCAAATAATTAAGAAAAAGTTCAAAAAAATAATTTTTCAATTTTCCCAGTTTAAGAAAAATATAAAAAGCATAAAAATATTTTTCCTTATTTTTCCCCTTTATTTGGTATTTTTCACAATTTAAATTAGATTTAAATAGTTTTAAATTAATAGAAAATAGAAAAATAATCAGAAAAAATAAAAAATAGTTTTGAAAAGTCTCTTATGGTATTTTAGATTTTATAAAAATAGTTTCACATTTTTCTCTTTTATTTTCATAATTTTTAGTATTTTAATTTAGTTTAAATAGTTTAAAATTAGTTTTTAATTTAAATAAAATCCATAAAAATCCAAAAAAATAGTTTTAATTAATAATTAGTTTTCACATTTCATTTCTAGAGTAAAAATAATTTTAGGCATTTTTAGGATATAATTTAGAAGTAGTTGCATTTTAATTACGTTTTATTAATTACATTTTAGTTAATTCACACTTAGGATTTCCCGTAAAATAGATTCCCTTAATTACTTTCCCCATTCCCGTAGTTTAATAAAATCAAAATCACAAATCAAAACATCGAGCATTAAATTTCAAACCAAAAACGACGTTGGCAATTCACGGCCTCGTTGAAACGATTCGGGTTGACTAATACGTATCAACGATCACACACGGGATTTGATTTATTATTCTTTTCCTAAAGGAATTTGAATCTATCTTCGTGATTATTTTTGATATCGATATTGAGGTTTTATCCGTACACACATACCCTTAAGCCTTCATTATCAGCGAATCAGTGTCTGAACTGTTTTAAGTTTCTTACGGTTAGTCATTCACAAGTGGCTAGCTTGTGTGAGATAACTTAACCGTTTTGGCATTGTCTTTTGCTCGAAATCAAAGTCATCCTCCATTAAGATTTTGTGAGTACAAAACTCAGGGTTAATACCCTTAATGTCGGAGAGTTTCCAAGCAATTGCTTGCTTGTGTGACTTCAAAACCTTTATGAGAGCAGCTTTTTCATCTTTACTCAAATCTCGAGCAATAATGACGGGTAATTTATCATCACCCTCAAGAAATGCATACTCGAGATGAGGTGGTAAGTCCTTAAGTTCGACTTCAGGAAATTCTTCAGTTTTCTCAACTGAATTGACTTCCTTGTTATGAAGCTCGACCGGAGGGAGTGATGATGGATCATCATTAAGCAACTTCTCAATGAGAAGTATGTCCCCTCGATCGATGGGAGCGTGATCAATTTCCCATGGAACAGAATCACTAGACAAGTATGCTTCAATCTCTTCTAATATGAAGTCACTTTCCTCAAATGGAGTGAGAGAAGGAGTAGAATTGGCGATGATGGGTTGAGATGAATGAGTGAGATTATCACTCGAAGAATTATGATCATAACCAAGAACTTCTTGAGAGTACTCTTCAGAAGCAACATCAATAATATCTATTCGGTTACAGACTCGGAATCATAGTTTGCGGAGTACCTCGAAGTTTGATCAAGGTTAAAGGTGATGTACTTCATTACCCACACGTAATGTGATTTCTTGCTCAAATACATCAATGAGACGGCCGTTCTCGGAATCCTCGTCCAACAATGAGAGGAACCGTGATCACATCGAAATCAACAACTACAAAGTCACTGGAAAATGGAACTTCCTACTTTTCACAATACGTCCTCGGCAATGCCAAGAGGACGGGATATTGTACGATCTGCAAGCTCGAGAGTCATGCATGTAGAAGTAAGGTCCGGAAGAGAAAGTTTCTTCCATACTGAATGAGGCATCAGTTAATGCTTGCACCAAGATCTGCTAAGGCAAAGCATTCAACCATTCCTGGAAATACACAAGGTAAGAGAAATTTTCCAGGATCTCCAAGCTTTTCTCGAAGCTTTTTAAGATAACTGCAGAGCAGTTCTCATTCAAAGGAGTTTTAGCCATTTCAAACAGCTTTTCCTTGTTACTTAACATGTGTTTGAGATTTGATGCAAACTTGGGCATCGGACATGATAGCATCATAAAGCTTATGTCAAAATGTAGTTCTTGGAAAATTTGAAAAAATTTGTCCATTTGATGACTGGCTTTTTCGCGGAGTTTTTGCTCATTCAAACGTGATGGGTAAGGAATAGAAGATTTGGATTTGGGGTTTTCAAGGAGACTACTGGAGGTTCAAAACAACTCTGGATTGGATTTGGGTTTAGAGGACAACTTGAGGATGGACATCGTTGGTTTTCCGTTATTAGTAGGAAGTTCCTTGTCCTTTGTCGCCTCAGGTTCACTTTCCACTACCTCCGGGAGAGAAGAAGAAGAGGTAGTAGGAATAGCGGGTCCATTGTATGAAACACCACTTTCGGTTGTGATCGCCTTTGCATCGCCCCTCGGGTTAGCGATCGTGTTGCTCGGAAGTTTTCCGAGGGTTGATCATTTAAAGACTTCTTAAGATCAACAATCTGACTAACCAACAACCTGTTCATTTCATCTTGGGATTTCATGAATTGTTGAACAATGGCTTGAGTTTGATTAGGAAAATTCTGGGCTCTAATGTTTGGATTAGGGCCTTGATTTTGAAAATTTCCTTGATTAGGATTCATATTCCCATGAAATTGATTCCCTCGATTGAAATTGTTTTGATTAAGATTTCCTTGATGTTGGAAACCTTGATTTGGTTCGGGATAGAAATTACCTTGGTTTTGATAACCTTGGTTCATTCTAGGTTGGTTCGATTCGGTTTTGCATGTTAGGATTCTGGCTAAAACCGGGTGGTCCCTGATAAGTATTAGCACGGTAGTTTGGTTCATTTTGAGGACGGTATTGATTACCTCCCGATTTGAAGTAAACCCTATAGCATTGGCTTCAAATGGACTACCATCGGTGGCGATGCAGTTGTAGTATGCATGAGGGCCACCACAAGTAACACTGACCTCGACTTTCTTCACTTCACCATGTGATGGTGCTCGCGTGTGAAAGTGACTTTCTTTTGGTTTGCAAGAACCAAAGCCTGAACAATATCCGTGAGTTTGTCAATCTTAGCATCGGTGCTAGATGTACTCACGTGAGATGTAGTAGAAGGTCCAGCATTGATGAGTCGATATGTCTTTGTTCGGAAAAGGCGGACCTGGGACTTGTTTTCAATGATTTGCAAGGCTTCTTTTGTGGTCTTGCTCAGAAATTACCTCCCGCGGAGGCATTTAAGAGTCTTGGTTAGTCTGGTTTAGACCATTGTAGAAAGTATCCATTTGCATTAATTCGGTAAAACCATGATGTGGACACTTTCGGAGCAATTCTTTGTAACGATCCCATGCCTCACCGAATGATTCATCAAATCTTTGAGAGAATTTCATTATCTCATTCTTAAGACTTGTAGTTCGGGATGGAGGATAGAATTCGTTAACAAACTTGGTAACTAGATCCTCCCATGTCTCAATGGAATGAGGGGGTTGTTTCTCAAGCCAATTCCGGGTTTGTCCCTCTAGAGAATGGGAGCGAAGAAGCTTAATTGCTTCATGTGGGACATTCTTGTATTTGATGGTAGATGCAATCTTGTTGAACCATCGAATATGTGCATGAGAATCATCCCGCTCAAAACCATAAAATTGGCTTTGGGTTACGGATTAAGCAACCCGGTTTTGAGCTCAAAGGTATCACCCACGATGGTTTGGGACAATAATGGCATCTCCGTAACCCTCGATGGGTGCTTGGAGAAGCTCATTCATCGGCTTGTCTTCTGCCATTACGACAGAGGGTGGTGGTGTTAGGCGTTCCTCATCACGGCTGAAGGAGGCGAGAACGTCCTCCTACGCCTACGTGGAATATTTGCAAGCTCAGAAAGTGGACTTGTAGAGATTGGAAGAACGATGCGCATGCACTAAGTTTAAAAATCAATTTTCAAAACAAATGCGAGGCAAAACGACAAGTGAACTTAAACCAATAATCACAAATGAAATGGCTTCTTTGAAAAAGGTACACCAAATCACAAGGACACACAGGCAAGTTTTGATCTGTTGTTCGGGAACTTATTAATGGTCACATCCCCAGTTGGTAGGTGTCTTGCCTTGATTCCGATCACGGTGGTTGATTTTTATGTATTTATTAAGTACTGCTGAAAAGGCGTAGGTATGGATTTGTGATGATGGTTTAAAAACTTTTGGAAAATATTTTTGGTATCGTCTCGTTTAACCAAATCGTATCTCTTTAAGAATCACTTTAAAGGAAACACAAGATAGAAAACGTTATGATTGTTTTGTTGTTTATATTTTTTTGGTGTTGTTAACACTTTAGGAAAAGTGTTAATGACTTTTTGATATCTTAAAAAAACTGTTTACAAACGGTGGTATATGTGCAGTAAGTACGTCTGAGAATGCTTAAACACGCGAAACCTCCGCAGCGCGCCAAAATTTGATCGATCAAGGCGAACCGTCAAGTTTATCACACAAGCTAACCACTTGTGAATGGTCAACCTTAATAAACTTCAAACATTTTAAAACAATACAATTTAGATCCGGAGAGTATAGTGTTTCCCCAGGTCGTTAAGTCCCACGGAGGATTAATGGTGTTTAACACTTTCAGATGTCGAATAATCACTAAGGATAGTGATCAATAAGGATTGTGAATGATAATTACACCTAAAGAGAAAGTTTGTAAATTACAAGGGCTTAAATGCAAATTAAAGAAAATTAAAAAGCTAAAATATATTAAATAAACGCTATCACTATTTTTACAATGATGTTTTTCTTGATTTATAAAACAAAATAACTTAAATAAACTATTTTAATTAAAACGTAAACCAAAATTATCTAAAAACGTTGACCTAGAATGAAACGTGCGTTATGTATAAAATTACGCGAGTCGCAAGTAAAAACGTAAAATTTTTGAAATAAAAGTCCTACAAGTGTAAAAACAATTTTCTTACGTACTATATGACAAAAGAAAATTTTAGAAAAAAGAATTATATTTTTTGACTTTTATATTTTTTATTATGAATTAAATACTATTTTAGACTAATTAAATGATTAAAAATACTAAAACTATTCAGAAAATCTGAAACTTTTTTGTAAAATACTTTATACTAATACAAAGCTAAGAAAAATACAAAAGTTGTAAGAGCTTATTTGAATAAGCTGGAAATAAGCTAAAGAGATCGTATAAGCTAAAAAGACAAAAAGGGGTTATGTATTAAATGTTGCAAACCATAACCAGTCAAGACCCAAAGGCAAGTTGGTATGGTGTGTGTGTGGTGAGCTGGGTGGCCAGGGTTCGAATCCCAACAATGACTTTTTGCAAACTATTTATTTTTTTGATTTTTCTTTTACAAAATTATTAAGCACAATTAGATAAGCAAATTTTATAACTACAACTTTTTATAAAAACCAATAATAAGCTCAGATTGAGCTTATTATCTCAACAGTGGGCAAAAAATGAAATAAGCACAAGGATTTAGCCAATTGGCTAATTAAGCTATTAAATAAGTAAATGTGAACTAAAAATAAACTGAACAACTGTTAATAAGCTAATTTAACAACTGGATAAGCACAATTATTAAGAAATAAGCACTAAACACTTACAAATAAGCACAAAGCTAAAAGGCACACCTGTGATATCGTTTGAGTATCTAAGCACTTTCAAGCTTAAATTTAAGCTAATGAAATAAGTTAGGAAATGAAAGTAACCACTTGGAACTAACAAGTTAACCGGCTAAACTCTCTCAAAAGCTAATTTACAAAGTTTGGATTACTCTAATAAGCTTGGGAGAAGCTTTTGAAAAAGCTGGTAATCATTGATTTATTAGTGTACTAAGTAAAATGGACAAAACTAAAAGCTAATAGCAGGCCTATCAAATAAGCTAGGAATTTGAAAATTAAGCTTGGAGCCTTGAGATAGCTAGGTGAGCTTCTCAAAAAGCTAAGGTACACAAGCTAATACTCACTAATGAGCTCTGTGAGAGCTTGTGAAATAGCTTGTAAAACTGGTGCACAGGGCATGCTTTTGGAAAAAGGTTCAAAATAAGCTAAGTAAAAAGGCATTTTAAAAAGCTATCTAGAAAATATAAAATTATATGACAGAGATAAGCAGTTGAATATTGATATACCAAAAGCTCAAATCTTGAAAGCTAAAAATAAGTTCACAAGAAATTCACAAAGTTTATTCAAAAACTGTGAACTAGAAAGTTTTGACTTTTTAAGTTATTCTCAAGTTTGACTTATATGAACCTGTAATCAATCCTAAGCCGATTATGATATATTAAGCTAAAATAAGATTAATTTAAACTAGATTAACAAGCTATAAGCTACTGTGATGATTTTTAGTTCCTAATTTGTCACACCCCCAAATTACCTGTTTGCACGCGGAATGGAATTCCTAGGTTACTGTCATAGCATCCAATCAAGTTATATTGAACGACCTAAAGTGTCGTTTGGAAAATACCTCGTTTGATTTAATAAAACAATCAGAGTTTACAAAGATAGGTCCCAATTGAAAATCATCTTGTGGGAAATAAGTTGTTACAATTCAAACGATGTTTTAAAGTATGTAAAACCCAATGAGACGCGCGTCGTCACCACGACTCCATGATGTGTCCAAATGCATGCCATGAAGTGAATGCCTTAGACACTGAGATAAAACATGCTAAAAGTGTCAACACAAAGGTTGAGTGAGTTCATAGAGTTTGAATTGAAATGTAAAACCTTTCAAAATCGTTTATGCAGCAAAGGCATTGTAAATCGTTGAAATGTAAAGACTTTCAAAATCGTTTATGTAGCAAAGGCATTGTAAATCCACTCAGTTCCAAGTCCCGCCCATACAAAACTTGCAACCAGTGTGTTCACAACCCACCGAGAATATGTAGTTAATGTTCGAAAGTGTGCATGATGTCAAATGAATTCACATAATAGTGCATGGCTCAATGTATCGAATCGTTTAGGCGAAGCAAAGACATTGTGAATCCACTCAGCTCCAAGTCCCGCCCATACAAAACTTGCAACCTGTGTGTTCACAACCCATTGCCAAAGTGTATATAGTGTATGTTCAAATCGTTCCAAGACCGTTAGTCCATAATCGTATACCAAGTCCGTTAGATCAATATTATACCAAGTCCGTTAGACCAATGAATATACCAAGACCGTTAGACCAATGAATATACCAAGACCGTTAGACCAATGAATATACCAAGTCCGTTAGACCAATGAATATACCAAGTCCGTTAGCTCAATGAATATACCAAGTCCGTTAGACCAATGAATATACCAAGACCGTTAGACCAATGATTTATGAAATAGAAATTCTAAGTATGGCAATAATGTTACTTCGCATGACTAAACATTTAGTTCGGATAAACATATAATTTGCAAATAGTCATGAATGTAATAAAAATAGTCGAGCATGTATCTCCCCCAAAACAGTTATGAAAGCATTAAAACAAGAAAAGTGGGGCTATGGAACTCACGGTAATTCATATAAGTTAAAGTACTTGTGAAAGTAAATGAAAACAGTTTGAGCATGTATCTCCCCCAAAACAGTTATGAAAGCAAGTAAAAGTAGGGGCCATGAAACTCACTTGGTGGAATGATGCGAAGACAAAAGTGAGTACACCGAGATGTAGTGTGATACGTAAATCTTGACCTATGATGAATGATATGACATGTAATGAGTTGCAATGTAATGTGATGCATGCATTTCGTAGATGTTATTTATTATACCATTTGCGAGTTTTGAAAATATTACTTATCTATCGAATAATACTCTCTTGACGTCTTGACCATTCAAAAATGACTTTACAAGTTTTTACGTCAAAATGTCATCCTACAATGATTCAATAATGATTTTTGGTGAAATTTCCACTTTTTCGTCAAAAACAATGTCGGAATATTCATGAAATTAACAAAAAAAATGGCTTTGGAAAACTAGTCGTAAAACGGTGTACGCGTACGTTAGAGAACGAACTCGACTGTTTTGGAAAGTTTGTATCGATATCTAAAAGTTTCAGTTCAGAAGTTTTCGTCCAAAAGGTCTCGAACATAAAGATAATAGGGGTTAAATATGGTGATTTTAGTTACCGTAACACTTATCTCGTAAAAATAATATAGTTTTTCTAAAAATAATAGTTACGGCAAGTTTATGAAACGTGTATATCTTAGTCGTTTCAAATCCGTTTTCTCGTATTATATCGTCCTTAGCCGTATCAAAGTATACTAATATATTTTTGATAAGTCGAAATAATTTGTAAAGCTTAGGACCTGTTTTGACTCGTAAAAAACTAAAATAGGTTGCTGAAATTTCAGAAAATATATATTTCGTCGTCAAACTTGAAAAATTTATAACTTCTTCGTTATAACTCCGTTTTTATCCGTTCAAGCGGCCACGGATTCGTTTTAAAGTATATTTTCTACTTATCAAGGCCAAAATGTCGTGCTAACTGTCGGTTTTTCCAGAAAAACAAAATAAGATCAGACCACTTTATATACTTGTCGAAAATAGTTTTTCTCGTACTAAACCTATTCCAATCCCTTCAAATCAACTCCAAAGCTATTCTAATCCTACCATACACCTTCTTAGGGTGTCATGGGTTCCTAAACATCATCAAGACCAAAGTATACCAAGGGGATAATTATAGGATGACCATATGTATATATATATCTAAAAATCATGTAAAAATGGTATAAATCAACATAAGTCATGCATGTTTGCACCAAATATAAAGAAATAAATATGAAATGAAGATGAAACATGAAAAATGTAAATGATATGCTTACAAGTGACTATGATGAGGTGCAAAGAACAAGGATTAAACCTAAACACCCTAGGTTTTTATTTCAAAACCTTGATTAAGAGTGTAACTAGGTTGTTTAGAACTTGATTTGAAGATTTTTGGTGAAGATCTCCTTCACCTATGGCGGCTTCGGTTTGAAGAAGGAAAGAAGAGAGAAAAGCTTGACTTTACACAATGAATTATTTGATTGAATGTGAAATGAGTGAAAGTAAATAACATGGAGTATAGATGTAGATATGTAAGAAATTTTGTTACCAACTAATCAATGTCTCATCCCCGTCGGCCAAGGGGATGTATTTCCAAATGTATATTTTTTTCTTTTATTATATATAAATGTGTGTATATAAAGGTAAAAAGGGATTTAAGTAAGGATAGTTGGTAACTTGTGTATTTAAAGTAGTTTTAGCATCAAGTAAATTTTAATTGACCAAAGTAAAATATATTAAGATCATAGAAATTGTAAAAATATATTTCTTGCATAATTTGAGTGATAAAATAATTATCGTGTCGTTTTAAGAAAAATCGTAATAATATAAATTCAACGATTTATATACAAAATAAATTTAAAACACTAGGTAAGCTCAAAATATAGTTTTTATAAACTAAATGTAAGTAAAAAAATATATCGGGATCATTTTTGTAAGTATCGGATTAAATGTTCAAAATAATAACTCACGCGATAACGTTTATTTAATATAAAATTCACGCGTTTAAGGTGAAATGCAATGTCGTAATGAACTAATATGATGCAAATGATGCAAATGAAATGTAGACTAAACTTAGTCCATATGAAATGTACGCGATGTTATGATCATGAATTCGCCAAGCAAACCAAAAGGTTACGCGAATTTGGAACACGTAAACAAGTTTACGATAAATGTTGAAATATGAAGCATAAACGTCGGAGAAATGATACGAAGACGGGTTGTCACATTCCCCATCCAAAAAGGAACGTCCCCTGAATCAGTTCGTGTTGGTCTCCGGGTTTAGGGTTTGATGGCAAACTTTCCCATTCTCGAGCAAAATTTCCAAAAGACTTTTGGTAACCGATTTTTGCTTAATCCCACAACTCATCAAACAAGAACTGTCATACGATTAGGCTAAATCGGGTTAGGTAACAACTTGTTTCTAGCTCGATCTTTGCAACTCATCAAACAAGAACTGCCAGCGGATCAAACTGGAAACAAGTGGTTTGAAGAAAATCTTTTGAAAATTTGGCTCGACACGAATTGCACTCATATAAGCCTACTACTCCCTTCATTGCATGATTCTTCCCTAATTAGACATAGGTGATCCGGCTATGTATAATTTAGGAGTAACTATGCAATGCTTGGACTAATCGACTCATATGATGTGTGGTGTTAAGTCAACCTAAAATTGTGATAGGGAATGACAGGGCATTCTCCACATTGGAGTATGAGGAAAGGATAATGGGATGGGTATTTAAGGGCATCCATGTGACAATCGATTTGAAATGAAAGTAAATAACTCGAAAATGTACGTATAAACCGCATGTAAAGTGAACATGCACTTATGATGAAATGATGAGATGCTATGATAATGTAGTTATAGTCTAGGGTCAATGATGCAACCTAGTTCTCTATAGCTGAAGCTCGATACCAACTGTCACACCCCAAATTACTGCTTTGTGAATGGAATTCCGGGATTGACTGTCATAGCATCACAATCTCAGTTATATTGAACGACCTAAAGTGTCGTTTGGAAAATACATCGCTTGATTTAATAAAACGATCGGAGTTACAAAGATAGGTCCCAATTGAAAATCATCTTGTGTGGAAATAAGTTGTTACAATTCAAACGATGTTTTAAAGTATGTAAAACCCAAGTGAGACGCGTCACACACGACTCCATGAGGTGTCCAAATGCATGCCATGAAGTGAATGCCTTAGATACCTGAGATAAAACATGCTAAAAGTGTCAACACAAAGGTTGAGTGAGTTCATAGAGTTTGTGTTGAAATGTAAAACCTTTCAAAATCGTTTATGCAGCAAAGGCATTGTAAATCGTTGAAATGTAAAGACTTTCAAAATCGTTTATGTAGCAAAGGCATTGTAAATCCACTCAGTTCCAAGTCCCGCCCATACAAAACTTGCAACCTGTGTGTTCACAACCCACTGCCAGAATATGTAGAGTTAATGTTCGAGTGCATGATGTCAAATGAATTCACATAATAGTGCATGGCTCAATGTATCGGAATCGTTTAGGCAGCAAAGACATTGTGAATCCACTCAGTTCCAAGTCCCGCCCATACAAAACTTGCAACCTGTGTGTTCACAACCCATTGCCAAAGTGTATATAGTGTATGTTCAAATCGTTCCAAGACCGTTAGTCCATAATCGTATACCAAGTCCGTTAGATCAATATTATACCAAGTCCGTTAGACCAATGAATATACCAAGACCGTTAGACCAATGAATATACCAAGGAGTTAGACCAATGAATATACCAAGACCGTTAGACCAATGAATATACCAAGTCCGTTAGCTCAATGAATATACCAAGTCCGTTAGACCAATGAATATACCAAGTCCGTTAGACCAATGATTTATGAAATAGAAATTCTAAGTATGGCAATAATGTTACTTCGCATGACTAAACATTCAGTTCGGATAAACATATAATTTGCAAATAGTCATGAATGTAATAAAATAGTCGAGCATGTATCTCCCCCAAAACAGTTATGAAAGCATTAAAACAAGAAAAGTGGGGCTATGGAACTCACGGTAATTCATATAAGTTAAAGTACTTGTGAAAGTAAATGAAAATGGTTTGAGCATGTATCTCCCCCAAAGCAGTTATGAAAGCAAGTAAAAGTAGGGGCCATGAAACTCACTTGTGGAATGATGCACAAAGAAAGTAGTACACCGAGATGTAGTGTGATACGTAAATCTTGACCTATGATGAATGATATGACATGTAATGAGTTGCAATGTAATGTTATGCATGCATTTCTTATGTTATTTATACCATTTGCGAGTTTTGAAAATATTACTTATCGTCGAAAAATACTCTCTTGGCGTCTTGACCATTCAAAAATGACTTTACAAGTTTTTACGTCAAAATGTCATCCTACAATGATTCAATAATGATTTTTGGTGAAATTTCCACTTTGTCGCAAAACAATGTCGTCGGAATATTCCATGAAATTAACAAAATGGCTTTGGAAAACTAGTCGTAAAACGGTGCACGCCGTGACGTTAGAGAACGAACCTCGGCAGTTTTGGAAAGTTTGTATCGATATCTAAAAGTTTTGGTTCGAAGTTTTCGTCCAAAAGGTCTCGAACATAAAGATAATAGGGGTTAAATATGGTGATTTTAGTTACCGTAACACTTATCTCGTAAAAATAATATAATTTTTCTAAAAATAATAGTTACGGCAAGTTTATGAAAACGTGTATATCTTAGTCGTTTCAAACCGTTTCTACGCATTATTATCGTCCTTAGCTTCGTATCAAAGTATACTAATATATTTTTGATAAGTCGAAATAATTTGTAAAGCTTAGGACTCGTTTTGACTCGTACAAAACTAAAATAGGTTGCTGAAATTTCAGAAAATATATATTTCGGCGTCAAACTTGAAAAATTCATAACTTCTTCGTTATAACTCCGTTTTATCCGTCTGCTGCCACGGATTCGTTTTAAAGTATATTTTCTAATTATCAAGGCCAAAATGTCGTACTAACTGTCGGTTTTCCAGAAAACAAAAATAAGATCAGACCACTTTATATACTTATCGAAAATAGTTTTTCTCGTACTAAACCTATTCCAATCCTTCAAATCAACTCCAAAGCTATTCTAATCCTACCATACACCTTCTTAGGGTGTCATGGGTTCCTAAACATCATCAAGACCAAAGTATACCAAGGGGATAATTATAGGATGACCATATGTATATATATATCTAAAAATCATGTAAAAATGGTATAAATCAACATAAGTCATGCATGTTTGCACCAAATATAAAGAAATAAATATGAAATGAAGATGAAACATGAAAAATGTAAATGATATGCTTACAAGTGACTATGATGAGGTGCAAAGAACCAAGGATTAAACCTAAACACCCTAGGTTTTTATTTCAAAACCTTGATTAAGAGTGTAACTAGGTTGTTTAGAACTTGATTTGAAGATTTTTGGTGAAGATCTCCTTCACCTATGGCTTGGCCGGTTTTGAAGAAGGAAAAGAAGAGAAAGCTTACTACACAATGAATTATTTGATTGAATGTGAAATGAGTGAAAGTAAATAACATGGAGTATAGATGTAGATATGTAAGAAATTTTGTTACCAACTAATCAATGTCTCATCCCCCTTGGTCGGCCAAGGGGGGATGTATTTCCAAAATGTATATTTTTTTTCTTTTTATTATGTATATAAATGTGTATATAAAGTGTAAGTAAAAAGGGATTTAAGTAAGGATAGTTGGTAACTTGTGTATTTAAAGTAGTTTTAGCATCAAGTAAATTTTAATTGACCAAAGTAAAATATATTAAGATCATAGAAATTGTAAAAATATATTTCTTGCATAATTTGAGTGATAAAATAATTATCGTGTCGTTTTTAAGTAAAACGTCGTAATAATATAAATTCAACGATTTATATACAAAATAAATTTAAAACACTAGGTAAGCTCAAAATATAGTTTTTATAAACTAAATGTAAGTAAAAAATATATCGGGATCATTTTTGTAAGTATCGGATTAAATGTTCAAAATAATAACTCACGCGATAACGTTTATTTAATATAAAATTCACGCGTTTAAGGTGAAATGCAATGTCGTGAATGAACTAATATGATGCAAATGATGTTAATGAAATGTAGACTAAACTTAGTCCATATGAAATGTACATGATGTTATGATCATGAATTCGTCGCTAAACCATAAAGGTTACGCGAATTTGGAACACGTAAACCAAGTTTCCGATAAATGTTGAAATAGTGAAGCATAAATCGTTTTAGAAATGACCACGAAAGTACGGGTTGTCACATAATTCCTAACAGGTTAACTAGATAAGTGAGATTAAAAGGTATTTTTGACTTTTTAATGAACAAGCACGTTTTCTTGTTTATATGAGCTAATAAGACCTAATAAGACATGCACCAAACAAGAACAATGACTAGAACAACCTCTAACTCAGTTGAACAAACAAATCCAATCAACCCTTAATGAGACTATTTTGAAGATTTTCAAAACAAAACACAGATTAAAACCATGCCATGGATTACAGACCTTATATTATCATATATTGAAGCTAAATAAGCATTAAACAACAACTCTAACAACATGAAACTAAGAAATTACACTTATACTATTTTAACTGTCAAACTAAATTTTTTTAACAACTACAAATTAAAAAAAAACAAGCCTACTATTTTATTGTTTAATTATACTTAATTATAACTAAGAAACATACAAACACAAAGATTCAAGCTTATGAATATCTTACACAGTGAAATGCCAAATGGATCAAAAGGCTTACAAATTGGATCCAAGCACAAGACTGAAAACTGAGTCACACAAACACAACCTAAAGCTTCCCAATAAGCACTAAACCCAAGGGCAATCCTTTATTAACCCTGCTCCAGCTTTGATCACCATCTTCATATTTTTTTATTTTTCACTAATTTTTTTGGTATTTTTGGTATTTTTGCATTTTTACTTCTAAACTGATTTTAAAGGTTACTAATAGCTTAAATAAGCTATATAGGAGCTTATGTTAGCTTATTCAGTCCTTATCAACAGCTACAAACAACATTTGATCTTAACATGAGATTTTGAACAAGAAAATTGGTATAAACTGAAAATGACAATGAAACTTGAAATTTATTATTGATAAAGATTCACATATACTCAAAAACACTTAAACAAGTACTTAAAAGTTTAAACTTACTCTGGAAAGCTTGAATTTATTAAAACGACATAAGAAAATTAAAATTACACTAGATATCTTTCCACATTGCCTCTTATCTTCTTTATAGATATCTTTTTGACTTGGTGTCGACCTCTGAACATTTCCCACTTGACTTCAGCCCTTGAATTCATCAATTACATCAGAATCACACACATGGCATTTTTGGCGCCAAAAAAGTCTTAAGCAGGTTATATGCATTTAATGCAATTTGGTGGATGTGGAGGTGTTAGGGGAGTGGGTAGAGAGGTGTAAAGGTGGTGGTGAGGTGGAGAGGTGGGGAAAAACCACTGTTTTTGGTTTGCAGTGCAGTGAAGTGAGAGAGATGTACAGTGTACATGGTTTTGGCGGGTTTGACTATTTTTGACCGTTGGATATTTAAGTGGGGGTTCAAAAAGGGGGGTCACAGGTTTATTTGACTGGGGTCTATTGGTTTGGCTGGGTTTAAAATTACAAAAGGGGTCCGTTTGGTTTGTTTAATACACAAGGACCATAAATGTAAATTCTGAAAATGAAGGGACCAAACCTGTCAATTTTCCAAAGTTATAAAAAGGATCAATTCTGCCAAACTTTAATAGTACAAGGACCATAGTTGATTATTTTCCATTTTTATATTTCCAAGGACTATTTATGACACTTTTTAAACTTGAGGGACCTTTTCTGCCATTTGACCAAAGATTCATTCAAGGACCATTTTTGACAACTTAGAATATTTTAGGGACCTTGAATGATAAAACTCCATATTTTTAGATTCCAGGGACTAGATTTGACAGCTTTTTAAACTTGGGGACTAAAAGCGCCAATTATGCAAACTTGATATGTTTTTCATCCGATTTTGATATTTTTGCATTTAAAACACATAAAACACTTATTTGTGATATTTTTATCATTTTGATGCATTTCTGAGTGTTTTCAGATGTTTTTGCAGTTTAAACGGTACAAAAATGATGAGTATTTAGACACTCATCAGTCTTATGGGAATAATTATAGGATGATTAAAACTTGTAATATGAAATAAAAACAAGCAAAAGTGGTATAAATACATATGATACTTGCATGTTTTTGTACTAGCATGATAAAATAGCTCAAGTAAGATTATGAAAGAGTAGTAAAAATTTATGAAAAGCTTACTAGTAGTGTGATGAGGTTTAAGTAACTAGGTACCTAAATACTTCTTGGTTTTATTTCAAAACTTATATAGAAGTAAACTAGAGTTGTATTAACACTTGATCTTTGAAAAACTTATGTTTCTTCTTGGTTTTCTTGCTGGCTAATCCCCAAAGAGAAAAAGGAGAGGGTTTTGATTTGTTTTCACCTTTAGTTATGTGTTTGAAAATGAATAAAATACTTGTATCTTACAAATATCTAACAACTAGTATATGTGTACACTTAGGTGGAAGATTGAATTAATGAAATGGTGACTAGGGGGGGGGGGAAGTCGGCAAGGGTAAGATGGGGAAAGGGTTTGGTGTATTTTGTAGATTAAATGTATTTTATGTTATGTATATTGTATATTTTGTAAATATAATTAGGTATTAAGTGTAGCGTTAGCTAGAAATTGATTTTAACGGAACAAAATAAAATATATCGTAGTCATAAAAATTATAAAAATTCATTTCTCACAAGTATTGAGTGAATAAATAATTATCGAATAGAATTTACGAAAACCGTCGTAAATATTTATATAACAATTTATATACCAAAATAAATTCAAAACATCGGGTAAATTAATAATATAATTTTATAGTATTAAAATGAGTATAAAAAATATATCAGGACAATTGTTGGTAGTGTCGGATCAATTATTCAAAATAAATGACGCGCGATATAAGCATTTAATAAATAAATATAACGTTAATGAAATATGCAAACCACGCATGAACTAATATGAAAATGATGTTATGATGATATGTAGACTAACTCTACCTATATGAAAATGTTCTCAATAAATACCATAGCGCTTAACCCTCAAGGTTACGCGTATTTGATACCCGTAAACCTAGTTTACGAAAAATGATGAATAGTGAATCATGAATAGTGATTTTTCTCATGGAATGAATAGTGTTTAGTGAATAGTAAACTTTTGAAATAACCTTCAAAATATCAAATCGACTTCAAAACGATGAATAGTAAAAATGAATAGTAACTGATGAATAGTAAATTCCTGAGATGAATAGTAAAATTTTCAAAGTTTGTTAATGACCTGAAAGTACGAGTTGTCACATTCGCCCACTCGAAAGGAATTCAAATTCCTGAATCTCGTGTTGGTCTTTCCTTTAGGGTTTGTGATGAATAACGAGGAGAAGAGACATGAAGTGTCGTTACGGTTATCTATGATTAAGAGTGTATAAACACCGCGATGGAGAAAAATATTGGAAGAATCTCCCATGAGTATCACTTTGACTTTTAGGAATATGTGAAAATTTTGCTTGCACTAAGATTTATAAATAACTGCACCCAACATAACATGATCCTCCCACGATTAGACATAGTTAGCTAGGCTATGTATAATTAAGGAACGATAATGTGACGTTCGGTTTAATTATTATAACTCTCAATGTTTAAAGAGATTTAAACCATGTCGTTAAAATGGCAGTTTAAGCAAAAGGAAATAAAAATTTTGGTAAGTGATAACGAATCAGAAAGGAAAAGAAAGTACGATAGATGAGAATTTCACAGCGAGTGGTTTATCATACAGTAATACATCTTAAGTCATAAAGATCCGAATACGAGGGAAGACATAAACTTAGTACGACATAGTGCATAAGGAAATAAGACTGTTAATTTCTAAACTTCTTCAGGCGTTGTTGATACCCTGGTGAGCCTCCTCCTTCTAACATATATGCTTTCCATGAGCTCCTTCAACTTGTTGACCTTGGTTTTGGGACATTTTCCGATAGTGTCCTTGCTCCCCACATCCAAACATACTAATTATGGCTTCTCTACAATCCCTGGCAAGGTGTCCCAGTTTTTGACACTTGTGGCACTTAGCAGGGCAAAGACCTGAGTGATGATACTTACATCGATTATATAGTGGGTAGGTTCCAAAGATAACCTCTACCTTCTATTGGTGCAGAAACATAAACCATTGCGCCTTCTTGTCTTCTATTTTGTTGTTGATGATGGTTAGTGTTATGGTTATGGTTGTCATAATTATAACCTCCCTGGTCATTTTCCCATTTCCTTTTGTTGTTGCTAGTTTGGTTCTGTTGTTGTTGTTTGCGGTTATTGTTCATAATGTTTTCCCTTTTCACAACTTGAGTCATGAGTTTTGAGTTATCTGATAGTCTCTTCAATTGTTTGTGGATCAGAAGAAGTTACATCTCCTTGAACACATTGTGGAAGTCCTCCCTGAAGTTTTCCAGTAATTTCTCATTGTCCGAAACCATCGATGGACATAGTACAGCCAACTCTTGAAACCTCCTGATGTAGGTCTCGATGTCATAACCAACAGTGACTAACTCATAAAATTCCGTTTCTAATTTCTTCACCTCCGTGCGTGGACAATACTTCTTTGTCAACAACCTCTTGAATTGATCCCACGTGAGCTTGTAAGCATTTTCGATACCAATAGGCTGCGCATATGAATTCCACCATGACATTGCGCCATCTAAGAGTGTACTAGTGGCGAACTTCACCTTGCAATCATCTGGGCAATTGCATAGAAGAAATACAGAATCCATCTTATCTAATCAACGGATCATAGCAGTGGCTCCTTCTGTGCCTTTGAACTTTGTGGGATCACAGTTCTTAAAGTCCTTGTATGTACAATTTCGAATTTCAGACCCTCCTGCAGCCTCCCGTAGCGCAGCAGCAAGTCTAGCAGACTTCAGCAGCCACCGCGACCCTTGTAGCAGCAGTTATTGTTGCTCGTTCTTTCCTTAGTGCCTCGGCTATACTATCCTTTACATACTTTTGGAAAGCAGCTTGTGTCATATCTGGTGCAGCTTTCTTCGGCGCCATAACTCTTCAAAATAAGAGGAAAGGTGAGACGTAGCAAAGTCCTATGTTAAGAATAAATGCTCTAAAGAGATGTGATATGAGGTGATAAGTTTGAGGTTATTTTTCAAAATGATTGACGAATTCCTAGGAGATGGGTTATGAGATGTCGTAAGTGCTTCAAATGTATGATGGTTTAGTGACTTAATGTGTGAATAGCGTGTAACTCGACATGTTGGTGGTGAAACAAAGGAGTGAGAGCGACTTCACCCTTCTTGAAGGCTTCGTCTCGGCATCCGATGTTATCGGTGATGAGTCAACTGATGTTAAAATTGTGATAGGGAATGACAAGACATTCTCCACGTTGGAATCTGAAGAAAGGATAATGGAATGGGTATTTGAAGACATCAATGTGACAATCGATTTGAAATGAAGGTAAGTAACTCACAAAACGTACGTATGAAACCGCATGTATAGTGAATATGCACTTATGATGAAATGATGAGATGCTATGATGATGTAGTTATAGTCTAGGGTCAATGATGCAACCTAGTTCTCTATAACTCTTGCTCTGATGCCAATCTGTCACACCCCCAAAATACCTGTTTTGCAGCGGAATGGAATACCTGGGGGTGACTGCCATAGCATCACAGTTACAGTTATATTGAACGACCTAAAGTGTCGTTTTGAAAATACATCGTTTGATTAAGTAAAATATTCAGAGTTTACAAAGTATAGGTCCCAAATGATAGTCAATATATACGGAAATAAGTTTGATACAAGCCAAACGATGTTTTTAAAGTGCATAAATCCCATGTGAGACACGTCGTCACCACGACTCTATGATAAGTCCACATGCATGCCATGAAGTGTATGCCTTAGATACCTGAGATAAAACATGCTAAAAGTGTCAACACAAAGGTTGAGTGAGTTCATAGAGTTTGTGTTATCATGAAAAACCTTTAAAGAACGTTCATGTAGCAAATGCATTGCAAATCCACTCAGTTCCAAGTTCCGCCCATACAAAACTTGCAACATGTGTGTTCGCAACCCACTGCCAAAATATGTATAGTTTATGTTCAAGCACACATCGTCAAATGAGTTCACATAATAGTACATAACTTAATGTATCAATAGTCAATTGATATAGCACATAATTCGTATAGCTTCAAATAGTTCCAAGTCCGTTAGTTCATGATTGTACCAAGTCCGTCACTTCAACATTATACCAAGTCCGTTAGTTCAATATTATACCAAGTCCGTTAGCACAACATTATCCAAGTCCGTTAGATCGTGATCATACCAAGTCCGTTAGCTCAGTGGTCTATAATATAGAAACTCTAAGTGTGGCAATACTGTTACTTCGTATGACTAAACATTCAGTTCAGATAAACATATAGTTTGCAATTAATCATGATTGTCATAAAATTTGTTGAGCATGTATCTCCCCCAAAGAGTTTAATAAAATAATTAAGTAATAGAAAGTGGGGCTATAATACTCACCTGATGCAATGATTATGATGACAAAAGTGGATACACTGAAATGAGGTGCAATCTCTATCTGCAACCTAATATGAATGATATGTTCTAATGTAAGTCATGAAACAATGTCGTACATGCAAATTCACATGATATCCATACCACTTGTAGATTTTTGAAAATGAAGTTTATCGTCGAAATATATGTTTATGACATCTCGTCATGTTATAAAATACTTTACAAGTACTTACGTTGAAACAACATCCTACGATAGTCGTATAGTGATTTATCAAGAAATTATAGTTTTTCGTCGCAAAACAATGTACTTTGATAATTCGTAAAAATGACTAAGTAGCCTCGTGAAGCTAGTCGTAACTTGGTGAATATCGAATGTTAGAAAACAAACTCAATGGTTTTGGAAAGCTTGTAGCGATATCTAAAAGTCTTAGCATTTAACTTTTGATCATAGAAGTCTCGATCATAGAGAAAAATATAGATGAAGTAAGGTAGTCGAGCTAAAAATATAGTTTATGTGTAGTTTTTGGAAAAGTTTGAGAGATCGTATATTACTCGTTACAACTTCGTTTGACGAACGGTTGAACATTTTAGAAAATAGGCTAGGTGAACTCACTTTTACTTGTAGACATCGTTTTCTCAAAAGTACTCTATCAATATGAAAAACGGCTCCAAACATGGTCACTTGCGATAACCATTTTGGACTAATAGAAAATATGTAAGTGTTATTATTTGTGAAAAATAATAGTTACGATAGCCATAATTAAAACGCGTGTAACTTAGTTGTTATAACTCCGTTTTCTACGTTCTATATATCCCCGGAATCGAGATAGTATGTAATAATATATTTTTGATATGTCGACTCTTCTAGTTTAGGTTTACAACGCGTTTTTGACCTTTGAATAATTCTGGACAGCATATATAATTTCAGAAAAACAGTTTTCGTCGTTAAACTTACAAATAGCGTAACTTCTTTGTTATAAATCCGTTTTAACCCGTTCAAGCGACCACGGTTTCATTTTAATGTCTATTTTCTGAAAATATAAACCAAAATATTCCATGACCTGTCGAAATTTCCAGATTTTATAAAAATGGACAACAACTATTTATTTATCGCCTAACTTGATTTTTCTTGCGTAAATCTTGTTTCAACCACTTCAAATCAACACCAAATCTACTCTAATCCTACCATACACCTTCTTAAGGTGTCATGGGTTCCTAAACTTCATCACAATGATAGGTCTCATGGGAATAATTATAGGATGATTAAAACTTGTAATATGAAATAAAAACAAGCAAAAGTGGTATAAATACATATGATACTTGCATGTTTTTGTACTAGCAAGATAAAATAGCTCAAGTAAGATTATCAAAGAGTAGTAAAAATTTATGAAAAGCTTACTAGTAGTGTGATGAGGTTTAAGTAACTAGGTACCTAAATACTTCTTGGTTTTTATATCAAAACCTTATATAGAAGTAAACTAGAGTTGTATTAACACTTGATCTTTGAAAAACTTATGTTTCTTCTTGGTTTTTTTGCTTGGCCGAATCCCCAAAGAGAAAAAGGAGAGGGTTTTGATTTGTTTTCACCTTTAGTTATGTGTTTGTATGTGTTTGAAAATGAATAAAATACTTGTATCTTGCAAATATCTAACAACTAGTATATGTGTACACTTAGGTGGAAGATTGAATTAATGAAATGGTGACTAGGGGGGGGGGAGTCGGCAAGGGTAAGATGGGGAAAGGGTTTGGTGTATTTTGTAGATTAAATGTATTTTATGTTATGTATATTGTATATTTTGTAAATATAATTAGGTATTAAGTGTAGCGTTAGCTAGAAATTGATTTTAACGGAACAAAATAAAATATATCGTAGTCATAAAAATTATAAAAATGCATTTCTCACAAGTATTGAGTGAATAAATAATTATCGAATAGAATTTACGAAAACCGTCGTAACTCGTAAATATTCATATAACAAATTATATACCAAAATAAATTCAAAACATCATGTAAATTAATAATATAATTTTATAGTATTAAAATGAGTATAAAAATATATCAGGACAATTGTTGGAAGTGTCGGATCAATTATTCAAAATAAATGATCGTGCGATAGCGTTTATTTAATAAATAAATATACGTTAATGAAATATGCAAACCCATGCATGAACTAATATGAAAATGATGTTACTGATGATATGTAGACTAACTCTAGTCTATATGAAATGTTCTCAATGATGTTTCATGAATACGCAGCTTAACCCTTAAGGTTACGCATATTTGATACTCGTAAACCTAGTTTACGAAAAATGATGAATAGTGAATCATGAATAGTGTTTTTTCTCCGAGAATGAATAGTGTTTCGTGAATAGTAAAATTTTGAAATAACCTTTCAAAATATCAAATCGAATTCAAAAACGATGAATAGTAAAATGATGAATAGTAACCGATGAATAGTAAATTCCCGAGATGAATAGTAAAATTTTCAAAGTTTGTTAAATGACCTGAAATTACGAGTTGTCACAGAACCCCCTTTTGAGTTTGTTCTAGTGGGTGAGCCGTACATCCCAAGTGTCCATAGTGTCTAGTTTTTAAATCCTTGTAAACGTGTTTCATATATTAGGTCACTTTATTTTACAAAAATGATTTTCCACGAATCAAATAGCAGGTCACAATGAGCATGATATTTAGGCGTGTAAATAAAGACCAATATTAATGTTATGGTTACGATATGTATTATTCTATATTGCATACAATTAGGTGTCAAAGCAAGTAATAATGCACATATAGGAATCACAAACATATAAGCATAAACATTACTCCCTCCGTCTCAAATTTATTGTCCATATTTCCCTTTTGGGATGTCTTAAAATAATTGTCCACATTCCATATTTAGTAATAAAAAGGTTATTTTGAGAGGGAATATTCTATTTATATGGTTAGAAATTGTAATGGACCCACTTTTATTAAACTTTGTGTTTTTTGTCTCCTGACAATAATTTTGAGACGGAAGGAGTAATATAAAACATATATTGTTCCGAGTTCTCTCGCGAGTCTTCCCCAAACGAAGAACCATAAGACCGTCACTAGGATACAATACCTAGATCGCCCCATACATCGCAAAAGCAGTTGAGTGGGTCTTGTGGCCGGAAAAGACATAAAACATGGCAATCTCAATTAACAAGTAATTACGCAATTTTATGTATTTAATAACCAATATGTAATTCTAATTATCATAATAACTCTAATTAACAATTAATCAATTCTAATTAACAAGTAATTAATTCTAATTAACTTTTAATTTTAATTAACAAGTAATTCTTAATTAACAAGTAATTATAATTAATAAATTAATTCTAATTATCAATATAATTTTAATTTGTGTGTTACTAGTTATTATTTATTAAAATTGACAAGTATTGCATATAATTGTCAAAGCAAAATAAAACGAATAACTAAATTAGGTTTCATGCAGCCTTTTAAACATGTTTATTAATAAGAAACGTGTAACCCATAATCGCAAAAACGAGATGGCTCGTGATGCCACTGTTGGGATTTTAGAACAAGTTAACCAATAAACCTCTACGAGTACGCAGCGGATATGGATCTAGTAATCGCAATTAGGTTAAATACGTAATTAATAAACAATTAATTAATACAATAATTAATTAATAAAAGGGATAAAAGAAACCCTAACCTTGCTTGGCAATTGATCTTTAGTAACGGACAATAAAACCAATACGAAACCAAGCACCTAAAATAGATGCCTCAATGAGTATCACACACAAACCCGATAACGTATACGTTCGATTAATGGCTAGTCGAGAAACGTAAACAACCCATCAACCTTTGATAAATGCTTGAATAATACACGAACAGAAAACCACCCAAGACCTTCTTGTTACTGTCCAAGAACTCCAAACAGTTATGAAACTGTTTTTTATCATTTACCCGATATCGGACGATATTGTCCGATATCCTCTGCCTTGTTATCCGAGGAATAGAACTAAGCAGAAAAACCCTTTTGATTGAAGTTGCTGCTGTCGACCAGGAGGAGCAAACCTAACTCGACTTGGATCAAATTATGATGCAAGTGTATGAATTATACGAACCAAGAAACAATTCAAAACCCTAACTCGATTCAAGAAGCAATCGATTGAATTTGGAGCACAAAGTGGATCGGTTTTTGTGATTGTAAAGGGATATATGCAAGTCGTTAGAATGGCAGAAAGGTGTGTTTGATTTAATAGCAAAACCAAACCGACCCTTTCATGGGTTGAGTCTTGGTCGACAAGTCACCAAGCCCAAGCACCCATTCTTACCTTGTCTTGCCCGATAAGTGGATTCTAGGCCCATGGCAGCTCCAACATTCAACCCAAGTCCAAATCAAAGATAGTCCATGGGTCGATTCATTTATCGGGTCAAGTAGCTTGCATAACGGGTATTGTTTATTCAAGATATATTACGTTCGACACGTATACTCGTGTTTATCGTGTATGCCCCCATCGGCTCACACACTCTTAGTCGTTTTGTTGTGTTAAAAACTCCCACTAACCAGCTTATTGGATTGAATAAAATTCTCTTTCACTATTGAAATGTTTTTTATGTAATGTAAAATCCCGAAACAACCTTTTAAAATATACGGTTTTACGAATTTTAATTGCCAAAAAAATAATACATTTCACATACGAGACACTTGTCACAATGTCGATGAATTGGCCAATGACAACGGTTTCCGTCCTTCCATTTTTAAATATAATAAAAAAAGTAGTGATTAGCGTCGTGGCCCAAGTGCTTGCCTCATTTTCCCTCTACTTGTTTTGATTGACAATTACACCTGTTTACTCCCTGTACCAAACAGGTCCCCCATGAGGAATATACCGCGGAACAAAACCTGGTCAAAAGAGTGGAGTAGTAACATTCTAGAACACTCGAGTGAAAGCAGTTGTAATAGAAAAAAATATGTGGACGACAAAGCTTAACAATACTAGTAATTTTGCAGACTGAAGAAGAAGAAGAAGAAGAAGAAGATCAATGGAAGAAGAAGTTGAAGATAAGAAGAAGACAAACCGTAACTGGATGGTGGAGCCACCTACCGACAGACCAGTTCGTGTGTACGCTGATGGAATTTATGACCTTTTTCACTTTGGTCATGCTCGCTCTCTTGAACAAGCCAAAAAATCGTAATTCTTTCCTTTCACTATATGCTCTTTCTGCTGTTTAACAAATCACCACCTGCATTTAACACAAATCCATGGTTTTTTTTTTTTTTTTTTACGAGAATTAGGTTAATATTCATGTTTGTATAAAATAATGTTGTGTAGGAATATATTCGGTAATTGTAGGTGAATTGTTGTTGATTTGGAATTGTTGAAAATGCTGGATTAATGGGCGGTGGGGAATTGGGACTTAAAAAGGGGATGTTCCCACCTCATATAGTAAGCTCATTACTTTATTGTTGAGAAATGAAACAAGACTTTCGAAAGTGTGGATCAAACCATGGTTTGATCATCACTTGCTATGTTACAAGTCTTCATTTTTGTAAATCTCATGCTTGATAAGCTAACAAGCATTGTGTGTCTGTTGCCAAAGTTGACTCAACTAGTAGTTTCCTGTGTTGTATTGTAAAGGAAAATGTAGGTGGTGGTGTCTTAAAAGTGGGATACATTCTTAGAAGCTGGCCGCAGGGGATAATTGGCTACGTGTTGTTGACCAAAGTTTTAATTGGTGTTATGCTATACAAGTTTGAGATTAGTAGACCAGTTGAGAGGAGGCTTGCTAATAGGAAAGAAAAGCAGTTCATAGCCGTCTTGGTAGAGAAGATGAAACACCTGTCTAGGATATGCGAAGTAGTAATTGGCGTAGAACAATAATTCAAAAGGTTAGGATTAGGGGACAATGGTTATAAATCAGAGGTCTAAAGCTTCACCTCAAAAGTAAACTAGGGTTTTAAATTACACCTTTAAATTTTAGCATATCTAGTGTTCCACGCTATTGGTGAAGGATTCTGACCATGAGTTGATATGCTATACAAAGAAAGCATATTTGATATAAGTATGGAATCATTTGGTAAAGGAATATCTGTTACAAACTTAGAACTCTTTTAATGATAATGATTATGAATGGAGACTTGAATACTAAAAAATGTTGAAATAATGATATAAATGTACTGATTAGTTCTAGATTTTGCATATGCAGTAAGTATTACAATGAATTTGGTATGCGCATTTATTTCTATGATTCTATCTCATTAGTTTAAAACCAAATAAGTTTATTACAAAATTACTAGTTTACCCTAAATGTTCCTATCCTCAAATTTCTAGTCTTATTTGAATTTGGCATGAATGTTTTGGCATGTCTTTGTTTCTAAGTTCTGCTAAAATAAGTTTCAAGTAATGTTTCTTGAATCAAAATCCGTCATGTCTAGTCACTATTATTAATTTATTTATGAAGTTTTGGAAAAATGCAACAACCATGTATCATCATTTTTTGGGTGTTTAGAAAAGTGTTGAGCAGAGCTAGGCAATTGAGTTACTTTCCAGTGCTAAATCACCTAAGTCGGGTTAACTGAAAGCATAAATCATCAAAGTAAGAGTATAATTAACCTTTAGATTATGTAAATATATACCACTAGCTAAAAATATGATACTCTTTTATTTTGATGCCATTATTAAACTAGATGTCTGCTTCCATAACTTTGATGCAATTACCTGAAAAAGAGTGTAAATTTACCTGCAAATATGCGCATTTACCTATCAAATTTTAGTTGGAGTGGTGAGGATGTTCAGCTCCTAGTTGATCAATTGAGCATCCTCACTTATTGAATAGTAGGGCCTTCTTGGTTATTTTATTATTAAGTGATTTCATAACAATAGCATATAGCTAATTTTATTGGCTCGTTTATTGTCCTGTCTATCATTTTCTCATCATCGGGAAACATGGTTTTTTAGTTTTATTATGAATGAGAAAGGTAACAACTAACCTTTTAGCAAGTTGTACATATCATGTAACTTTTTTTTTTCATCTTATTAATAGGTTTCCCAATACTTACTTGCTTGTTGGATGTTGCAATGATGAAGTCACCCACAGACTGAAGGGGAAAACTGTCATGACTGACAAGGAGCGTTATGAATCTCTTCGCCACTGCAAGTAGGTTGGATGTAATTGCTTAGATTCGTACTCAAATTAATAAATTTTGTTGTTGATGGTTACTGCAATCTAATATTTAATTGGTATGCAGTTTTATTCTAAAGTTTTCAACTTCTATTTTTATTAGTAAGCAATCAATGATCAAGCTACAATTTTTCGTTTTTATTGGACTTATGCAGGTGGGTTGACGAAGTTATTCCAGATGCACCATGGGTACTTACACAAGAGTTTATTGATAAACATCAGATAGATTATGTGGCTCGCGATTCTCTTCCGTAAGTATGTGTTCACATGCAATACATACATGTATGCATACATCGCATACATATAACACCAAGACACGTGTACATGTATACATCCATACATAGATACACACATACAGATACATGCAAGATAATTTCTGTAGTCTATATAGCGAACTATGCAAGTGGCTTTAATGGAGTATGCTATATACATTTGTTTTCCATTGGAACTTTCATTCACTTTATTGCATAGTGTGTCTTATGTATTAATTTTGTTTGATTTCATACAGTTACGCTGATGCAAGTGGTGCTGGAAACGATGTCTATGAATATGTAAGTTAAACTTCTTAATCACTATTCACTGCTTCTTCTTCAAAGTTAATTAGCTGAATATAATTTTTGAGTATTTCTTGATCCTGTTAATTCATTTGTGATTGTAATTTGTTATTAGTATGCTGCCATTGATGATACTTGCATTAATTCTCTGTTTAGGTGAAGTCAATTGGAAGATTTAAGGAGACAAAACGGACAGATGGGATTTCAACATCAGATATAATCATGAGAATTGTTAAAGACTACAATGAGTATGTGATGCGCAACTTGGATAGAGGATACTCAAGAAAGGATCTTGGTGTTAGCTACGTGAAAGTGTGTTTCTGTAATTGATTACCAAACATGATCTATTATTTTGTATTATGTACTTCAATTGTGTTACGTGTTCTTTTAGGTCAATATATGAATTCTCCTCGTTTTTTATAGGAAAAGAGGCTGAGGGTGAACATGGGTTTAAAAAAGCTGCGTGAAAGAGTAAAGAAGCAACAAGAAAAGGTGGAAGAAAAGGCAAGTTCTTTGTATATCTTGTTTCTTTTTATGCACATTAAGCTGTTATAGGCAAATGGTTAAGGGGCTTAGCTCTTCCTTCAAATATAATTTTTAGGTTATATTGTATTCAATAGGTTCACTTTTGCTAATATTTTTCTACTTATGGAGAGATAAATCCGTATACCATTTCAAAAGAGAAAGGCGTTATACATGTATCAGGCAGTTGGTATCTTGGAATTAATTTTGGTCTAATCTAATGTGTGAACAGGTTTAAACTCCCCCAAACTGTATCCATAATGAATGTAACCTCCCAAATTCATTCAGTAATTTAGATTATTAGTGTGATTATACAGTTCTGATCATAATTAACACATTAGTTAATGTTGAAAAATAAAAGATGTTTGTGGGTCAACCAACTTGACCCCACCAGTTTTGTCCCTGCCACTTAAAGATTACCCGATATCCAACCCGCCCGCCCTGCTCATTTTTGCAACATCTGATAGTAACCATCGCTGCACTAGATTTTAACAAACCATTCTGATCACATGTAATACTCATTTTATGCATCATGCTAATGCCCTCTTTTGTCTGGGAATTAACAATCACTTCAGATACAAACAGATCCTTTTATAATCTTTGAGTATTGGTTAGTCATAAACTTGTTTTCATAAGTTTTCATACATACTTTTTTACCCTAAAATATGTCATGTTTACTTCTGTATATTTATACTAGGTAGTGTAGCAGGCTGTGCAAAAGCACAGCCCATGCGTCTTAATGTGATAATTACTAATATGGCTTTATACGTTGGGTTGCATATATGTTACCTGTTTCCAACTAAAAGATATAGAGTGACATAGCAACCAAGTTTTTACTTCCATTTTAGTGAAGGTGTCAACAAAACATGCTCATACAAAACTTGTTTTATTTTAGTGATGTTTACATATAAAACTCGTTGTTGGTTTTAGTGGTCTAGCTTTTTGTGTAACCTTTGATATATTTATAGTTTCAATTTCTACGCATAATTTTTGGGTTTACATATGGATTTAATCATACATCATCATATAATACATTGTTTTGGTAAAACACTCGAAGGTCGTCTCTACTTTTACCATCATTATCATATAATACATTGTTTTGGTCAAACACTCAAAGGTCTCTCTACTTTTACCATCCTTTTCAAATGAGAAATCATTCTCTTTCACGTGAAGTTTTATACAAGACTTTCCGCCGACACTGCTACACCAACTCTACTTTCATCCATGTACCCGTACCCCTATTGAACTTGATATTTGCCAAGAAAATAAATGACGCACGTATGGCCTCTCATAGTCATAGTATGGCCTCTCACTTGAAGCATTTTTTTTTTTTTTTTTTTAAATTTTTTTACTTATATTTACTTCCTTCAACACATTATTATCTCTTCCAGACTCCCCCATTCCTCCACATAACCTTTCCTACTTACATGTCCCACCCATTGAGATAACTTGCAAGTCACAATTTACAACTAACCCTCATCACATATTTATTTTTTAATCTATGAGAATGCTTATTGTTTACAAAAATTCACATTACAAACTACAATCAAAACTTTTAACTACTATATACTATGTATTATCGATATCAATTGATTGGATACAAAAAAGAGGATGAAGCATGCTATAAATGCAGTTATCTAAATACGGATCGAGTACTACTATTTTGATATTTTCTAGTGACTTGAGTTCAATTTGCAATAATTTAAATATAAATATTAACAAATATATTTAAAATGAGTAAGAAATATAATATGTAACTACTCTTATCAATCTAACAAAAAATATACATACAATAGCTTCCATTATCATTACTAATATTTCATTATAAACTGATCATGTAAGATACTTAGATATAAACATCTTTTGTCTACAAAATCATGCGCACCAGTGTCCTATGAGCTTCTTCCTTGCATTGCATCATGACCCGTCGTTAACATTACTTATACCAGCACCAAGCTCCTCGTTCTTTAGCTCCAACCACTCAACCGTTTTAATCTCACCTTCAAGTTGTTTGAGCTACAAATACAAAAACAAAATAACTAAAGCACATGTAAGTCACATCTTCCAGTTGCAGTTGTTTATAATAAAAAATAACTTGCAATGTAAGTGTGAGAGGGTGAGGAAAGCACTAACTGTGGGTTGTATCGAAGTAAGAAGAAATGACAAAAATGACATGGAGAAAGAATTATAGAATGATAATAATAAAGTAAAAGTTCAGAAAAATTACTTATAATTAAACATGATTGATACTTCTTAGTGCACCTGCGTATATGAATCTGCTTGAGTGGAACAAACTTGAACAAGCATAAGACAAAAAAAAAACAAATTATACGCTCATATTATATGTAAACATCACTAAAATAAAATGAGAGAGATCTCTAAAAAAGGTTGATAAAATATACCTTTCATTTAATAGCTACGATCAAATCCTTCAAGCATACATCACCCACATCTGGTTCCTAAAATATGTGTGACACACAACATCAATGCCATTAATACAAAATCCAAATCATTTGGATAGAATGACTGACAAAGCGTAGACTAAAGAGGCAAAGATCAAAGGAAACTAACAAAAGATTAAACATGAGTGACAAGATGGTTGCTTACAATATCATGAAATGGCGAGAAAATAAAGAAATGTGTGAATGGTGTGGGCTCTCCATCATATCACAACAACACGTGCATCTGCAATTTAAAGAAAGTTTAAATGCATCTGCAATTTAAATAAAATTTAAGTGCATCATATAAAGAATGAAAGCAAAGAGAGAAAAAGGAGAGAGAGGTAGTAAAAATGAGAGAAAAATGAGATGTTATGGGAGGGTACTGATGGGTGGGTGAATGAGTGTTTTATACACAAAAGAATTCTAAGTATTCAATAGTGATGTCTATGTGTCTTTTTCTCATGTTGTTACAGATGTCTACGTGTCTTTTTTTCATATCGTTACATATGTCTACTTGTCTTTTTCTCATGTTGTTACAGTAAAATGAGGGGCTTCTCATATATAATAGGTAGATACCACATGCGAAAGCAATTTAACTTAAGTGGGAAAGCTAGAAACATCTGTAAAACTAAGATGCTTACTTATAAAGCACCAACTGATATACTACTCGGTAGATTATGATACACACTACTGGATTCTGAATAGAATTTTATGCGTATGTAAACACTGTGCTGACTCAAGGATTCCAAAATACTGGCTCGAAAATTCCTCGCTAGGTGATTCTCTACCCGTATAAGTTGGAAGGGACCACTAACAATCTTGAACTATGCCTAAGCCACACTAAACACAAAAGACCAATAAATCATCAGCCAAGTGAAATAAGTTGGCTTCCTATTACATAGCACATAATTTCCATGCATCAGAAAGTATCTTTTAACCCACCAACTCTATATGGAAGGGTCAAAATTTTGTCAACTCTAACAATATAGAATTCAGAGCATACTGTTTATGGGTCCCAAAATTCTATATATAAATCAGAATAGGAAAAACTAAAAGCCAGTACTAGTAGTTATTTATCTAAATTATTGGCTGAACTTTGTGTTCTTTTCATTGCTATTGCAGATTCAAACAGTGGCGAAAACTGCTGGTATGAACCATACTCTTTGGGTGGAGAATGCTGATCGTTTGGTTGCTGGTTTTCTTGAAATGTTTGAAGAGGGTTGCCATAAAATGGTATTCTGTCTCTCTTTCTCTATCTTAAACACAAACACATGAGCGAATGTGTCTTTATGAACAAATAATTTGAAAGTCCGAAATGAAATTTCGGGAAGAAACATAGGTGGCAATGAAGACCCCTTTGTGCTAAACATATAAATTAGACTATACTGTCTCAACTCCCAAAACAGATAAATTAGTTGCAAAATTTATAAATAGGAAAGAAAGTGTTTCTGGTCGGACCAGTTCTACCTACTTTGACTTGTACAAAATATTACCGGGTTTAACCTGACCTGTTGCCCCACATGCACCATTTTTTATTTTTTATTTTTTATTTTTATTATTATTTTTTTTTTTTTGGAAATCAGCAATTTTATAAAAAAACGAAAAGAAACAAATACATATAAGCTAGCAATAAAGGCCCTTCACCCTCAAACACAACATACATCTACAGATGGGTCACATCTTTGACTCCAACAAAATGACAAAAGACCAAAACTAGACCCCACTTAACTAAATATAACAAACACAAATAGTATTCTGAATATCTCTCAGGGAACAAGCAGACTGAGTCAATCGCCCATTTATGGTAAAATGGTTGGTTTCATACTTTGTCCCAGTGAGTAATTAGGAAAAAGTAGCTAATATGGAAACGGGTCAAAAGTCACCCTAGACATATTCAAAATGCATAACACCTAGTCAGAATGAATAAGACCTGCCAACTTGTTCCAAGATTTAGATGATCATGATTAGTTTGTTATCACATTTAATACATTACTTATGCATAGAAATCGGTACAAAGGAAAGAAAATGTCACTCGATTCATACTAAAATCACCCGTTTTATCCTGACCAGTTACCTAAACAGCCCATCTATTACCTAATCAGCCCATGTGACCACTAGAAAAAACATAAGAATATTTTGAAAATCTTTCAGGGAACAGCAATTAGGGACAGAATACAAGAACAGTTAAAGGCAAAAGGAAATAGGAGGGGACTTGCTTACGACAAAAATGGAGAGGAGAAAGATGATGAATATTATTACGATTATAGTACCGATGAAGAAGAGTACTCTAGTGGAACAGAAGAACCAGTATCATCGTAAGTGTGGATTTCTCTCATTTTTCCTATGGAAGTCTGCTTGATGGTTAACTCAGCCGACTCTGTGTGTGGACTATATAGGTTTGTGATATAAATCTGTGTATGATAAATGTGCAACCCATTTTTGTTTGTGTTTTTACAAATTTATGAAGGGTTTTTGCAAGGCTTGACAGAAATGTTTTTAGAACTTTTTTTTTATATTTGTTTTTGTTCTTTTTAGACACTTTGTTTGGCATATGTTTGGCCTATTTTTGTTTGTTTTTCTTGTGCTCATTGTCTTTCTTAGCTTGTTTGTGAGACTCATATGTTATCTCCTGTGCAAGTGTTATTGGTTTAGTTCCTCTTTTGTGTGTGGGTAAGAAAGTTGCTTGGTCGTATGTGCTGGAAGGGTTTAACTATTTAACCTGTTTCACATAAATGTTTTGTGTTATTTCATTGAGAGGTGAAGACCTCTCTATATATTCAAGACTACAAACAATTATAAACTCAGCGTAAGTAGACTACAAACAATTATAAACTCAGCGTAAGTACAAGTGGCAGATACATTTCTAGTACTCCTCTGTCAAGTTGTACTTGTTGGACCTTTTGATGGATTTAAGATCTAAACCGCAATCACAATATACCAAGAACAGAAAAAACACTTTGAAACTTTGCAAAATACTCCGTACAATTGCTTTTTATTAAATATGTCATTGCTTGTTCATACATATGTCCTATCTATTTATACATAATGAAAAGGTGTGTTTGAAGGGTTGTGATGGTTCAAACGAACCAAGGGATGTGTCCCTTCAGGCATAACTGCCAAATAAGTGTTTTCTTAACTAAGTATTACTACTTTTCTAACTGCCTTTAGTTCTAGCAGATTGAGCTTAGTTTCAGCAGATTGGGATTAACCCAATATTCACCCCCCTTAATCACAATCGCGTTTCTCGTAAATCTTTGACTCCAATAAGTTGTTTAGAAACTTGATTTTCGGTAGTGTTTGAGACTGCCAATAAGAGGGTTGGCTCTAATTCTTCTTCGATGAAGTTTGTCTCTTCTTGTCTTTGAAATCTTTCATTTCTTTTATGGCAATGTGAGGCATAATGTCCATATTCATTGCAATTATAACACTTTACTTTGCTGAACTCTCTATACTTTTTCGTTGCTTTATTATAATCTTGTGAGACTTTTTCTTCGTCACGATTTTGGCTATGTGGTGGAATGCATCTTCTTCTTCCTTGATTATCATAGTGATGTCTTCGACCTTTATCGTTGTGTTTTGTAAACAATAGTTTATCTTGATCTTCGAATGTTCTTCCTTTCTTAGCCTTTACTCTTTCTTCGAAGGTTTTCAATCTACCAATAGTTTCGTCTAGAGTCATTGTATCTAGATCGGAGTATTGCTCTATGGATGCGACAATATGAATGAATCTTTCAGGTACAGGATTTAGCAATTTTTGTACGCGAGTTGATTCATCAAGTGTTGATCCAAGACTTGTCATTTTTGACGTAATACTTGTCATTTTTGCGGTGAATGAATTGATAGTGTCATCTTTCTCCATGTATAATATCTCAAATTCGGATTTGAGTGTTTGTAGTTTTGCCTTTTGCACTCAATCCACTCCAATATTTCTAGTCTTTAATGTATCCCAAACTTCTTTTGCGCTTTTGCAATTTGCCACTTGTAATACTTGATCTTTGGGTAGTGATTGGAATAGATATGCCAATGCAGTTTTATCTCTTTTATCATTTACTTGAGTCTCGATGAGTAGGTTCTAGCATTTCCCAAAGACCATTTGCTTGTAGTATGATCTTTATTCTTATAGACCATATGGTATAATCTGTTGAATTTAACACGGGACATTGAAAGTGGTTTAGGTTATCTAAACTTTTAATTTGACTACTTGCTTCACCTTTTCCCATTCTGATATAATACTCTTATAAAACTTTTGAAACTTTTGTTAATAACTTTATAAATCTAAAAAACTTAACAATGTAAATCTTAAAACCTTTTAAACTTTTAAAAACTCAGCGTAAGTACAAGTGGCAGATACATTTCTAGTACTCCTCTGTCAAGTTGTACTTGTTGGATCTTTTGATGGATCTATGATCTAAACCGCAATCACAATATACCAAGAACAGAAAAAACACTTTGAAACTTTGCAAAATATAGTTGCTTTTTATTAAATATGTCATTGCTTGTTCATACATATGTCCTATCTATTTATACATAATGAAAAGGTGTGTTTGAAGGGTTGTGATGGTTCAAACGAACCAAGGGATGTGTCCCTTCAGGCATAACTGCCAAATAAGTGTTTTCTTAACTAAGTATTACTACTTTTCTAACTGCCTTTAGTTCTAGCAGATTGAGCTTAGTTTCAGCAGATTGGGATTAACCCAATATTCACCCCCCTTAATCACAATCGCGTTTCTCGTAAATCTTTGACTCCAATAAGTTGTTTAGAAACTTGATCTTCGGTAGTGTTTGAGACTGCCAATAAGAGGGTTGGCTCTAATTCTTCTTCGATGAAGTTTGTCTCTTCTTGTCTTTGAAATCTTTCTTTTCTTTTATGGCAATGTGAGGCATAATGTCCATATTCATTGCAATTATAACACTTTACTTTGCTGAACTCTCTATGCTTTTTCGTTGCTTTATTATAATCTTGTGAGACTTTTTCTTCGTCACGATTTTGGCTATGTGGTGGAATGCATCTTCTTCTTCCTTGATTATCATAGTGATGTCTTCGACCTTTATCGATGTGTTTTGTAAACAATAGTTTATCTTGATCTTCGAATGTTCTTCCTTTCTTAGCCTTTACTCTTTCTTCGAAGGTTTTCAATCTACCAATAGTTTCGTCTAGAGTCATTGTATCTAGATCGGAGTATTGCTCTATGGATGCGACAATATGAATGAATCTTTCAGGTACATAATTTAGCAATTTTTGTACGCGAGTTGATTCATCAAGTGTTGATCCAAGACTTGTCATTTTTGACGTAATACTTGTCATTTTTGCGGTGAATGAATTGATAGTGTCATCTTTCTCCATGTATAATATCTCAAATTCGGATTTGAGTGTTTGTAGTTTTGCCTTTTGCACTCAATCCACTCCAATATTTCTAGTCTTTAATGTATCCCAAACTTCTTTTGCGCTTTTGCAATTTGCCACTTGTAATACTTGATCTTTGGGTAGTGATTGGAATAGATATGCCAATGCAGTTTTATCTCTTTTATCATTTACTTGAGTCTCAGTAGTAGGTTCTAGCATTTCCCAAAGACCATTTGCTTGTAGTATGATCTTTATTCTTATAGACCATATGGTATAATCTGTTGAATTTAACACGGGACATTGAAAGTGGTTTAGGTTATCTAAACTTTTAATTTGACTACTTGCTTCACCTTTTCCCATTCTGATATAATACTCTTATAAAACTTTTGAAACTTTTGTTAATAACTTTATAAATCTAAAAAACTTAACAATGTAAATCTTAAAACCTTTTAAACTTTTAAAAACTCAACGTAAGTACAAGTGGCAGATACATTTCTAGTACTCCTCTGTCAAGTTGTACTTGTTGGACCTTTTGATGGATCTATGATCTAAACCGCAATCACAATATACCAAGAACAGAAAAAAAACACTTTGAAACTTTGCAAAATATAGTTGCTTTTTATTAAATATGTCATTGCTTGTTCATACATATGTCCTATCTATTTATACATAATGAAAAGGTGTGTTTGAAGGGTTGTCATGGTTCAAACGAACCAAGGGATGTGTCCCTTCAGGCATAACTGCCAAATACCTGTTTTCTTAACTAACTAGAACTACTTTTTTAACTGCCTTCAGTTCCAGCAGATTGAGCTTGGTTCCAGCATATTGGGATTAACCCAATAGTACTCAAAATTCGTGCCAATCAACTGGTTCATCTTTAATTTGTGGACTGTATCGTATTTGCACTGGGAGTGGATGGAACAAGTATCAGATATGGTACAATAATGGAAACTTGACAAGAACTTTAAACATGATGTGAATCTGGAAATGTTACAGCAATAAGGAACGGATTCGGGGATATCAACAAGATTTGGAAGCGTGAAACACGAACTTGATACAGGTCTAGGAACGGGGGCATCATTCGGCTAAAAAACTGGATACATGTTGAGGATCAGTGTGACAACTCGTAATTTCAGGTCATTTCTCAAGTTTACTATTCATCTCGAGAATTTACTATTTATCGGTTAATATTCATCATTTTACTATTCATCGTTTTTGAAGTCGATTTGATATTCTGATAGTGTATTTCAAAATTTTACTATTCACAAAACACTATTCATTCCCGAAGAAAAAAATCACTATTCATGATTCGCTATTCATCATTTTTAGTAAACTAGGTTTACGAGTATCAAATTCGCGTAACCGTAAGGGTTTAGCTGCGAATTCATGAAAAATCATTGAGGACATTTCATATAGACTAGATTTAGTGTACATATCATCAGTAACGTCATCATCGTATTAGTTCATGCATGGGTTTGCATATTTCATTAACGTATATTTTCCTATTAAATAAACGCTATCGCATAATCATTTATTTTGGATATTTGATCCGACACTTCCAATAATTATCCTGATATATTTTTATACTCATTTTAAGATTATAAAAATTATATTATTAGTTTACTCGATGTTTTGAATTTATTTTGTATATAAATTGTTATATATAAATATTTACGACGGTTTTCGTAAATGCTACTCGATAATTATTTATTCACTCAATTCTTGTGAGAAATGTATTTTTATAATTTTTATGACTTCAATATATTTTATTTTGTTCCGTAAAAATCGATTTCTAGCCAACGCTACACTAAATAATTACTTTTACTTACCAAATACACACTACACTTAACAAATAATACATTTAGTCATCAAAATTCACCACCCTTATCCCCATTCTACCCTTGGCCGACCACCCTATGACTCACCAAGGTTTTATGTAAAAATATTTCAAGTAGCTTATACACATATACATTATAGACTTGCCATTTGTATTGTACACATTATTACACTAACTTAACACATACACTACACTTAGTAAAAGGTGAAAAGTTGCAAGAACTCTCTCATTTTTCTCTCTTTATTCGGCCAAGAAGAAAAACAAGGAAGAAAACACAAGTTTTTCAAGAACAAGTAATAATCATAACACTAGTATACTTCTATTTAGGTTTTGAAATAGAAACCAAGAAGTATTTAGGAAACCTAGTTACCATTAACCTCATCATAATACTTGTAAGCTTTTTATATTTTTCATTACTCTTTCATATTCATACTTGAGTTATTTTATCATTTTAGTAAGAAAACATGCAAGTATGTATCATATGTATCTATACCACTTTTAATTGTTTTTAGTACTTATTATTAGTAAAAATCATCCTATAATTAATCCCTTGAAACATATCATTGTTGATGATATTTAGGAACCCATGACACCCTAAGAAGGTGTATGGTAGGTTTAGAATATATTTGGTGTTGATTTGAAGTGATTGAAACAAGTATTACGCTAGAAAAATCATTATCGACAACTTAAAATTGAGGTCTGATCGTTTTTGTAAAATCTGGAAATTTCGTCAGGTCAAGGATTATTTTGGGCTAGATATTCAGAAAATATACTTTAAAACGAAACCGTGGCCGCTTGAACGGGTTAAAACGGATTTATAACGAAGAAGTTACGCTATTTTCAAGTTTAACGACGAAAACTTATTTTCTGAAAAATTCAAAGCTGTTAAGGTATTTTTAAGGGGCAAAAATGAGTTTTAAACACTATCTAAATGAGTCGATTTATCAAAAATATATTAGTATACTTTAATACGAAACTAAGGATATATAAAACGTAGAAAATGGACTTATAACGACTAAGTTACACGCGTTTAAATAGGGTTATCGTAACTATTTTATACAAGTATAACACTTATATATATTTTCTATTAGTCAAAAATTGTTGTCGCAAGTAACCATGTTTGGAGTCGTTTTTCACATCGATAGAATACTTTTGAGAAAACGATTTCTTCTGGTAAAAGTGAGTTCACCTAGCCTATTTTCCAAAATGTTCAACCGTTCGTCAAACGGAGTTGTAACGAATAATATACGGTCACTCAAACTTTGTCGAAAACTAACCTTAAACAATATTTTTAGTCCGACTACCCTACTTCATCTATATTTTTCTCCATGATTGAGACCTCTATGATCAAAAGTTAAATGCTAAGACTCTTAGATAATGTGACAAGCTTTCCAAAATCATTGAGTTTGTTTCCTACACTCGATATTCATTATTTTACGACTAGCTTTTCGAGGCCATTTAGCCACTTTCATGAATTGTCAAAGTGTATTGTTTTACGACGAAAAACTATAATTTCTTAATAAATCACTAAATGACTATCGTAGGATATCATTTCAACGTAAGTACTTATAAAGTAATTTATAACTTGACAAGACGTTATAAACTTATTTTTCGACGATAAACTTTATTTTCAAAAATGCACAAGTGGTATGGATATCATATGAGTTTGCATGCATAACATTACATCATGACTTATATTAGAATCATATCATTCATCATAGGTCGCAGTTAGGGATTTGTGCCTCATTTCAGTGTACTCACTTTTGCCATCACATCATTGTACCAAGTGAGTTTTCATAGCCCCGTCTTTCAAGTTTATACTTTATTTCAAACCTACGGGGGAGAATACATTGCACATCATTTTTATTACGATACCAAGTATATCAAATTCATTACATTGCTTAAGTTACCACATTGCCAATTGAATGTCCCCATATCATAATCATGAACCGTTAATTACGGAGTAAGCGAGGGTGAGTGAATAGATCTATTGAGGGTGACTCTTCCATCCGGGTTGGTGGATTCCAACTGGTCAAACGGATGCATTTCATTTAATATCAGAATTTAAGTTGTTTGGCAAACACTCTGTTGGGGCGAACATCATGATCAGTCTAGCTTTGGTGTCATGTGCTTATAGCAATTGTATCATTTTTATGTGACATTTTTGTCATACATGGCCTATACTTGTGGTAGTCGTATAAAACATTTTTCATAAACCTATGATTTCTCACCAACGTTATTGTTGACCGTTTTAGCAATGTATTTTCAGGTATCTAAGGCATTTACATCATGGCACGCATAAGGACCCATCATAGAGTCGCGGTGACGACGCGTCTCACTTGTAAATTATGGCACTTTTAAAACATCGTTTGGCTTGTAATAAACTTATTTCCGCAAACGTTATCTACTTTTGGGACCTATCTTTGTAACTCTGAATGCTTTAAATAAATATCAAACGATGTGTTTTTCAAACGACACTTTTGGTCGTTCAATATAACTGTAACTGTGATGCTATGACAGTCAACCCCCAAGAATTCCATTCCGCTGCAAAACATGTAATTTGGGGGTGTGACAATGAGGTTTCAAGAACGTCGTTCTTGAAGAAGAATAACAGACATGGTTTTTACGAACTAAATTCTTGATCGGGACGTAAGACAGAACTCAGAAATAAACGGGATCTTGAATCGCAAATAGGAACTGAATCAGGTTTCAAGAACTAAATTCTTGAACGGGAACATGGCACTCGGCATGACTGGATGAGCACGATATGATAGGGTCACTAATGAAAATACGTAAACTCATACACGCAAGGGAACGAACCACATATGTACCATAATACTTTTACATGAAAAAATCTTCCATCATAGTGCACATGGGAAGAGAATAAAATGACAACATATCATCACCAAAGTCTTGTAAAGGTTATCATAGAACCATGAGGTACCATGGCATCCAAAATTTCCTTTTCTCAATGGTACCTCAACATCACCTCTACATCTTACTTTTAACACTCACATACAAAAACACAATAACTATCTAAAGCTAATATCCTCCACTTTTAACACTTCACTCATAACATTAATCAACATGATATTTCGGCCCCACCATACCCAATTAAGAGGGTTTTTGGAATTGCTTATTCAAAATAGATCATGTGTTTAAAAACAAACAAAGATATTCAACAATTACAAAACATGATTTTAAAATGTAGTGTTTGGATTTGATTATTCTATATAACATCGCAATAATCACATAATTAGTTTTCAAAGTGTTTGCCAAATCAGATTATTGAGAGACTCAAGAGGTAAAATGAAAAAAAAAAGGACACTCTTGCGTTTTATTATATTACTACCTTCAAGACCCGCCCGATGGGCAGGCTAGCTGTATGAAATCATTTCAATAAATACTATAGGGTTAAAAAAAACATAATTCTTGTTACCTTATATTTTTATGTGTAACATATTAAAATTTTGCTTATATGTGTGTTAAACTACCAATTTTGGCTTTATGTATATATTTTTCCACCCGCCCTATGGTTTAGTCCAACTCGGTCGGTAAAGTGCCACATATATTATTACTTGCCATCTCATCACACACATATACCACTCTCTTAACTTTACTTTCTCATTTGCATCTGATAAAAACACTCACACAACAAAAAACATAAACCTTAATTTATTGAAATTAATCAAACACCTTCACCAAACTATAATAACAACAAGCATAGTAAATGACTAATGGCATTACCAAATTGGATGTTTTCTTTCATAACATATAGAGTTTGTGCAAAAGCACTTAACAATGTCACAACCTTACTAGAGCTAAAACACTTTACAATGTTACAACCAGAACACTAAATCTAACTTAAGAAAATCAGGCAAAATAGTTGCAACAATTGCAGAACTATTACAGCTTCATTACCAGTTTTGGTTAACCATTAAAAACTAAATAAACAATTAATACAAATAAACCGTAAAATTGTTTATTTATATCTTACGATCTTCTTATGTTTTGCTGATAACAATTGTAAAATCATTTTAACGAAATAAATAAAATACGTAAGTTTTCGAGCCAATAGTTTTCTAACTCATTTTATTAAAATAATTAAACAATTAAATATGTCTAGTTAAATAGTTTATACAAAGCCAAAACCAATTTTATAAAACACTTAATAAGTAGCATTTGTTACTTACACTTTTATACAAATACATAGTTAAAATCTAAATAAACATGTAAGTAGTTTGGACTATCCATAACGCAAAAACCATGACCATAACCCATGGCCCATGAGCATTACATCATGTATGACATCAAAATGGGTAAAGTCCATGACCCATGATCCAAAGTCCATGACCCATGACCCAAAGTCCATAACCCATAACCCAAAGTATGCTTTGCCTCATGCATGACATCATGTTGGGTACCCATAACCCATAGTCCATAACCCATGACCCAAAACCCGAAAGTATAACCCAAAATCCGGACTGGAATTACCCAGGTGCCGGATCCCTTGGATTACACTGGTCGGATCCCTTTGGGAAGGGATCCGGCTGATCAGAGCACTATTTTCCTATAAATAATTAGCCATTTCTTCATTTTTTCACCCCTTTTAGATATATCTTATCTCTATATTATTCCCTCTCTAACCTCAGATATAAGGATCACCCATGTAGCTTTTATCTTAGTGATTCTCTAGGTTCCTTTTAAAGGCGAGATCATGACGTTTTGCATAGAAGACTTGCAAGCTCGAAGACATGGGTTGCTATGCTTCGTCATCCTCACAAGATCACATAAGTGTTTCTTGTTGTTGTTTCTTCTTAAATATGTCATAGGTGTATTGTGATACTTGGTGTAGTTGGGTTATGGTTCCTCCAATATAAAGCAACTTAGTATTTAGTTTTGTACCGGATAAAGTGTAAGCGATGTAGGTTTGGTTCTACCTTGTGGAAGAACCCGGTATCTAGCCTTTTACTAGATAAAGTGTAAGCGACGTAGGTTTGGTTCTACCTTATGGAAGAACCCGGTATCTAGCTTTGTACCGGATAAAGTGTAAGCAACGTTGTGAAGGCTTCTTCGCCAAGATAAGGAGCTTGTGGTTTACTGTTTACGAACTATCAAGTTGGGTACTCGGGGAGTGGAGTAGGACCAAGGCAGGGACCCAGGAAGAATAGGCTTGGACCTTAAAGTGGGCACTTCGAGATGATATTTTGGACGGTATAGTGAATACTGAGTTTGATGACATGGCACAGGTGGCTAACGCTGCTCGCAACATCGAGATCTTGCAGGAAAGGACTAAGCAGGGTGTTAATAAGAATCGTGATGGAGATCGTGTGCGACCAGCTCAGGGAGATAATCAACGTAGATATGACCAGAGGGACTACGGTAAGTGCAACTCTGATCGACGGGGTGATGATAGGAGAGATGATAGAAAGGGCTTCAACAACCAAAGGGCGAGAAGAGATCAGGCTCAACAATTCAACCATGGAACTAATCAGAGGCAGTATCCTAATCAAGCTACAGCCCCAAATTGTATCACTTGTGGAAAATTTCACCTTGGCAGACCATGTTACAAGATTTTAGGAGCATGTTTCAAATGTGGATCTACAGAGCATAAGATTTGGGACTGTTCCAAGAGGGCTGACAATGGGGATGAAGGCCACCTACCTACTAACGGACGTGTGTTTGCTATGACCAGGGACTAGGCAGCTAGCACTTTAAGTACCGTTTCGGAAACTTCTTTTCATGTTTGACCGTACTATCTTTGGTTTTATTTGATAATGGTAAAACGTTTTCAGTAGTTTCTAATTTCTTTGCTAAGTAAGTTAACATTCCAACTTCATTTTTTGTGTGCATCCTCCATTCATACGAGGAATCTTGTGTTTTGATAATAAGATCCATTTCGCAAATTTGTTCCCCTAGAAATATGTGATCTTGATGTTTATTTAACATAGTTCCCAATCCGATACGTCTTTTGTAAATCACTCTCTTCACATGATTCTGTAACAGTTAGACCAATTCTGTGATGATCTATCGCTAGTCAAAGAGCCTGAGACTGTCAGTCAGTTATCCGTATTTCTTTTCGTGATTCGATACGTATTCGTTTTGACTTTGTGACATCAATTTCGAGGACGAAATTTTCTTTTTAGAGGGGAAGAATTGTAATACCCTAAAAACCGTTTTTCAGAATTCCCATATAATTTGAACTTTTCCCTAAGTACTATGAACCTTATTAAATAATTAAGACATTACGTTATATGATAATTAAATGTATAGGACATATAACCTAATTTTATGTGATAACTAATATTGAGACCTCTCCTAGTTCAAACTCTAGACATATTAACAACTTATTCTCATGCCTTATCGCCCTTTAAACATTTTGCTCGTTATTCCTTTCCATCTAACTTGAAACTCTCTTTAAAAATGGACTAGCTATCACTAGTTATTATGTCGCATATGAAAATTAATAAAGTCATATCACACGTTTACATAACTTAACCAAATTCAAATCTCTGATTTGTACAAATTCATTTGTAGATACATTTTCATTTATTGAGAAGATTTCTTTGACTATTTCACTCCTAGAATAATGGCATTAAAATCCACACGCTCTTCTCCTTTTTAATTCAAAAACGAATCCCACTTTTTCCCATTCATTTTCAAACCTAAAATACACATCCAACCTCTTTTATTCTATACAAAATTTCAAAGAAGGTACGTGGGTATTAAAGCTAAGGTGGTGAATCAGTTTTGGTTGTGGTTGGGTTAGTGATCTGTTCGTGGTCGTAAACATTGGGTGATCGTGGGGTTCGAAGGCTTAGTTTTGGTTCTTTGCATTCTCTTTGTTTCGTCCTAAACTCCGACCAAGGTATCATCACCGTCACTCTATTCAACACAGATTTTTGATGCACTTATCAGAGGCTACAATATGTCATTTCGATCTTACGGATCTGGTTATTATGTTATTACTTGTTTCGTTATATAGCATCCTGAATAACGATACTAAACGTCACATAAAATCTTGAAATATGAAACCTATATATGTCAATTTTTGTTACCCGTCTTTCTATTCGAATGTGTTTGTTTAATACGTATTTAATCTGGTCGTTAAGATAATAAAATGATCTCTAATTATCAACCTTAAATTCTGGATATGAACCTAAGTAATAAAAGAATGAAACTGGGAGCAGATTGCATGCGTATGGACCGAAAAAGGGTGTCTCGTTAAATGGTGGTGTGTGTCTCGAATGGATATCAGTTTGCATATATGTGTTCGAGTCGTGTGGGTATTCTTTGGTTAATGTTTGCAACGTACTCCATATGCATACACGTATTTTTATTGTAAATGAAATAAAATTGGTAGTCTTATGGGGTAAGTTCGAGGGGGATCACGGGATTAATGTGTGGATTGTTTGGTATGTTGAAAGTGTGTCGGGGGAGTTGAGTCTTGTGTTAGTCATAATGGATGTTCACTTGGTCGTAAGTGTAAGTTTCTTGAGCCGCGATCGAACATGAAAATGTGTATTTGAAATGGATTATACTTGGTATTGTGGGAGTGAGTTCAAAGTTGATCGTGGAGTTTATGTGTGAGTCGTTTGGAGTTTCGAAAGTGTTTCGGGGAAGTTGAGTCGGGGGTTAACCATAATACATGTTTACTAGGTCGTTGTTGTTAGTTTTATGGGCCGCGATCGAGTATGATTATGGGTCGATCAGGTAGATGGTAGATTAAATTATGAAACGTATTTTTTCTCTCTTTGTGAAATGGTATATGATCTATGGCCAAGTAATATCAAATCTTTAAGTTTAATTACACTTTAAACCCTAGTTTTTGAGAAATTGTCACATGCAAACCTTGGACTTTTTTGAATTAGCATATTACACCCTAAACTATAAGATTGATAATAGTAAACCTTGAAGTTTATTTATTTGTCACTTGAAACCCTAAACATTGATAATGTACACATTTGACCCTCCACTTCGATAATTGTCGCATTTGACCCTAGACTTTACTAATATGATTCTAAAGACCCTAAACTATGATATTTATTACGTTAAACAATTAAGTCTATTTAATTGTCAATTATAACACTAAAGTATTAAAGTTACCTACTAAATTTGGAAAGTTTCTAAAAATAGAAAGAAACCTAATTATGAAATATGAATAACTACGAGCCCTAAAATTATGAAATAGCTTTCTATATATTAAACGATCATAATTCGTATAGATTCAGTGAAGAAGGAGTAGTTCCTGTTTTCGTGTGCTTTCCGATTTGTTTTGCTTGCGTTGTTAAAGGTACAGATAGTCCGTCCTTTTTCAGTAAGGGCATCCATTGGTATAGTTAACCGTTATTGCTATTGATATCCGTTTTGTCATCTGATTGATATTCGTTCTGATATTCGCTTTGATTTTTTATTTGCTATCTCATTTTGATATTCGTTGGTTATCCGTTTGATATGATTCAGTTCAGTATTTGATATGATATGTTTTAGTTCAGTATTTGATATGATTATGATTTCCCAGATTCTGTATATGTATCCCTAGCCATGGAGGTACCATAGCCATGTCATTGAGGCACCTGTGGCTTGACACTATCTGGGGCGGTGTAATTATTCCCCGGCGTTTCCATTTTTGAATATGCTATATAACACTTTGGCCACTATTATTATCTGAGTATGTATGCTAGCCTTGAGCTAGTGTATGTACTACCTTGTTTTGCAGGAAGCGTATGAATGCATCTTAGGGAATCTATATATGTATCTGGTGATTGGTCGGTGTGTGTTCCTATACCCCATCATACTCTGGTACATTGTAAGCTAGCTACTCCATGTATAACTTATTAATTGACGGTATATGATTTGTGATATGATTATTTTGTCCTATTCATGTGACATGCTTAGGTAATTGGGCAATGCACTCTGATCTTATGTTGATTGATATTTGTTATGCACTCTATTCAGTATTTGATTCATATGCGTTTCGTATTCTGTTTCATCTGACATTCTCTCAGCAGGCTCTTTTCCATTTCTTTGATTTGACATAAATTGACCCGTATTTCATTTAATTGTCTCATTATCGATTATTGTTTATATCTGTTCACTGAGCGTTAGCTCAGCCGCGTTTCTTTTCCATGCGGCAGGTATTTAGCTGGAAGTAGGGATTCTGGGGAAAGAGTGTGAGAATAGGAGCTTAGAAGACCTACCTTAGTGAAACCTCATTATTTGAACTTATGCATTTTAGACTATCTTTTGATTTAATATTTTGGGCTATCTCTTTTCAATTGGTTGTTATGTTTTGGACCTTTTGGGAGTCATATTATTTGTGACTTTTTATGATTTTAATTAGAGACTTTTGTTGTATTTTTTATAGTATGTTCTGATATGACTCCATACTGTGACATTCGGACCCTTGTCAGGTTGGGGTGTTACAATTATTGTATCAGAGCTTCGGTTTCGTCTTGTTGAACCTTAGGAATGACCTGTGAGGATTTGGGTAGACATTAGGCTTCCTTCTGCTATGCTCTCTTCTTTCGTTATGATCCTTTTCTTACATATTTGATCCGATAATCTTTTTGTCGTTTTGATTTGTTTGTTTATTGTCCAGATGGTGAATACACGTAATGGTGGTGGTGTAGAGGCTGACTTTCAAGTTGCGGTTTCTAGAGAGGTTTAGGCACTCATTCCTGAACTTACACAGCGTCTTACTGAAGAGATTCACAGCAAAATGGATAATGGCTCAGGTGGTTCTGGTGGTGGTGCTCCGCCTGTGACCATTCATACTTGGTTAGAGAGGTTTTGTAAGCAAAAGCCTCAATCGTTCAGCTTTGTGACTACTCCGATTGAGGCGGAGAATTGGATCGCTCACATTGAAAAGATATTTGAAGTTCTCGGGTGCGATGACGAGTTTAAGGCTCATTTGGCTAGTTATAAGTTAGAGGGAGACGCCCTCAGTTGGTGGAAAGCATATAAGCTTGCTAAGGGTGGTGATGTTTTTGTGACATCCTTGACATGGACCGAGTTTCGTGACACTTTCATTCTCTAGTACTTTCTGAAGTCCGAGAAGGAGAAGTATGAGAGGGAGTTCCGTTCGATTCATCGGCGAGAGAAGGAGTCCAATACTTATTTCATGAAGATATTTCTTCGTTTGGCGGGATTCTTAGGGACCAAGGCAAGGACCCAGGAAGAACAGGCTTGGACCATTAATTAGGCACTTCGAGATGATCTTTTGGACGGTATCGTGAATACCGAGTTTGATAACGTAGCACAGGTGGCTAACGCTGCTCGCAACATCGAGATCTTGCAAGAAAGAGCTAATCAGGGTGTTAAGAGGAACCGTGATGGAGATCGTGTGCGACCAGATCAGGGAGATAATCAGCGTAGATATGACCGGAGGGACTACGGTAGGCGCAGCTCTGATCGACGGGGTGATGATAGGAGAGATGATAGAAAGGTTTTCAACAACCAGAGGGCGGGAAGAGATCAGGCTCAACAGTTCAACCGTGGTACTAATCAGAGGCAGTATCCTGATCAAGCTACAGCCCCACCTTGTGTCACTTGTGGGAAAATTCACCTTGGCAGACCATGTTACAAGATTTTAGGAGCATGTTTCAAATGTGGATCTACATAGCATAAGATTCGAGACTGTCCCAAGAGGGCGGATAAAGGCAAGCCACCTACTAAAGGACGTGTGTTTGCTATGACCAGGGACTAGGCAGCTAGCACTTAAAGTACCGTTTTGGAAACTTCTTTTCATGTTTGATCGTACTATCTTTGGTTTTATTTGATATTGGTACAACGTTTTCGGTAGTTTCTAATTTCTTTGCTAAATAAGTTAACATTTCCACTTTATTTTTTTGTGCATCCTCCATTGGTACGAGGAATTTTGTGGTTATTATCCTTTACGTTTTAATAATAAGATCCGTTTCGCAAATTTGTTCCCCTAGAAATATGTGATTTTGATGTTTATTTACCATAGTTCCCAATCTGATACGTCTTTGGTAAATCACTCTCTTCACATGACTCTGTAACTGTTAGACCAATTTCGTGATGATCTATCGTTAGCCAAAGAGCCTGAGACTGTCAGTCAGTTATCCGTATTTCTTTTCGTGATTTGATACGTATTCATTTTGACTTTTTGACATCAATTTCGAGGACGAAATTTTCTTTTAGAGGGGAAGAATTGTAATACCCTAAAAACCGTTTTCCGAAATTCCCATATAATTTGAACTTTTCCCTAAGTACAATGAACCTTATTAAATAATTAAGACATTAAATTATGTGATAATTAAATTTATAGGACATATAACGTTAGTTTATGTGATAACTAATATTGAGACCTCTCCTAATTCGAACTCTAGACATATTAACGATTTATTATCATGCCTTATCGCCCTTTAACCATTTTGCTTGTTATTCCTTTCCATCTAACTCAACACACTCCTTAAAAATGGACTACCTATCACTAGTTATTATGTCGCATATGAATATTAATAAAATTATATCACACGTTTACAAAACTTAACCAAATTCAAATATCTGATTTATACACATTCATTTGAGGATACATTGGCATTTATTGAGAAGATTTCTTTGACTATTTCACTCCTAGAATAATGGCATTAAACTCCACACGCTCCTCTCCTTTTTAATTCACAAATGAACCCCGCTTTTTTCCCATTCACTTTGAAACCTAAAATACACATACAACCTCTTTTACTCTCTCCAAAATTTCAAAGAAGGTACGTGGGTATTAAAGCTAAGGTGGTGAATCAGCTTTGGTTCTGGTTGGGTTAGTGATCTGTTCGTGGTCATAAACATTGGGTGATCGTGGGGTTCGAAGGCTTTGTTTTGTTTCTTTGCATTCTCTTTGTTTCGTCCTAAAATCTGACTAACGTATCATCACCATCACTCTATTCGACACACACATTTGGTGCACTTATCAGAAACTACAATATGTCATTTCGATGTTACGAAATTGGTTATTATGTTATTACTTGTTTCGTTATATAGGAACCTGAATAACGATACTAAACGTCACATAAAATCATGAACTATGAAACCTATATATGTCGATTTTTGTTTCTCGTTTTGCTATTCGAAAATTGTTTAATACGTATTTAACCTGGTCGTTAAGATAATAAAATGATCTCTTATTATCAACCTTAAATTCTGGATATGAACCTAAATCATAAAAGAGTGAAACTGGGAGCAGATTGCATGCGTATGGACTGAAAAAAGGGTGTCTCGTTAAATGGTGTTGTGTGTCTCGAATGGATATCATTATGCATATATGTGTTCGAGTCGTGTGGGTATTCTTTAGTTAATGTCTTTTGCATTGTACTCCATGTGCATACACGTACGGTTATTGTAAATGAAATAAAATGGGTAGTCTTATGGAGTAAGTTCGAGGGTGATCGCACGATTAATGTGTGGATTGTTTGGTATGTTGAAAGCGTGTCGGGGGAGTTGAGTCTTGTGTTAGTCATAATGGATGTTCACTTGGTCGTAAATGTAAGTTTCTTGAGCCACGATCGAACATGAAAATGTGTATTTGAAATGGTTTATAATTGGTCTTGTGAGAGTGAGTTCAAAGCTTATCACGGAGTTTATGTGAGAGTCGTTTGGAGTTTTGAAAGTGTGTAGGGGGAGTTGAGTCGGGGGTTAACCATAATGCATGTTTACCAGGTTGTTGTTGTTAGTTTTATGGGCCACGATCGAGTATGATTATGGGTCGATCATGTAGATGGAAGACTAAATTATGAAACATATTGTTTTTCTCTTTCTCTTGCATATATGATCTATGGCCAAGTAATATCAAATCTTTAAGTTTAATTACACTTTATACTCTAATTTTTGAGAAATTGTCACATGCAAACCTTGGACTTTTATGAATTAACATATTACACCCTAAACTATAAGATTGATAATGTAAACCTTGAAGTTTATTTATTTGTCACTTGAAACCCTAAACTTTTATAATGTACACATTTGACCCTCAACTTTGATAATTGTCGCATTTAACCCTAGACTTTACTAATATTATTTTAAAGACCCTAAACAATGATATTTATTACGTCAAACCATTAAGTCTATTTAATTGTCAATTATAACTCTAAAGTATTAAAGTTACCTACTAAATATGGAAAGTTATTTAATTTGGAAAGTTACTAATTCGGAAAGTTTCTAAAAATGGAAAAAGACCCTAATTATGAAGTATGAATAACTATGAGCCCTAAAATTATGAAATAGCTTTCTATATATTAAACGATCATTATTCGTGTAGATTCGGTGAAGAAGGAGTAGTTCCTGTTTCCGTGTGCTTTCCGATTTTTTTTGCTTGCTGTTTAAGGTACAGATATTCCGTCCTTTTTCAGTAAGGGCATCCATTGGTATAGTTAACCGTTATTGCTATTCATATCCGTTTTGTCATCTGATTGATATCCGTTCTGATATTTTCTTTGATATTTGATTTGCTATCTCATTTTAATATTTGTTGGTTATCCGTTTGATGTGATTCAGTTCAGTATTTGATATGATATGTTTCAGTTCAGTATTTGATATGATTATGATTGCCCAGCTTCTGTATACGTAACCCTATCCATGGAGGTACCTTGGCCATGTCATTGAGGCACCGGTGGCATGACACTATCTGGGGTGGTGTGATTAGTCCCTGGTGTTCTCATTTTTGAATATGCTATATAGCACTTTGGCCATTATGATTATCTGAGTATGTATGCTAGCATTGAGCTAGTGTATGTACTACATTGTTTTGCAGGGAGCGCATGGATGCATCCTAGGGAATCTGTATCTGGTGATTGGTCGGTGTATGTTCCTACACCTCATCATACCCTGGTACATTGTGAGTTAGATACTCCATGTACAACTTATGAATTGACCTGGTATATGATTTTTGATGTGATTATTTTGGCCTATTCATGTGTCATGCTTAGGAAATTGGGCAATGCACTCTGATCCTATGTTGATTGATATTTATTATGTACTCTAATTCAGTATTTGATTCATATGCGTTTCGTATTCTGTTTCATCTAACATTCTCTCAGCAGGCTCTTTCCCATTTCTTTGATTTGACATAAATTGATCTGTATTTCATTTGATTGTCTCAATTATGGGTTATTGTTTATATCTGTTCACTGAGCGTTAGCTCAGCCGCATTTCTTTTCCATGTGGCAGGTATTTAGCTGGAAGTAGGGATTCTGGAGAAAGAGTGTGAGAATAGGAGCTTAGAAGACCTACCTTAGTGAACCCTCATTAGTTGGACTTATGCATTTTAGACTATCTTTTGATTTAATATTTTGATCTATCTCTTTTCAATTGGTTGTTATGTTTTGGACCTTTTGGGAATCATATGTTTTGTGACTTTTTATGATTTTAATAAGAGACTTCCTTTGCATTTTCATTAGTATGTTCTGATATGACTCCATATTGTGACATTCGGACCCTTTTCGGGTTGGGGTGTTACAAAACTTATCCCGCCTTGTCTCGCCTTTACTTCAATCTTTAGCCTTCAGTCTCTTTAGTTTGTAAGTTTTCAGTCTTCATAGTTGTTGAGGATACTTGGGGTTCAGTGAGTTACTATCATCCCTCACTGAAGCCATCATCTTCTTCTTTGGCTCAGGTATCATTCACTAAGTTTCGCCTCATTTAATGGAAAGTCTTTCTTTTAGGCTTTTCTTGAGCTTCCTGAAGATGACTCACTGAGTGACTGTTCACTCAGTGACTTGGTGGATGTTCACGGATATTTAACACTTAGGTTATTTTCTATTCAAATATTAGTTTAAGGATTTTGGGTACTGAGTGAACCCAAAATAGTTTTACAACACTTATTTATGCACCATCATGTTAGATTTACATTTGTGTTACCAAACTACATAACCAAAATCCAACAGGATTCAGATTTGACATTATAACCATAAAACTCATGTTTAAAACATACTACAAATAGTTATAAACTTGTATAAGTGGCTTTGATACCATTGATGGAAAACATAAGGTCGGATTTTAAATTTTCCATAGCAATTATTTGGAAGACATGTAGCGGAAGATATAAAAACCCTACCATTAATTTCCATGAGCCAACAATCCAATTACCGTTTATAACCAATTAGAAAAAAACCGCAATAACTTTGCGTACCTTTTTGTTCATCAACATGGACCAAGAGATCTAATGCAAGACTTTTCACAATTTTGCACACTAGCTCTCAAACGATTATATCAGTGTGCTAGCGGTTGATCAATACAGCAACAACGAACAATCTAATCGCTTGAAACACAACACAAGAATGTTTTATGTTGGTGTGTGTTCCGTGGCCAAGAAAGGGAGGAGAGAGGGTGATTAGGGTTTTGTAATTGCTTAATGACTTTCTAATTATCTCTTTATATTTATAGGGACATAAAGGATAATTACCAAATTCAAAACAAGATAATTACTATGTTATTAAGAGATAATTACCAAGTTTATTTTTTTTTTGATATTATCTAATAAAATACTTATCTATTTAAACAAGTCAAAGAACCAAGCCCAGCTCGGCTCACCTCCAAGGTGGCCAGCCGCATAGTGGGCCCCACATGGGCTTCGCCTCTTGTTGGTTGGTTTAACCCATTCCTCACTTAATTAAGTACACCTAATTATTCCCAATGTTATCTCGTATTATTTGATCATTTATATATTTACATTAAATATAAATCCACAATCTCGAGCTATTGTATGTGAACCTGTTGATCCTATAGCAGTATTTAATTCTATTTATCATGTACACAATCCTACACTAAGCCCATTAATCTATTACACGATTATACTATGTTACAAGGTTCATTATACTACTAATGGACACCACTTATAAAGCTAACACTATGTATTAGTTTGGTTATGTTTTATGTCAAGTAAGTATGGTTTTATGTCAACTATATCCAGATATATAATTCAAACTGTGAATTTACTAGTTTAAAAAGGGAGTTTAGGACAACTCCTAATTATATAAAAGTAACACTTTTGCACGTGGTTTTGTTAAACCCAAATGCAAATTTAATGTTTTATATGTATATAATGTACCTGCATATTTTCAAGTTTTATCGATAAGCTTATACATTTTTCGGAAAATCTACAAAATATTGATGTAGCATACCAGATTGGTTTAACCGTTGGTCAAAATGATTATGACCGCCGGTCAAGGACCCAACCATCGATCAGAAGCCTGTTGACCACCGGTTAGAGGGTGTTCAGCAGACCATAACTAAAAAAAATGGTTTTTGGGCGTTTCAAGTTTTTATGAGAGAGATGGTTTAAGAAATTTAAGTATCCACCGTTAGTTGTGTACTTAGACTTAAACCTAGGCTTTATACGAACAATAGTTTCATGCATGTTTACAGTTTAGCATTTATTTTTGAATGCATGTCATGGCGGCAAGCAAGTAATATTATACATGTTTCACCATGTCATTTGATTATAAATGCATTTCATGACATGAATCAAGTATGAGCATAATTATTGATAGTTAATTCATGAATTAAGTTTGATAAGGTAACGATGAGAACTTGATTATTTTATGTAATTATTTTGACGCCTAGCCAACGTGATAATAATCACACCACATAACAGGGACTTATCGGCATTATGTCATTCTTGAGGATTGACATAGGATGACGTATAAAGGCATTGAATATGGACAATGATTATCATGATATAAGATTGACAACTTATATGAGTTTAAACTTTCAAGTTCTAGTAACGATCGAAAGATTTGTAGATAGGTCCGATGGGTCAATTCACGTTGATAGGTTAAGAACCAATCAAAATAATATCAGGAAATCCGCACCTGAACTCATAAGAAACCTTAAACATGATAATGTTTATTTTCCTGACGTCATAGAAATTAAGTTAGTGTTCTAGGAGGTTGATTGAGTTTAACAGCCTATCATGAGACGAGTTTGGGAAATTCTTTATTCAAAACTTACCTCCTAAAACACAAAGAAAGAAATATGTCGAAACCTTTCTATCTAAATCAGACTTATCATTCAGTTCACGAACTTATTATAACCTTTCCCGTCCGAGCTTGTTCTTACCCGAAACATATTGAAAGTAAAAGGAGCACCGTCAACACCAAAATTTTCAGCAGCTCCTGTACCTTCAGCTAGTCAAGACCTTTGAGTCGTATTCTTTGTGTCAGCTGAATAGTAAATAAATCACACGACGTTGTGACAGGTACCTTCCATGTGAACTTAATACCTGCTCGTGTGTTATCTGATTTAGACGCAAGTTGATCATTCTTGTCAAAACTATTCAGTGGAAATTTTACTACCCCATCAATCAGCTCAAGTTCCCTTTTAGATGGAGGGATAACTTATGGCATGAGGTTGCATATGACTTATGTCCCGGGAATTTGGTACAAGAAACTGATAATGAAATAATTCAAGTAGATATAATTCCTTTGTCTATAGAAACCTGTAACAATTCGCATTTTGGGGGTCACTATTCATCTTTACTATTCACTTTCACTATTCACTCCCGAAGTTTTTATTTCACATTCTCGTAAGTTAATTTATTTTAGTGATAACCTGAGAGTTTGACAATCGTTAGATCATCTTCACAAAAGTTATTAAGAAAACATCGTCTTAAAGTTTTGTTTTGGTTGGAGCACCATTTAAACATCCCGCGCATAACGAAAACCAACTCTGACAATTTTTCCCACATCAGATTAATTTTTAGGTCACTCATAATCAATTAGAGAATTTTTAAGATTTCATATAAATGTTACCAAATAAACCCTGAGCCGTACGAGACTAAACTTACGTTTTAAACAATTCTACTTAGACCCAGACTTAACCATTCCTGCACTGTATTTCCTAAGATGTTTAGACACTTTTACATTTTTTGGAAAAGTCAAACATATTTCCCTCCTCCTTTGACCATGAAGAAATTAACCTTGTACGTTATACTTTTTTGCTTAAATCGCGTAACTTTTAGACTTCACGTATAACTGTTAAGTTATCCCACGTATAACGAAAACCATATTTTGAAATCTCATATCACTTATAGACTAATTTTAGTCTACTTTAAATAAATTCACGGTCATTTCCCTGAAATCTCGTTCTTTTCTGATAAATTGCATTCTTCAGGTATTTAGCCTACGGTTCCAGTTTTAACAAAGTTTACGCAACCCATTAAACTTATCATTCGTTCTTATAAGATAATAATGAATATATTGATGAGTTTAATCATCCTATAATTTTCGTATTTTTACGACACCCGGTTTTACGTTTCATGAATTAAATACTTACAGTTAGTAATTACCGGGACCAAAACTCACTCCGTAAAGGCAAGATAAAATTCCAAAACTCTTAACCTCCTCATTTTACCATAGGTGGAATTTTCAATGAGTCACCATGACACATGTCATGGTGACATAACATCTTGCTTAGGATATAAACATGTGTAAACTTAACTATAGTTATTTTTTAACCCGATATGTAGTTAACTCCAAATCCTAGCCTATAAATACTAACTTAAACACATAGAAAAAAATGTACCACACCTCTTCTATCTAAAAATTCCTAAAACCTAAAGGCACTCTTGGCTAGTTTACTTAATCTTTTTAGGAAAAGTTCATATGTTCTTGAGAAAAGCTAGCATTTGATCTTAATATCTTCAATTTTTCAAGAAAGAGTCGTTATAATGTTTAAATAACTTCAAGTCTCCAAAAAGACTTTGTTATAATCTTCAAATAGCTTCGGGTTTTCCAGAAGGCGTTGGTATAATCTTTAAATAGCCTCGGGTTTTCGAAGATTACAAATTCTACGTCGAAGCTCCGCTTATATTTCCTTTTTCCATAATACTCAAGCATTCTATATTAAGGTAAGTATTTATAAGACTCAAACTTATTTAAATACTTATAAACTTTGTTAGTATATTTATTGTATTTATAAACTCTTAATATATCATATAATCAAGTAATCAAAATACATGTTTTACGTATTAAGCACTACAACACTAGAGAACTTCATGTGAGGGGTTCATTTGGGTAAACGGATCGACGAGTTGCTAGATTTACGAATTAAAGTGTCCTAGCTCCTCGAACGTTTACTGCATGACCTCTGAATTATGATGGCCCGAACGGTAGTACAAGATATACAAACTAAAACCATTTCTATAAACAAGCATACAAATACTACATCATGATCAATATAAGGACGTATATAGGCATGTTTATACTTTCACATCGTTATTCCGAACCTAAGAGTTGACATCATATTCTAGGTTATACGTAGAGACTTCCAGGCTTATCCATCGATTCCGTTATACGTTGTGTTATCATTTATTAAGGTGAGTCATAGCCCATACTCTTTTAATACTTGTTTTAACTCTTTGGGGGAGATACATGCTCAACTAGTTGCTTTTGCTTGTATAAATACTCAAAACATTATACTTGATTGCATTATACATGATTGCATTATACTTGATTGCATTATACTTGATTGCGTTATACTTGATTACGTTATACTTGATTTCGTTATACATGCTTGGAAATACGTTACTCGCTTAATTTAAATACATGAATTGTATTTACATACGTACACAATACTTTATACTGTCGGAGAGGTATTGATAGTACTATAAGTCGGGTATATGCCCCCGCCCATGTGTACCAGATTTGTGACCTTGGGAGTAATATAGTACTATTTGGGAAGATGCCCCCGCCCTTATGTACCAGATTCATGACCTTGGGTGAATATAATCCGGTGTATTGTGCAAACTATATTTTGGCAGTGGGTTGTGAACACACAGGTAGCAAGTTATGTATGGGCGAAACTTGGAACTGAGTGGATTTACAATGCCTTTGCTGTGTAAACATTATTTAAAGGCTTTTACATGTTAAAAAAGCTCTATGAACTCACCAACCATTGTGTTGACACTTTTTAGCATGTTTATCTCAAGTCAATAAAACGATAGATGTTGCATGGAACTTAGAGTCGCACAACATGTTTTGAAGACTTTATACATTTGTATTTACCATTCGATAGTACATTTTGTAAACATTTGTATGTTTTACTTTGTGACCTCACTGTTTGTAACTCTGATTACATTAATCGAATTGTAACTTTTCAAAACGTCTCATTTAGAGGTCGTTTTCTATAACTTGTACTTTGTATTATGAAGCAGCACCCCAATGACACAATCTTCCGCTACGGTATTTTGGGGGTGTTACAAAACCCAGTGTGATAATTGGTATGGATTGGCTCGGGAGGAACGAAGCCATTATTTCATGATAGAACCAGTTAACCTGAGCTAAGTTTCTAAGTGATGGAGAAGTGTTCATTTATGATGAACGCAAGAAAACTTGTCCAACGATACACAATTATGCTAGAGCCAAATAGCATTTGGCTTGTGACAGTCAAGTCTATCTTGCTCATGTGAATTGAATTTCAGAAGGATGTTTCAAACCACGAAACCAGTCATTCGTGAAATTCCTGATGTATTCTCAGATGAACTTCCAAGCCTTTCGCCTGACAGACAAGTCGATTTCTATGTTAATTATATATACCAGGGAGTATTCTTATATCCAAGACTCCCTACAGACTTGCTCCATCTGAAATGCGAGCTGCTGGATTAATTGCAATAACTCTTTGATAAAGGTTTTATTCGTTCGAATAGTTCTGCATGTAAATCTCTAGTTCTTCTTGTGAAAAGAAGAGAGACAACAACATGCATATGTTTATTGACTACCGATAACTCAATAAGGTTACCATCAAGGATAGATACCCTAGCCCATAATCGATGATGTATTTGATCAGCTTCCAAAGGATGAAAAGCATACGCAGGATTAAAATATATAATGATGACGTGTCATAAAATGCTGACGTGAAAATAGGAGGAGGTTTCAGGGTGCCATGTCACATTTAAAATCCCCTTGTATTAGATATAGGGATGAGCATGTGTCCAGAACCGGTTGGAACCGGAACTGGAACCGGTGGATCCGAGAACCAAATTTTATGAAAAGTAGGAACTGAGAACCGAACCAAATATAGTTTTTGCTTCCGGTTCCGATTCCGATTCTAGTTCCGGTTCTTTAGGTCTACCCGGATAGGAACCACTTTTCTAAAGAAAAAAAAAAAAAAAAAACCCTATGCACTAATGAATTAAGCCATTAAAAACACCCAAAAAAAATGATTGTTTAAGTACTTGCAACCGTTTACGTTTAAGCCAATAACAATTAACAACTAAAGTATAAACTTAAATAAATAATCATTCTATAATTTCACTTGTTTATATTTTAAAAAATAATGCATAACAATTCGAAAAACAAAATAAAATAATTTAAAACTTTGTCCAACAAAATAACTAAGACTGTTTATAGTTCTACAGTTTGTTTCTTTTTGTTTCTTTCGGTTAGTTTCTCTAATTGTTCTTCTGCTTTGACAATCTCATCCTCTTTAATAAGATCTTCAATATCATCCCAATTAATTTGTGTTCTCGAATTTCTCACTCAATCTTGGGTATAAAGCGATGAGACTTATCTAGGTTTGAGGTTGTTTCTTTCACTAAAAAACTACACAAGCATGATCTCGGCATAGAATCACAAAAGATAATTTAGAAAATATACAATGACTTAGGTAGATGGCTAAATCCTCAAACGAGAAATCTTAAGATAATGATTAACATGTTATAAGCTGGTACATCAAATGCAAATAAAAATAAAATATAAAACTTACAGTTGTTTATTAGTTTTGATTGTTGAATGATCTTGGGTGTTATTAGGTTTAAATTAATTATTGATTTGTTGATGTTTCAGTGAATTAAAGATTAGGGTTTATATTGTTTAGCTTGATCTTGGAATGTTAATAGGTTTTTTTTTATGGCGTTGGTACGTATGATTTGAGACTTCGAGTATGAAAAGTAAAAAAAAAATACAAGTTTTTATATATTATTGGGTAATTGGTTCCAAAATCGAGAACCGGTGGAACCGACTCAAGAATCGAAAAATCTCAAACTCAAGAACCGAAACTGAGTTCGGTTCTTCTTGGTTCCGATCCAGTTCTTGGTCCGAACCGATTATTTGGTTCTTGTGCTCATCCTTAATTAGATATGCTTTGCTTATACGTTTTCTTGAATTAGACTTTAATGATTGTCAACATTTATCTCTAGTAAAGGAATAATAAGTAGTAGTACATTGAGTTGGTAGAATAGTATTAAGAAATGAGGTGTCGCAGTCCGTGACATAGACGCGCCCTAACACCAAATCCGGTTGGTTACTGTATGTATGTATGTGTGTCCATCCACTACTCCAACACCAAACAAACAAACAAACCCTCCCTTTGATAAAGTCGTCTACGAATCTGGATTGCGGTTTAAGGAGCAGATCTTGCCGTATGGCCATCTCATCTTTGAAAATCGTCGAAGAAGATGAGGATGATGGATTGAAGCAGAGCTGTTGGGCGAATATGCCTCAAGAGCTTTTGAGAGAAGTGTTGATGAGGATTGAATCATCTGAAGACAAATGGCCTTCCAGAAAGAATGTTGTTGGCTGTGCTACTGTTTGTAGGAGCTGGAGGGAAATTATGAAGGAGATTGTCAAGCGCCCCGAGGTCTCAGGCTTGTTGACCTTCCCCATTTCGGTTAAACAGGTAGGTCACTCATTAATTCATTACATATAATACTAGGATACACAACTATCCCTCTCACTTTTCTTGTATAATCGGTAATGATCAATAGTAGCCAACCAGATTTAGGAGGTAAGCTTATGCATTCTTTGAAAGCTTTTAGAATGAGCATTATACTCGAACGCTTTTTTGAGCTATAGAGATATATGGTATATGAGGCTCGGTAATTAAGAGAGAGCGGATAAATCTTAATATAGTAAAGGTATAATAAACTTGGAGCCTCGGAGCACAAATGTCAAACAGATGAATCTTTATTTTTGTAATTCAAGACACCTAAAACCTAGCTCAAATGTACGAGTCACGTACGATTTGGCAGTTCATCTTATTCTCTCTGTCATAGGCTCATAGCTATGAGGATATGGTTCTTAACATAATCTTGAATCGTTTAAGTGCATATAGTTGACCAACTAGGATATGAACACCATGCGTGACTATCATTTCAATCTCCTCCAACTTTATTACACTGAGAGAAGGCTAGTTTTAAATCTTAATGGTATTTACATGGTTATGCATTATTTGAAAATTACTAAATTTGATCATATATTTGTATGCTAGTGAGCATGTGTTTATCAACTCAGACAAGCAAATGTCTTAATCTCAACGATTCAGTGAAGTATTCCAACTTTCCATGCACATAAACGTTAGTCTTTAGTAGTTAAAGTGATAATGAAGAATCCCAAAACAAACTTCTTATGAAGCTGAGGAAAACTAGTAAAGGGTATTCTATTGAGTAGAAATGTTAGCAGTCTGCAGGTAGAGAAGAACGAGGAGGTATATGAGTGCATGACATTGTATACTTGGGGTAGACAAACAAATCAGTGTAAACAGTAATCAATAACTGGAATAATGTCTCTGGATATTTCAGTTTTCCTGGTGAAGACAAATATACAGTGATACCTACGTAGAGGAAATATAGGGGCATGAGAAGTAAAAAAAGAAGGCCACAATCCTAATTATTAATTTTGGTGAGGAATGAATTGTTGTTTCTTCTTAGAAGTAGGATCTTGTTCCTTTTTGTTCGTTAGACTGTTCATGGAATTATGAATTATCACAGTTGACAATGCATTTAGTTTTTCCGCCTGTTTATATGTTAGTGTAATAAAACTCTCCAAGCAGTATCTATCTTCTTACCCAATCCCTGTGTGTCACACCAAAGCCAAAATGGACTTCTTTCGGTTTTGCTTTTTTTTAAATTTTAGATTAATAGGTGGCAATCTGATTTAAACCAGAGTATACTATGAAATTAGAGGACAGGTTACTTCTGGCAAACTGAAAGATCAAATAGATTCAAAGAAATATGAGAAAAATGTACAAAATAAATGAGTCAGGAGATTGAGAAAAGGTATTTCCTTGATTTTATTCCATTATTGACCATCATTACTGTTGACCCTAGTGTCTAGGTCCAGACACTCAATTATTTGTATGCTAGAATTTACATCCTCTTACATCAGAGCATTCTTCCCAAGTACCAACTATTTTCTATTGGTAGTTAATGTTGAAACTTCATAAACTACTGATCTCCGAATGAATTGATATGACATTTGTAGTTAAAATGGCTTCTTCTGTCTCAGACAGTTACTAATCTCTTCCTATCACGTGCAGCCTGGTCCAAGAGAATCTCTCCTCCAATGCTTTATAAAACGCAAGCGGTCTACTCAGACATATTACCTCTATCTTAATTTAACTCAAGGTACACACATCCTTTTTCCGTTCTTGAAATGGGTGGCTCATGGGATGTAGCGGAAAAGTTCAGCCTGGCCCCTAAAACTTACCTCCTGCCTTCGTCACTTCAATTTGCAAAACATGTTCTTGGAGGTCATGTAGAGTTGTCAAAATTGACTTAACGGGCAGGTTGGGTAACAGGTTAAATTGGGCAATTACATAGTGCGGTTTGAATCGGTTAGGTGGATCAACAAACTCTTTCCTCTTTCATAAATAAGAAAATTAATGCGTCAGTATGATTTTAGAAACTGTATAATTACAATTACATTTTTACTTCCGATCCGACATTGCGAGCGATCTAATCTCAGAGGCGACTACCCTTTTGGATAGCCCGGAGTCGGGCAGGTGAACCTCCGTGGCTATTTGAGGGATTTTTTCTCCCCACGGTTCGAACCAAGACCTCTAGGCACTTCCGTTCTAAGAGGCTAAGCACCCCTACTGGGTCACCGCCCATTGGTTTTACAATATGCCACTTTAGGGACTTTCTGTCTCTAGGATCCATTTCCTTTTAGCTCAAAGTAGCTGATTTTGCCGCCTTTACCCACTAGATATATAAGATAAAAACCCAAATAAACCCAGGGTTTAGTATAAGGGTGAATTGCCACTTTTAGGCCTAGTATCGGGCAATTCTTGCTTGAGGACCCATCTATTAGCATGTTGAATATTATATATTTCTTCATCAGTGTTGTATTTCTTTTCTTGGGATCGATCTTTATAATATTATGTGATCAATGTGGCAGCACTTGCTGATGATGGAAAATTTCTTCTGCTGCCTCAGCAAGTTTAGGCGCCCCACATGTACCGACTACATCATCTCTTTGAATGCTGATGACATGTCGAAGGGGAGCAATAGATATATTGGAAAATTAAGGCATGGTTACTATTTGAAATGATTGGCTGGTCGTAATATATTTGGAATCTACTGTAACATTACTATTTCTTATTTGTCGTAGATCAAACTTTTTGGGAACGAAGTTCATTGTATATGATGGGTTGCCACCTCATGATGGAGCTAAAATGACAAAGAGTCGCTCAACTAGGTTTATGGGCTCCACTCAAGTCTCTCCTAGAGTTCCTGCTGGAAGTTATCCAGTAGCTCACATCTCATATAGTTGATACATGTTGGGATCTAGGTAAGATGAAATGCTTATATTATTCTGCTGTTAATTGTTTGCTTATTAAGTGGGTAAAAGAATCAGTTTGGGACAATTGTTTTAATACCAACTGCAAGAAAACTGATTACCATTTTACCCATTTTTTGAACCTAGTATAACTGACTTTTACAGCTCTACTCTCATTTCACAAAAACTCTCTCTTATACAATGTCATTTTGGGCATTTTGTCTATGAAAAACAGAATTTGCTGAGCATCCAATTATCTGACTTTTTTTAATGGAAGGCCCTTTCTGACTATTACAAGCTCAAGCAGCAGAAAAACATCAATGCACTATGTTCTATGACCCGTTTTTGTTATATTTGATTATCTAATTCTGGTTATTGTGTATCACATAATTGTATTAGCATCCTTGTTCTAAGCAGAATTTATTTTAACTAAATTTTGTTCAAAAGGCCTTTTATATGTATGAAGACTTGAAGAGTCTGATGTTTTTGTCTGGATATCAAGCAGGGGTCCAAGAAGAATGCAGTGCATCATGGATCCCATCCCAGCATCCGCAATGGAACCTGGAGGTGTGGCTCCAACACAAACCGAGTTTCCCCTTAGCAGTGGCGAATCTTTTCCCTCCATTCCTTTCTTCAGATCCAGATCAAGCTGTGTGGAAAAAAACTTGGCAGGAGTGTCGGGTAATCAGAGAGATGGGCCTTTAGTTTTGAAAAAACAGTCTCCTAGATGGCATGAACAGCTTCAGTGCTGGTGTTTGAATTTTCAAGAGGGTAACAGTTGCTTCAGTCAAGAATTTTCAGTTGGTAGCGACACCCCCTACTGGCCAATCTGGGCCACAATATGAGAAGGTTATTCTCCAATTTGGAAAAGTAGGGAAGGATGTGTTTACCATGGATTATCGCTACCCTGTATCGGCCTTTCAAGCATTTGCCATCTGCCTGAGCAGCTTTGATACGAAGATTGCTTGTGAATGATGTGAACTACAGGTGTCAATTGTTTTTTTTTTTTTTTTTTTTAAAGTTTTGGTATTCGTGCATTTATTTGTTCAATGAGACTGTTCGCTAGAGGTGGCAAAATGGGCGGGCCGGGTAAGGGGTCAACCCGTTAATGTCCGCATAAATTATTAGTGTGTCTAATTATAAAAAAAATTAGTTAAAATTTGGGAGGTTCTTTAAAATTGCAATACTTTGGGCAACTTTTGTCATTTATTGTTCGTTTGAAACTTTTTTCATC
>OU343222.1:225824810-225913010 GCA_910596185.1 Chrysanthemum makinoi | reverse complement strand
AACACCAAATCGGTTGGTTACTGTATGTATGTATGTGTGTCCATCCACTACTCCAACACCAAACAAACAAACAAACAAACCCTCCCTTTGATAAAGTCGTCTACGAATCTGGATTGCGGTTTAAGGAGCAGATCTTGCCGTATGGCCATCTCATCTTTGAAAATCGTCGAAGAAGATGAGGATGATGGATTGAAGCAGAGCTGTTGGGCGAATATGCCTCAAGAGCTTTTGAGAGAAGTGTTGATGAGGATTGAATCATCTGAAGACAAATGGCCTTCCAGAAAGAATGTTGTTGGCTGTGCTACTGTTTGTAGGAGCTGGAGGGAAATTATGAAGGAGATTGTCAAGCGCCCCGAGGTCTCAGGCTTGTTGACCTTCCCCATTTCGGTTAAACAGGTAGGTCACTCATTAATTCATTACATATAATACTAGGATACACAACTATCCCTCTCACTTTTCTTGTATAATCGGTAATGATCAATAGTAGCCAACCAGATTTAGGAGGTAAGCTTATGCATTCTTTGAAAGCTTTTAGAATGAGCATTACCCGAACGCTTCTTTTGAGCTATAGAGATATATGGTATATGAGGCTCGGTAATTAAGAGAGAGCGGATAAATCTTAATATAGTAAAGGTATAATAAACTTGGAGCCTCGGAGCACAAATGTCAAACAGATGAATCTTTATTTTTGTAATTCAAGACACCTAAAACCTAGCTCAAATGTACGAGTCACGTACGATTTGGCAGTTCATCTTATTCTCTCTGTCATAGGCTCATAGCTATGAGGATATGGTTCTTAACATAATCTTGAATCGTTTAAGTGCATATAGTTGACCAACTAGGATATGAACACCATGCGTGACTATCATTTCAATCTCCTCCAACTTTATTACACTGAGAGAAGGCTAGTTTTAAATCTTAATGGTATTTACATGGTTATGCATTATTTGAAAATTACTAAATTTGATCATATATTTGTATGCTAGTGAGCATGTGTTTATCAACTCAGACAAGCAAATGTCTTAATCTCAACGATTCAGTGAAGTATTCCAACTTTCCATGCACATAAACGTTAGTCTTTAGTAGTTAAAGTGATAATGAAGAATCCCAAAACAAACTTCTTATGAAGCTGAGGAAAACTAGTAAAGGGTATTATATTGAGTAGAAATGTTAGCAGTAGAGAAGAACGAGGAGGTATATGAGTGCATGACATTGTATACTTGGGGTTGGGGTAGACAAACAAATTAATGTAAACAGTAATCAATAACTGGATTAATGTCTCTGGATATTTCAGACAAATATACAGTGATACCTACGTAGAGGAAATATAGGGGCATGAGAAGTAAAAAAAGAAGGCCACAATCCTAATTATTAATTTTGGTGAGGAATGAATTGTTGTTTCTTCTTAGAAGTAGGATCTTGTTCCTTTTTGTTCGTTAGACTGTTCATGGAATTATGAATTATCGCAGTTGACAATGCATTTAGTTTACCCGTCTTATATGTTAGTGTAATAAAACTCTCCAAGCAGTATCTATCTTCTTACCCAATCCCTGTGTGTCACACCAAAGCCAAAATGGACTTCTTTCGGTTTTCCTTTTTTAAATTTTAGATTAATAGGTGGCAATCTGATTTAAACCAGAGTATACTATGAAATTAGAGGACAGGTTACTTCTGGCAAACTGAAAGATCAAATAGATTCAAAGAAATATGAGAAAAACGTACAAAATAAATGAGTCAGGAGATTGAGAAAAGGTATTTCCTTGATTTTATTCCATTATTGACCATCATTACTGTTGGCCCTAGTGTCTAGGTCCAGACACTCAATTATTTGTATGCTAGAATTTACATCCTCTTACATCAGAGCATTCTTCCCAAGTACCAACTATTTTCTATTGGTAGTTAATGTTGAAACTTCATAAACTACTGATCTCCGAATGAATTGATATGACATTTGTAGTTAAAATGGCTTCTTCTGTCTCAGACAGTTACTAATCTCTTCCTATCACGTGCAGCCTGGTCCAAGAGAATCTCTCCTCCAATGCTTTATAAAACGCAAGCGGTCTACTCAGACATATTACCTCTATCTTAATTTAACTCAAGGTACACACATCCTTTTTCCGTTCTTGAAATGGGTGGCTCATGGGATGTAGCGGAAAAGTTCAGCCTGGCCCCTAAAACTTACCTCCTGCCTTCGTCACTTCAATTTGCAAAACATGTTCTTGGAGGTCATGTAGAGTTGTCAAAATTGACTTAACGGGCAGGTTGGGTAACAGGTTAAATTGGGCAATTACATAGTGCGGTTTGAATCGGTTAGGTGGATCAACAAACTCTTTCCTCTTTCATAAATAAGAAAATTAATGCGTCAGTATGATTTTAGAAACTGTATAATTACAATTACATTTTTTTTACTTCCGACTCGACATTGCGAGCCGACTAATCCCAGGGCGACTACCCTTTTGGATAGCCCCGGAGTCGGCGCAGGTGAACCTCCGTGGCTATTGAGGGATTAATTTTCTCCCCACGGTTCGAACCCAAGACCTCTAGGCACTTTCGTCCTAAGAGGCTAAGCCCTTACCGCTGGGTCACCCCCATTGGTTTACAATATGCCACTTTAGGCGACTTTCTGTCTCTATGATCCATTTCCCTTTTAGCTCAAAGTAGCTGATTTTGCCCGTTCTACCCACTAGATATATAAGATAACCCAAATAAACCCAGGGTTTAGTTAATGGGTTGAAATTGCCACTTTTAGGTCCCCTAGTATCGGGCAATTCTTGCTTGAGGACCCATCTATTAGCATGGTTGAAATATTATTTCTATTTTCTTATCAGTGTTGTATTTTCTTTCCTTTGGGATCGATCTTTATAATATTATGTGATCAATGTGGCAGCACTTGCTGATGATGGAAAATTTCTTCTTGCTGCTCGCAAGTTTAGGCGCCCCACATGTACCGACTACATCATCTCTTTGAATGCTGATGACATGTCGAAGGGGAGCAATAGATATATTGGAAAATTAAGGCATGGTTACTATTTGAAATGATTGGCTGGTCGTAATATATTTGGAATCTACTGTAACATTACTATTTCTTATTTGTCGTAGATCAAACTTTTTGGGAACGAAGTTCATTGTATATGATGGGTTGCCACCTCATGATGGAGCTAAAATGACAAAGAGTCGCTCAACTAGGTTTATGGGCTCCACTCAAGTCTCTCCTAGAGTTCCTGCTGGAAGTTATCCAGTAGCTCACATCTCATATGAGTTGAACATGTTGGGATCTAGGTAAGATGAAATGCTTATATTATTCTGCTGTTAATTGTTTGCTTATTAAGTGGGTAAAAGAATCAGTTTGGGACAATTGTTTTAATACCAACTGCAAGAAAACTGATTACCATTTTACCCATTTTTTGAACCTAGTATAACTGACTTTTACAGCTCTACTCTCATTTCACAAAACATCTCTCTTATACAATGTCATTTTGGGCATTTTGTCTATGAAAAACAGAATTTGCTGAGCATCCAATTATCTGACTTTTTTTAATGGAAGGCCCTTTCTGACTATTACAAGCTCAAGCAGCAGAAAAACATCAATGCACTATGTTCTATGACCCGTTTTTGTTATATTTGATTATCTAATTCTGGTTATTGTGTATCACATAATTGTATTAGCATCCTTGTTCTAAGCAGAATTTATTTTAACTAAATTTTGTTCAAAAGGCCTTTTATATGTATGAAGACTTGAAGAGTCTGATGTTTTTGTCTGGATATCAAGCAGGGGTCCAAGAAGAATGCAGTGCATCATGGATCCCATCCCAGCATCCGCAATGGAACCTGGAGGTGTGGCTCCAACACAAACCGAGTTTCCCCTTAGCAGTGGCGAATCTTTTCCCTCCATTCCTTTCTTCAGATCCAGATCAAGCTGTGTGGAAAAAAACTTGGCAGGAGTGTCGGGTAATCAGAGAGATGGGCCTTTAGTTTTGAAAAACAAGTCTCCTAGATGGCATGAACAGCTTCAGTGCTGGTGTTTGAATTTTCAAGGACGGGTAACAGTTGCTTCAGTCAAGAATTTTCAGTTGGTAGCGACACCCCCTACTGGCCAATCTGGGCCACAATATGAGAAGGTTATTCTCCAATTTGGAAAAGTAGGGAAGGATGTGTTTACCATGGATTATCGCTACCCTGTATCGGCCTTTCAAGCATTTGCCATCTGCCTGAGCAGCTTTGATACGAAGATTGCTTGTGAATGATGTGAACTACAGGTGTCAATTGTTTTTTTTTTTTTTTTAAAGTTTTGGTATTCGTGCATTTATTTGTTCAATGAGACTGTTCGCTAGAGGTGGCAAAATGGGCGGGCCGGGTAAGGGGTCAACCCGTTAATGTCCGCATAAATTATTAGTGTCTAATTATAAAAAAAATTAGTTAAAATTTGGGAGGTTCTTTAAAATTGCAATACTTTGGGCAACTTTTGTCCCAGTTCGTTTGAAACTTTTTTTTCATCCGACCCATTTGACCGGATAGAGAAACATAAGTCTCATCAGCCTATCAATGAGTAAATTGTTGAATTTGCCACCTCTAGTGTTCCCATTTTGCACTTATCAAATGGAATTTGAATTGAATGAATCTATTAAATATATATGCGCTTACTCAACAATGAACTAACCCATTGCACAAAAGCATGTAAAATTTAGACATGTTCCTCTATAGGATCACACCAAATCATAAGTATTATGGACATAAAGTGAAATACCATAAAATATGCTTTTTGTGATGACATAATATGAGTCAGGGCTAAGTTAATAGAATGAAGGTGATACCTAAAATGGTTTGGGAATATAGTTAAAATGGCCATTGAACAATCTTGGGATTTCCTTTATGTAGAACGCACGTCAACCAAAAGATTATTAACCACATATCAAGTTCCCATATCACATCACATCCTTTTGTTTGATTAATGCCTTATTGTAATTATTGATTATCTTTGTTTATAAATTCACTAACCATGATCCTACTCATTAAACTCCCTATCATTATGCCTTTATTAATTATCTGTGTTTTTAGTTTACAAGCCATGATCTGACTCATTAAACTCCCTACGTTTTGACATCAGTTTGTTAACTTTGATGATTTAGAGGTTTAGACACAAGTGGTATTATTGATATGATTGTGAGGATCTGGATGTGATTTGATAAATCCTTTTGTTAGGGTATGTAAATGAAAACCATAAGGTTATAGTGTCCAATGCCTTATGGTTTGGTTGGTAAAATGCTGTAACCAAAAGACAACATGCAAGATAAACACTAATATCTATGGTTATGTCGCCGTATGAGGGTTGGTGGGATTAGAAATTAGAACATCCTAGGACAGTATGGCGAGACGGAGAAGAAAATAATGGTTTGGAATGAATGATACTTATATTCATCGTCGACCCATGGATCAACAATCTCAACTTTGAGGCATTTGGAATTTGGATCCAACAATTCCTGATCACTTGAAACATGCATTGATGGGATATGGTTAGAAAGCAATCAATCTCTTTAGTAATTTGATTAAAAAAATTAGGCTGTCACAGAAGGTAGGCATTAAGAGAACATTCACAAGTCTGATTTTAACTTTTATTGATGAAACTCTTGCCTCCTAAGGAAATGGTGGGCTGATGGCTTTATCGACTAATTTAATTGAAGGATAAGTAGAGAAAGACATTTGTTCAATGTATCTTTATCATCCTCCTATGTGATATGAAGCACCAGAAACTCAAACATAGGAAGAGTGATATACTTTAGTTTCCTCCTTGAGCCCAATATTATTTCCCTTCTGCTTGACAACCTTCATAATAGCTGTGAAACAGAAGGGAACATATTCTAGGACCAACTTATCCACCCACACTTATCTCTTTTGAACATGTCTAAATTCATAGAAGTGGAGTTTCACTTGTCACTGTGAGATTAGGCTTGTAGAATATATTATGCACTGGTATATGTTTTGTAATAAGAAGTTGTTATGAACCAAACCCGTTCTCATGAGATATTGTCCACTTTGGGACCTCTATCTTATGATTTTGGTCTAGATACATTGTACTAAAATACATATCACGAGTCAAGGTCAAGCCCGTACTATTATATACCCAGCATCTCCTCCTTTCATGGGCGATGTGGGACAAGGAATGTACAGTATTTCAGTGTTTTTGGAGTGTGGACGTAGCCACTGGAGCCATTCTAAAAAGGGCTTTGAAACTCTACATCCATGCCTAAATATTAATAACCAAATCTGTAAAGCAGTTTTCAGGCTTTCAGCTTGAGATGACGTTAGTTGTGGCTCCTGTGACATAATTCACATTTTCCGGCTTGGTTAGCACAATACTTCAATTTATTTAGTACCTCGTTTGGATATGTTAGATTACTAATTCAAATATAGCTCTGTAATTTCTCTTGGGGGCTCCTACTTGGAGCATCATGCGTTCATTCTGATAAAGTTCTGTGATCTTTCAGGAAAAAAAGAAAAGAAAAAAGATTACTAATTTAATGAGGATTGTAGAAAACGAAAATAACATTAAGCCACTTTTGGACGTGATCAGTATGTTTGTAGTTCCCTTCAAAGTTTACCGCCAATTCTCTATCTAAAAAATTGGATTATGAATCGACTAAGAAAGCCGTATCATTTTAAATCCAGTATGGTCCTTCCTACGCGAGATACTTTCAGGCAGCCTTATTATATAAAGACTACTGCAATAGTATGTCGTTTCAGAAGCAAATATTTGGTAAATAATTGTTTTAATTAACTTTAACGGACATGAGAGGTGCTGCTTTAAAAAAAAAAAAAAGAAAAAGAAAAAGACGGGGAGGTGGTCAAGACCTCAGCTATCACACATTTACTAATCCAAACTAACATTGGGCCAATACCTGGGAATATCAGTGTCTTTGGAATTAACTGTGGTAGATGATTTGATATGTTCATTACGATTAGCTTACTTATTTGCTGTTATACAGGAACAAGTTTGATGCACCAAACTCAACTATGAGATCGAAATAAGATATGAAAGAGGAGTGTTTTCATGGCATATATGCAACAGACTTGATAACTCTTGCAAGGAAATTCAAAATAAGAAGCCGTTCGCTCATGGCTAGCTTTTGTGGGTTTTGTATATAGCATTTGTTTTCTTTAATTGTGTCTGCTTTACTTTGACATTCCAGTATGTAGGCTGTGGAACCATACAGTTTAATGATTCTTGTTACCAACTCTTTTTGGGTAATGCATATGAGAAAAACTGAAAAAACCATTTACATTGAGTATTAGATTTTATCTATAAAGATTATGTTCTTATGTAATGGACGGATTCAAGTACAAATTGTAACACCCCAACCCGACAAGGGTCAAAATGTCACATTATGGTGTCACGGAGCATATAATACGCAAGCGGAGGACTTATAATAAATAATGTCAAGTCAAGAAACATCATGACATCCAAAAGATAACATAATCCGAACCAAGTCTAAAACAAACAGAACTGATATGAAAGGAACTGAAGCATCCAGAAACATAAGTCTAAACATAAGTCTTAACATAATCCAGAAACATGAGTCTAAACATAAAGAAACATAAGTCTAAACATAAGTCTAAACATCCAGAAACATAAGTCTAAACATGATCCAGAAACAATGGGGAAACTAAATCATGATAGGTCTTCTAAGCTTCTACTCTCATCACTCATGCCCAGAGCCTCGCTATTACCTGCCGTAGAGAAAAGAAAACGCGACTGAGCTTAAAAAGCCCAGTGAACAAATATATAACAAAACAGAGAGGTAATAAGCATAAGTAAACGGAAAGGAAATCAGACGAATCAGCAGAACAAATATCATAAGTCAAATGAGTCAAATGAAAATACAAAATCAGATAATCATAAAGAATCAAAGAATCATATAGGAATGCCCACGAGCTCAAACAAATGTCTAAACATGATACATGAATAGACCACATATACATACCCGTCAAATCATAAGTGCACAAGGAGGGGAGACCTCTCAAGTACCAAATGTGAGAGGGGTGTAAGGCACACATAAGCCAATCACATCAAAACAAAACAAAGTACCTAGGATGCATCCATACGCCCCCCACAAAACAAATCATATATATACACCTGTTCTAGACGAGTATACACACATATCATAATGGCCAAGTGATCACATATCATATATAACAAATGGGGACGCCATGGACCAACTGTTCGACAGGGGCAGTATCTTTCCCCAATTGGGTGTCGGAGGCCTTCTCCTTGCCTTTCTTTATACCTTTTACCAAATGTGCTAACTGACCTGACTTTACGGCTTCTTTTATTTGTCTCTTTATCTCTTTGCAGCTGTTTGTGTCATGGCCGTAGTCTTCGTGAAAGTGACAATAATTCGTGGTATCCTTGCTTCTGCCTTTACTTGTCATCCGAGGGGGTGGTTCGAATGCCTTCGCAGCCCTTTCTGTTGCAAATATCTCTGTAGAAAACTAGAAGGGGGGTTGAATAGTTTACCGATTAAAATCTTTGTTTTGAAACTTATTGAAAGATCAATTGATATTGATCTTAAGTATGTTAATGAAATATGCAAGCAATATGTAATAAGTAAATAAGGAAAGAAATGATCAAACCACAACAAGTTGTTTATAGTGGTTAGGCCTACAAGGACTCTTTTTCCTTGCCCTACTCCACTCTAGAGTCTCACTTTTCGAGGAGTTTAACTTCACTAGTCAACAAGCTCCTTTCACGTGGAGAAACCTTTACACTTAAACTACACTAATGCAGACACTAAGCTAGATGTCGAGTTCTTTCCAAGTACAACTACTCCCTTTACAATGTATTTTGAGGACTAAAATACTAACACTACATTTCACAAGATTATGATTGTTTGATACAACAATGAAGTATGGATCAACACTAGATCATACAACACTAAACAAACAAGACTTCCAACTTCTCGTTGAAGCTTGAATATGACTTGATCTTCTTTGCTACAAAAGAGATCACTAATATGATATGAAACTGAGTTAGAAAGGTTAGAGAGAAGTTATGTATGAGAGTATGTTAGAAAGGGATGAGAAACTACTTGGCTTGGCATTGCTATTTATATTTATAGCGGAATTAGACCCGAGGCGTCCTTGGACGGCGGACCCCTTAAAAGGGTTCGCCCAGGTGTACCAATTGGTCTGCTTGATCCCCGGCAGTCAAGATATCAAATCTTGCCTAAAATCAACTCTATCTAAGTGAAGTTGTTGCAAGATATGAAGAGTCAAATCTTCACAAAATATCTAATGGAATCTTCCAATGATTTTAGCTGATGTAATCATGATGTCAAATGTTGTATTATTTATAGAAATATCTAATGCTTAAGTAGTGTTTGGTTTTAAGGACCTAACACATTCTCTGAAACTACTATCATACATAATGATTAGAGTCATATCAAAATGTTACTAATCATAAATGTAAATGCTTGAATGATGAATATATTGTTTGAGAAAGCTTGATTTAATATCTAATAAACTTGACAAGCTTTAAGCTTTTATAAATTAAATTTACTTTTGTCGTTAACAAAACTTAGGCAAATATCAAAAATATAAATAACGTTTAATGACGATATTTGTATTAACAATCTCCGCGGGATTTAGACAATTTCCAGGAGCCCATGGTTGGTACCTTTGTTGTACAGAGTCAACTTTTCTTTGTTTTTGTGCCTGCTTTTCGACCCTTCCCACGAAGGGTGTTTCGAAAACTTGTTGTGACTTTCTTTGCTTTCAATCGGAGCCTCATTGGTGGCTACCTCCTTGCTTCTATCCAGTATCGTCTTTTCCTGAATTCTTGTATGTTGTGAATGGTGATAGGAATTCTACCAAGCTTAGTTTAGTAAGCCATGCCCGGAAGCCCGGAGATCGTGATCTTCGGTGTAAGCCCAAAATCTTCTTGAAGTGTCATCACATACCTGCATAGGCAAAAGCCCAGTGCTCTAATTTTCCCTTTGCAATATTGTGTACCATCAATGAGTCCTTGTGAATTTCTTCTGTGACTAAAGTCTTGATCGAATTTAGCCTTAAAGATCATCTAGATTCACAATGCTTCTAGCTTACTGTCCATTCCACATTTACGGGCAAGATCCTGTAGGGTGTATGTAAACATGTGGCTTTGCACATACATGACCAACTTTGCATCCTAATAGCCCACGGAACAAGTTTAAGAAATTATCACGGATCACCCTTTCCATAAATGCAAGTGCGTATGTGTGCAGGCATCTTATTATCGGGTAGTGGGTAGTCTTACATCCATCTACGAAGAAGGGCGTCGTGGAACCATAGGCTCCGTCTGACTATTATAAAAGATTATTAAATGTAAATTTTGGGACAACATTATATGGGTTATGGTTCGGAGGTATTCCCACAGGAGTTTGATTAGAGTAAGGAGGATAGGTCGTAGGCATAAAGGAAGGGTGAATTCCCATAGGGAATTAAGGGTATACCATGGGCTACCCGTAGGACACGTTCCCATAAGGTTGAGGAAAGCTAGGATTGTTGGTCTGCCCATTAAGTGTGGGGTAGAACCCGTGAGGATAAGATTGAGCTTGAAACGAAGGGCATATTGCCTTCTACGCCGGATGCGTGAGAAGGCTGCAATAGAACCAGCAGTTCTTCCTAGATGGAACGCCATACTTGAGATGATTAACCTCCGCGCTTTCTCTTTGGTGACTCCTCCTATTGGAGCCTTCGCCCGTCATTCCATGTCTTCTAGTCGGACCCCTTTCTTGAACTTCTTCGAAACCCACCGATCTTCCGTTCGTCCTTACTCCATGAGACCACGCCCTAGCGCAGAGCGAGTAGCTCCGAAGGGATGATGCTGGCTCATTCGATCTCGCCGTCACCTCATCACTAGAGTATTCTAATTCCATTTGCATCTCCACATGTCGCGTTTGCCTCCTGCGAGCCCTTAGCAAGGACTCCAGTGCTTCAAGGTTAGCTTCGACAAAGGCAGGACTAATAACCGGTTCTAGGTTAGCCGACATCGAAGCCTGATTATTTGGTGTCATTTCTGGACAAGATCGTGTTGTAAAAGTGGAAGCGGTTATTGGGGGAAGGTTGTTAGGGTCATTGACTGGAATTGGTGTCAAAGTCGAGAATCCCAGTGGAGGAGTACCTTCTCTTCCTTGACTCATGCCGAAAATGTAGTGAGTGTAATTGACTGGTTATAAGCTTGGAAATAACGAGACCAATTATAGCGGGTTCCACGGATGGTGCCACTGATTGTAAAATAAATCGTACGACCAGGCCTTGCAATAATGATCGAAGAATATGAGGGTGTTGTGATTACGCCAAGCTTGTAGCCAACCTTCAATAAGAAATAAGGAAACACTTCGTTAAGTGATTGCGCATGGGTTGGACCCTGCGAACCACCTCCGACGTGCGAATAAGTATGTGTTATGAAATGTAGGTAATTTTGAAGTAAAAAGTTTAGTGTTGAGAACATACCATCAGTAATGACTCGTCCAATCTATTTATAGAGAAGGAAATAGGCTTGGAGAGTATTTGCACATGTTTCGGAGATCATGGGGGCGTCCCATAATTTGTGGTAACCTCTAAGGCTTAATGCCCCACTCTCCCTATCTTGGCGAGAAAGCTAAGGAGAAAGAGGGGACTTGGGTTGGACCAAGTCTTAGCCTTCTTCTTCTTAGTGTCCTCAGGGTTATACCCTGAAGGGCTTAGGCCTTCGATTGGCGAATTCCCAACTGGTAACCATGTCAATAATGAATGGTCTGACGCCAACGACAACTTTAGAATATTGACTTAGTCCTTCGAGATGAAGGTCCGACCGAGATCGAAGGGGAATCCTTCGATCTGGTCGAAAGGTACATCATCACTATTCAAACCCCCTCCCCTCTTATAGTTTTCCACAAAACTATTACATGCTTCTAACACAACAGAAAACTCGATAGCAAAGACAATAATTTACTACTCTTTGTTTCTTTGTTCCATTACTGGACTAAACCCAAGCTATTTAACAACCCAACAAAATCATCAAAATATGCATGTTATTATTATTAAAATGAGAAAACTATACATAGCATTTGACACGAAAATACACAATCTATATTCAAATACGTATCTATTGCAGCACTTACACATAACTATATGTTGTCGGTTTATTACACGACATGTTGGTTTACTTTACAACATGTCGATTTACTAAACGGGCATATCATGATATATCTGTGGAAAACTAGAAGGGAGGGTTGAATAGTTTTCTGCGATTAAAACTCCGTTTTAAACTATTTATATCGACTTATGTCAATCTATTAAATGTGTGTGTTGGATGTTGATAGATAAGCATATAAATAATCAATGTAAAGATAAAGAGTAAAAAGCCAAAACCATGAGCTTGGTATTTATTTATAGTGGTTCGGCTACAAGGACACCTTTCTTGCCCTACTCCACTCCCCGATTCACCTACTCGAGAGTTCGTAAGCACTACACAACACAAACTCATTATGGCGGAGAAGCCTTCACAACACCGCCTACTCTTTATCCGGTACAAGGCTAGACAGGGTTCTTCTTCAGTAGAACCAAACCTATCAAACGTCGCCTACACTTTATACGGTACAGGCTAGAATGCGGGTTCCATTACAAAGGAGGAACTACTACCCAACACTACACAACACCTATCCCAAAAGAGACACACTCCTTATTACAATATCATCAAGGATATCAATATCCTTTACTCAAACTAATCTATCTTGTTCATCGATGCACCATATTGAATGTACACCCTTGGCACCTTTCACTAATGCCTTTGACACAATCCTTCAGCACCCTTCACTAATGCCTTCGACACGGACCTTTGGCACCTTTCACTAATGCCTTTGACACGGACGTTCGGCACATTTCACTAATGCCTTCTACTTGACCCTTCGGCACCTTTCACTAATGCCTCGACATGGACAATAAAACCTTTCACTACATTATCACAACACTTCTAGGAGGGAGGAAATAAATATCAACAAGATCACTTCAGTAGTCTTGATGATGACGAAGCTTGGTAACTCATGGACTTGAGCTTGCTCGACTTTAAGAGGTGGTGATCTCGCCTTTAAGAGGAACCTAGAGAATCACACAAACACAAAACTACATAGAAAGATCCTTTGGATCTGAGGTTAGAGAGTTTACAATACTAGGAGAAGGTATGTGTAAAAGGGGTAAGTTACAATGAAGAAATGGCTCACTATTTATAGGAAAAAACATCTACTGTTCCCTGGATCCCTTACTTGAGGGATCCGTCCAGTCTATTCACGGGGATCATGCCGGCAGCTCTCCTATTTGGGTTATGGGTAATGGATCATGGGTCATGGGTTATGGACTTTGGTTCATGGGTACCCAAATAGATACAATGTATCTAGACATTGAATCATGGGTATGGTTTAGGTCCATGGGTCATGGATAATACACAACATGACTTCATGTATGATGTCATAAATGCAATAGGTCATGGGTTATGGATCAAGCTGTGGGTATGGGTTATGGATTTTGGGTTTTACCCAACTACATTCAATGTATCTAGTCAATGGGTCAAGTATTTAGATTTTTACCCATTACATTACCCATTACAATATATACTAAGTATATATAAGTACATATCCATATTATGTAAACACTAGTTGTTATACATATGCATTTCTATAAGTTGTAAACAATATTATTACTTTTTAGCATTTTATATGAAAAGTAAATGTGTTCACTAAACTATTGGCTCAAACCATTTATGTATTTTATTTGTTTCGTTAAAATGATTTTTCGTTTGTTATCGACAAAACATTAGAAGATCGTAAAATATAAATAAAGGTTTTACGAACTATTTGTATTAACAATCTCCCCTTTTTTGTTGATGACAAAACATAAAATTATTTTAAGGAAAACTAAAATTAAGTAAAGTTTTGAATGGAACTTTTACTCTTTCTCCTTTTTTTGTCGAAACAAAAATAGCGTTGAAAAGAAACTAACGCATTATTTTAAGAAAAATATGTGAAAAGTAAAAATATGAGGAATAGAGAGTAAGAGAAGAGAAGAATTCTCTTCTTAGCTCCCCCTTGACGGGTGCTTCCCTTTGTTGAGGGCGTCAAGTAACTAGGAAAGCTAAACGAGTGTTTTGCAATTTTGTTTGCAAATGGTTTTGTCTTAGACGAAAATGCTCCCCATTGACGAGTGCTCCTTTGTGAGGAGGACGTCAAGTAGTAATATAATCCTATGTGAAAGTATTACAAGCGTTTTTGCAATGTGTTGCTTTGACAAGAAGCTCCCCCTAGTTTAGGGTGTCAAAGTCTTCATGTGTATATTGAAAATCTACAAAACAAATGTTAGAAAACAAGTATATGGTGTATAATTTTCTGCAAATGAGACTTAAATTAGTAATAAGAAAGTCTTCTATTCCACGGATCCCATGGTTCCTCCTTGGGAGGGATCCGTGTAGGCAAAATTCAGGGATCCGTCTGTCTGCATACTTATGATAGCAATGTAGATGTAAAATGTCATGTCAACATTAAAATGAGTTATGTATAAAGGCACCAAACATATTCTCAGTACCATATGGCATATAACATGTAATTTCATTCAATAAAAATACGAGAAATGGTATACATATCTCTAAAACTAAAAGAATGACAAAAACATGTAATACTTTTTCTAATAATTCTAAGAAGTGTCGAAAAACTTAATAAAAAGCATCAATGTGCTTGTAACCTAAAAGTTAGTTAGACTTGTTGATTTGGTCGAATCGTTCAAGGAGATGATTAAACATGAAAAGCAACTCATTCCGTACTTCTTGAACAAGTCCTTGGGTGAGTTGACAATTAGAGCAATTATTGTCATGAGTAGGAAACGGAGGAGGTGTAATGTTTTGAGGGGGGTTCCACAAAGGATGGTGGGATTTGTGGCGGTGAGTTGATTGACGTAGGGTGTGGTTCAACTAAAAATGAGGGTGATGAAGCACGAGTTGGTGGTGGTGATGGGAACTCCTCTATATGGTTGGGTCTTTGGTGATTCCTTATCTCCAAAGATGGAATATTTGATGGTGAAGGTGGTTCTCTATTTAATGAGAAGGTTGATGAATGAGAAGTCCTTGGAGGTGAGTCTTCTAACGAGTAGAGATTTGGATGGGAAAGAGGTGCGGTAAATGAATATAGTCTAGGTTCTAAAAATGAAGGCTTGGGTGTTTTACTTGAGCTAGGTGTGTTTGGTTTAGTGCTTGATGAAGGCCTTTCCAACTCAAAAGGTCGAATGCTAATCCTAGCAGTTCTTTTAGCTTTGGTTGGTTGAGTTTGTTGATGAGGGATTCTAGTGTTTGGGCTTTTGACGGGTGATGACTCGGTTGATGATATCTCATGAACCATGTGAGCATTCTTCTTGGAGGAACCTTTGGTTGAGGAGTTTTTGCTAGATGCTTTAGTCATAGTGAAAGAGAGGATGTAATGGATGTCTTAGCTACTGATTTTTGAATGATGGTTTTAATTGTGGTTTAAACACATAAGAACACTTGGTTTATAAATGATGAAATTGGGTTAATGAATTAAATTCTTGACCACTAAGAATTTTGGCATGTACTAAGGTCAACTATAATGTTGTTCTATTCTAGGGAGTCATTTAATGGCAAGTAAAAGTGTTTAGACTACCAAAGAGAGTTTGAATTAGAAGAGAAAACTGATCATAAGCTGTTCTGGAGACCTGGATCCCACGGTTCCCTATCTTTAGGGATCCGTCTAGTTATAAACTAGGGATCCGTCTATCAGACATCAAAGTGGAGGAGTGATTATGTTCTATTAAGGTCTAGTACTTATAAATCTTGAGTGTTTAGGTTCCCTAAGATGTCTTAAATGGTATGGGACTTAAATTTCCAACCATAAGGGGTGAGGATACCTAATGATGATTTTTTGTAAGAAAGTGGACTTTTTGAGAGTGCAATCAAGTATTTGAGCATGACACTAATGATTTGAGGATGAAAAATGAAGCCAAATGATCCTAGAGATCAGATGGTGGCCAAAGAAAAATTTGGAAAATTCCTAAAAAATCAAAAGAAAAGAAAAACTAGTTTTTAGCCTATTTTAAGATAAAGATGACTAAAATCAATTTGTCAAAATTAAGAGGAATAACAAACTAAGTGTTTTGAGACGTGAGGAACAATGTGTAAGTATTGGAGCAGAAATATGGTGAGTTTTGGTGAAGTGATAAATCAAAAACACCTTGAATGAGATCCTATGTTAGCTATGAGTGAGTATGAAACCTACTGATCTTGAGGAAGACTAAAGAGATCCTAAAATATCATGTTTAGCTAGTATGATAAGGTCTGGAGGATTGGATTGAAGTGAAAGTGTAAAAATCCTATGTCTCTTTGCCCGGATCCCAAGGTTCCCTCATTTGAGGGATCCGGCTAGTTATAGCTCAGGGATCTGGCTACTGCTGACCAGTAGCTTCACTACAAATGTGCAAAATTTGCACTTCTTAGAAAAAACTCATCCTAATCATTTCTATATTAAATAATCAAATATGCAAGCAATAAATATCACACATGGTAAGTAAGGGCGACTAAACGATAAGCAAAATGAGCAGGACCGACTTTTTGATTTCAATCAAGCCGTCGTAAAATTCTCATTTTGGGTTGCCTAAGTTAGAATGTTTTTGTTCATGTCATGCCATCTACTAGAGCTAAGTCCTAAGCTACATAAATATTGTTTAAAGATGTTTTACAGACCATTGTTCAAATATTTAAGGTCCACGATCTTATCTTCCCTCTCTTTCAATCTCCTACTCCATCGTCTCCAAGCTTCACTCTTCAACCCTTTACCCCTACTTCTTCTTCTTCATAAGGAAGTTAGCAAAACATTTGAACATCCCCTTTGTTTTTTGAAATTCTTGTGATGGGCTCGGGATGTCTGGCAGTTGGTCAATGTATACTAAGGGGTCAAGTTGAATATTGCCAATGTGGTTGCTTCCTTCTCCCTCTCTTTCATCTGATGAGTCCGTCGGTGGGTGAGGTCTCTTGCCTTCAACCATAAACCTTGTAGTCTTCTCATCGGACAAGGGCACCATGACCTTGTTGCAAAAGATGTGGTCATAGGTGTAAGGAGATAGATCTAGAGTAAAGACAAAATTGGCTAGGCGGGTGTTGGGAATTATAGATTTGATGATTACAAAACCACGAGCAAGAATGAAAAAAGAAGAAACAATGAGGACCTAATATGTAATAGTTAGCTTTTCTAGTAAGCTAGGGTTTGTAACCTCCCTCTATTATATAAAGAGGGATGGCGGCTAGGGTTACTCACTCATCCTTTCATTTTATTTCATAGTAGACTTCTCCTAATGAGATTCTAATTAACGCATAGAGCGTTTAGTAGTAGTAGTAGTATTAGTTTCTTTATGTTTTAATAAAGAAAACCTTATTAGTGATGTTGATTGTGTCGTTATTATTCCACTGTGCAATCATTCAATCAATATTGCTTATACCCTAGTTGAGTCCGGATCTTGGATTTGACAATTGGTTTCAGAGCGGGTGGCTCTCGATCTAGGGTTTATAAGGTTTTCCTCTAATTAGGGTTTATGCCCTAATTGTTATGTGGCAGCAGAATGAGGCAAAAATAAGTGGCGGCAGTCGTGATGGTCAGATCTGCGTTTGGTGGTCGTTCATATGGTTGTACTGGTCAGAGTGGATATCTCATACAGGTTATTTACTTTAATTATTCTTGTTGCTCGTCTCGTGCAGTTATATTTCTTCTGATTGGTTACTAGATAAGTAGATATATCATGTCATTCAAATTGCTCAAACAAATCACGTGAAGGATGAGGTCTATGAGTTCTGTACACGCATTATTTTTTTTCCTTGTCACGTGGCTACATTCAAAGTTGGGTTATATTTTTGTTCACATTGATATACATGGATATTATATTGTTTCATCTGATTGGAGGATACAGTGGGATTATAATTGATTGGTTCTCATGGGTAGGCGCATTTATTGGGTGCCACGTCTTGTACTGCTCACATGGTCAAGATAGTTTTATTGGCTGACAGTGTTTGATTTTATCTCATAGCTCATGATTTGACCGAATGTGATACTACTGATGTTGTTTTGTTGCTGCTGATGGTCGAGTGGGCATATATTATTTTTCTTTGATTGGTCCCCACTCGTACACGCTGGTATCGCTGGTCCCCACTCGTACATATGGGTCCCTCGTTTTAATTCCCTGGTATTGTGTTGCTATGTTACGTGATCTAATGAGTGGTATGGATAGACGAGTAAGTCATGTGGTCTCTCCTGTACTATGATTTGTTTGGCTAAGAAGGTCAACATCACATGGGGCTGTTACTGTTGTTTTTAGTATTTATTTCTGCTGATAATCAATGTGGGGCTCGGTTTGGTCATTGGCTCAATTTAATGTGGGAATAAATTTATGTTTCGTATGTAATACTGATTCTCGTGGGCATGATGTGTTTTGATTGGTTGGTATTCACGGTGGGGTCATGAGTATCGTAGGTTAAGTTATTTCTACTGGCTGCATATTTTGATTCGTTTCTGCTGAAGGTATTGGTTTCTGCTGATTGTTACTGCTGATCGGTTTTTACTAGTTGTTTTGGAGTTCCTGCTGGTTGATCAGTCGTGTCTTGTATCATATCTCAAAGTGGGTGTTACACTTTTGAGATAACTTGGTTGTACGTTAATGATGTGACAAAGACTTGATGATTCTAGTGAAGGGGTGAGATCTATAGATTAAATGTACTTAATGCGCACATTTACTAACACTTTAAGGAGTTACGTTGTAGTGCTCAGTGTTAGTGAAGGGGTGTGATCTACAGATTACAGGTGCTTAATGCTCATATTTGCTAGTATCTCATTTGAGTTTGGAGTCACATGGATAGTGCAAGATATAAGACGCATACGTTGATGTTTCTACTGGTTCTCTGTTCCTACTGGTAGACTATTGGATTCTGCTGCTGATTTGATTTCTCTGCTGTTATGCTTTATTTATTTTGTTTATTAGTGAAAAAAAAAAATTAAGATGGTTAGTATAATTTTAAGGGGAAGCTTATGGTTTATATACTTACCATCTACATGCATCACTTGAGGGGAAGCGTCTACGAGTTGCACAAGACCCCTATTAGATGATTACAAAAAGGGGAAGAAGATTCATTATGTGCAGCTTATTATTTGTGATGACATGTTTTAGCATTGTTTCTTATACAGGTTGTTTTGTAATATCAAATAGGGGAAGATTGTTGGGAATTATAGATTTGATGATTACAAAACCACGAGCAAGAATGAAGAAAGAAAGAAACAATGAGGGTCTAATATGTAATAGTTAGCTTTTCTAGTAAGCTAGGGTTTGTAACCTCCCTCTATTATATAAAGAGGGATGGCGGCTAGGGTTACTCACTCATCCTTTCATTTTATTTCATAGTAGACTTCTCCTAATGAGAGTCTAATTAATGCATAGAGCGTTTAGTAGTAGTAGTAGTATTAGTTTCTTTATGTTTTAATAAAGAAAACCTTATTAGTGATGTTGATTGTGTCGTTATTATTCCACTGTGCAATCATTCAATCAATATTGCTTATACCCTAGTTGAGTCCGGATCTTGGATTTGACAGCGGGTTAGGAGCATGGCATAAAGGAGTACCATCTTGTCCGTCCTTTTCACACTTGCCATCCGTTTGACCACATAATAGGCGAGGTTGAAATGAGTCCCAGTAACAAGGCAATAGATCATGTAGACTAGGAAAGCGTTGGGATGATCCTTATTTCCCACCAAACAAAGGACGTTCTCCCTTAGCACTAGTTCCCATTTCTTGTACAATGGGAACATCTCCGAAAGCTCCATTTGAAAGGGATCTCTATAGATTACCTTTGACTTCCTAGTGACTCGTGACAGAGAGGATCTTTCCATGAAGACGGTATCTCTCACCGTAGCTGGTTCTGGCACGGGTGTGAAATATACCTCGTGATGATCAACCATGTCATGAAGATCGGCCAATGACCATTCATTTGGGTACATGCATACTCCTCGACAAGGGATACGAAGTATCCGAGCAAACTCTTCAAGGGTGAAGGTAAATTCGTGTTCATGGATGACAAAAGCGATCGAAACAGTTCCATCTTAATTTTTAATGATCCTCATGCTCTTGTAGAATTCTAGGACAAACACCGGACAAATTTGTTTATTGATGCTTAAGAGGCATTGGAAGTTGATTCCCACAAAGACTTAGGAAATGTCGGTGTTGTTGATGAATGAGGGTTCAACTACACGCCCTTCGTGGAATAACCTCTTTTGCAACAATTTGAAGGCCTTTCGGTCCTCTAGGCTCAAGCCATCCTTTCTATGATACATAGGAATGTAATGTGCCGTGTCTTGATAATCTTGTTGTCTATTGCTTGGCATGGTTGATCCTAAACATCAAAACCACAATGTGGTGTCAATTGTGTGAATAGTATCCTAATGAGGTTCATCATAATTTTGCTCAATACATCTTCATTGAATTCAAAAATGAGTTTTTAATTTGTTTTAACAATGTTGATTCTTTGATTTAGATGATCTTAGAAAACAATGTGATACCAAATTATGATAAACCCATTTGAACCTAATTTCTTAAGATGAAAATTGTACTTCTAGGAATTAAAGAACGGAACTAACAATGTAGTAAAGATTATACTTACACAAGTGATTGTTTCATTTGAAATGATGATGAAAGAACTCATGTGAACAGTAACTTACACTGTGTTCTCGAGTCGGATTAATGGAAGAAAAGGAAAGAAAGTGAAAAGGTTTACTCCCACATTGTGTTCTTGAGTTTTACTTAAGGAGGAAAAGAAAATGAAATGAAAGTAAAGTTAGTATGATTTTTGTGATTTTGGAAGTAAAGTGTTTCCTCCCAAAAGTGGAGGAAAATGTTTACTCCCACTTTACTTCCCTTTTCTTTAATGAAAAAACTAGAGAACACAGTGTTAGGGTTTATGTTCGTGAGTTGGGAGAGTAAAGTGAAAAGTAAAACTCCACAGTGATCATCTATCACTTATTTTTTCTTCTGATGTGTCTGTTCCCACGGATCCCTTGAATGAGGGATCCGGCTAGTTCAAACTTAGAGATCCGGCATATCAGCAGTTAACAGTTTAAGTGAACTTTGATAATTTTGATTTGGGAGTTTTAATTCTTGGCTAGAGTTGGTGTTTTTGCTATATAACTTATGGTTTGAGGTTTTGACGTGTTTTACTAGCCCTATTTGACGAGGTTCCCTTTTTATGAATGAATCATAATTTTTTTGGAAGTTTAAGGATTATGATAAATACTATTTTATCATGATATGAGGAGTTTCACATGGACACTATTGACATAGATGAAATGTCAACAACCTTATGTGAGAAATGATAACCAAGGCTCTCGAATAGCCACGATATCATTATCACTAGTTTGTAGTTTTGTCTATAAAGATCAGCGAAGAATACTATTCTTGATGATGAGTTCAATATAGATAAAAACTTTAGTGATATTTAAGTATACGTATTGTGTCTACTATTATTTACATGTTATACGAATTGATATTAATAATCAAGCTAAAAATTATACATTAATAATTTATTTGTAAGTAAGTTATTAAAGAGCATACCTTTTTGCTATATATATTCTTTTTATAAAAAAGAAACATCAACGCGAAATTCTGCATGATCTTCTAGGATGCCCAAATCCTAGTATGGAGAATTCTCAATAAACAAAATAGTAGAAGGATCTATCATTATCCAACATTATAAAATATGATGATTTCTAAAAATGTGACTTTTTGTTTTTAAGAAATTTCCTTCTTTGTAGTTTTCAAACATACACGGATCGTATCAAGTTTTAAAAGTATCGTATACTCTAAGAAACTTGGTAACGAAGCTCTCGTACCAGTTGTTGAAAACTAGAAGGGTGTTGAATAGTTTTACTAATTAAAACTTCGTTTTAAACTATTTAGATCGACTTATGTCAATCTATTAAATGTGTGTGTTGGATGTTGATAGATAAGCATATAAATAAGCAATGTAAAGATAAAGAGTAAAAAGCACAAAACTACGACGCGAGTATTTATAGTGGTTTGGCTACAAGGACACCTTCCTTGCCCTACTCCACTCCCCGAGTCACCTACTCGAGAGTTCGTAAGCACTACACAACTCAAACTCCTTGTGGCGGAGAAGCCTTCACAACGTTGCCTACTCTTTATCCGGTACAAGGCTAGACACCGGGTTCTTCCACGAGGTAGAACCAAACCTATCACAACGTCGCCTAAACTTTATCCGGTACAAGGATAGATACCGAGTTCCATTACAAAGGAGGAACTACTACCCAACACTACACAACACCTATCCCAAAGGAGACACACTCCTTATTACAACATCATCAAGGATATCAATATCCTTTACTCAAACTAATTGTTAGGATTTAGAAAATCCATCTTTGAAGTGTCGGTCACCCCAAAGTATGTTTAGCATATTATAGCTCGTAAACGTTACAATATATTAGTTAGATTATTAGTAGTATAAGTAACACCATGAAAGAAGGACGGGTCTTTACCCACTGTATGCCTGATCCACAGTCCAAAGGAGGGCGTAGTCATTTGTATAAATAGCCCTCTCCCCACAAGGGAGAGGGTTGGATATTCATTTGGTAATCTAACTTTTCTTTTGTTTTATCTCTCTAGAACTCTAAACAATTCGCCCCATTATTGTGCTTAAGTGTGTGTTTATGAAAACCAATGTATCAAAAATGGTATCAAGAGCCATGGTTTGATCACTCATCTTTCATGTTCTTGGATTTCTAGTGGTTTTCATAAGGTTTTTGGGTTTGAATGAGTTTAGAGTAGTTTGCATCATTTGGATCATTTCTTCTATTAAAGTTTGGATTTTGATAGTACTTTTGTGTTTGGAATCATTATAAGTGTTTAGGTTTTGGTTTGGAAGGCTTGAATCATTGTGGTTGGGTGGTTTTTGGATTGAAAAAGTGGTATTTTTGAATATTTCTGAAGTGCGATTTGTGTCTCGTACTTGGTTTCTTCTATGCAATTTGTCTCATAGTCTATGCGATTTGTCCTCTTTTTGGATCGTTTATTGAAGCGATTTGTCTTACTCAGAGTGCGATTTGTCCAGAGTGCGATTTGTCTTGAGTGCGATTTGTCTGCTAAGCGATTTGTCGTTTAAGCGATTTGGTAATCAAGGTGCGATTTTTCTTGTACTGCGATTTGTCTTGGTCTGCGATTTGTGAGAACTGCATTTTGTCAAGAGAGCGATTTGTCAGGAATGCGATTTGTCCTGAGTGCAATTTGTCAGAAGCGACTTGTCATAAGGTGGATTGCTTTAAGCGATTTGTGTTTAACTGTCTAACATTTTACTGAAAATTAAGACTTGTCATCTAATATTAACACAATGTCTTACACCACTGATCCCTTAATCTCCAATGTGCTCAAACTATATGATACTATGGAGAACAAAGAAACTATTTACTACTCAGAATGTTTAACCATGATTGATTCAGCCAAAGATGATCTAAAATCTTCATACTCTGAGTCCAATGAGAAAGAATTGCACCTATTAATGCCACAGAATGCCATGCAAAAGGAATGCGACATTGAGCCCTATCAGCTACTTTACTCTCACCTCATATTGCTTCTACCCATAACAATGGAACGAACATGTAGTGCCATCTTCCGTCAAGACTTATCCACATTACAGGAACTTTCTTTGTTAAACTTAGAACAATTAGAGCTACAACTTACCAAAGAAAAGGTTCAAAAGGATGGTTCTAGTCTTTGCACTTCAAGTAATCTACAAAAATTTCAGCCATTCATCGAGTGGGAATATTCATCATTCGATCAACACATGACTGAAATTTCTTTAAAAAAACATACTGGAATGGAAATCCATGAGTTCATTCATACATTTATCCATATTATGGACTATGTGAAGAAGTACATTGAGAAAGCTACCCAGAACAGTGATTACATGTATGAATGAGAGATGCAATCAATGGAGAGGTGTGATGAGTTGGGTAACCTATCGGGTATTGCTGAAGCCAGAATTACAGACACATCAAAAATGGATGCAACAAGCTATTCAGAAACTCTTTCCTCACAGAAGGAGGATGCTGAGTGGAAAATGTTGAAAGAACAAACATTGGGTGCAAAATCTTCATTGAGTGCAGAATCTTCGGTAACTCTTATTAATAATCCATCTGTACTTAATTATGTGCAAACTAATGACCGTACAGAACATGTGGCTGATAAATGCTCTGTAACTGAGGCTGAGTCAATGATAAAACATTTCATGACTAACAACGTGGTTGATAAGAAAATTTTTGACGAACTTTCAAACAAATACTCAATTCTTGAAAAACATTGCATTTCTCTGGAAATTGCAATACAACAAAAAGAAGAAAGTTTTCTTGCTACAAAATCTTGCATAAATCCGGAATTCCCAGAATTTCGAGAATTTTTTGAAATTAACTAGTTAAAAACTCAGCTTCAAGACAAAGACTCAACCATACGTAATCTGAAAAAACATATTTCAGACCTGCATATGGAAATTAATGTGGGTGTGAACAATCTTAATGTTGAGGTTAGTGATACTGTTAAAGCTAGGAATGATGAATTAGCATTATGTGTGGCCAAATTATTAAGGGAAAATGAGTCTCTAAGAAAGAATCAATTAGAAGATAAGCCCAAGTCTTTAGATCAAACAAGCTCCTTGTTAGTAGACATTGATGCCCTCAAAACCCAACTTCAGGAAAAGAGCTTCACCATAGTCGCTTTAAAAAATAAGCTTAGTAAAATCATTGGGAATGGTGTGAACACTAAGTTTGCAAAACCATCAACCTTGGGGAAGCCAGTCTCACAAATTGCTAAAGAACGATCTGTAATTAGGCAGCCCAATGCATTTAAGTCAGAAAGATTTAAACCGTTAAAGTCAAAGTTTGCCTCCCAAGTTGATGAGAACACTATTTTGTCAAAACCAGTCACTTCAATAATTCATTCTGATAAAATGAAAGACACTTCTCGGGCTAATGCTCAAAGCTCTAGGATCAGGAATGTAAGAAGATCATCTAGTACACGTAAGAAGTATCAAAAGGCTGACCACTCCCCTAAGAAACAAATTAACTGCAAAATGTCTAAAATCCAGAATAGGCAAATGGTTACATCTTCTACTGTGACTAAAGGATCTAACACTCCTAGCTCTTGTTTTAAGTGGATGCCTACTGGAAGATTATTTAAGAACATAGGATCCAAATGGAATCACACTCCTAGCTCTTGCCTTAAGTGGATGCCCACAGGAAAAATCTTTAAGAATGTTGGACTTAAGTGGATTCCCATCAGAACATTGGTAACTAATGACATTCCAAGGCCTGACTGTATAACATCCAAAGAACAGGATACAACTGCTACTAACCCATCCACTTGTTATTCTACATGTGCTATTAGTGCAGATATTCCAAACTCTTTTTCAGGTACAATGCTCAACTCAATCTTGAACATCATGACTTTGTTCCCAACTGAATTGAAGACTACTCATTCGGGAACTTTAGCTTGTCAGAATTGATTTGCTAATACTATGATTCCTGATCGCCTTTGCTCAGGACTCGTACCTCATCAGTTGACAAAAAAAAAAAAAAAAAAAAAAACAAACAAACAAACAATTTATTTATATTCTTTTATACTCATATACATGATAGTTAATTAAAAACTCTTTAAAAATCCATAAAAATTTTAAAAATCATAAAATTACAAAAATACTGGTATCGATAACATCTACGGTCTTAGAAATGTCATTCAATAATGGCACGGGTCTTTAGATGAAGTTCGAACAGTAGTTCTATTTTTTCTTTTAAACATGTCTATCAACACTCACATACCTAAGGTGTCTTGGATTCATTAATGGGTTATTCTCAATCAATGATCACTCATTCATATTCGTGTCATTAATTGAGGGGTAGAATTAATCACTCTGCCATTCCTGATATTATGCCATATGTGCAGTATCTGTATTGGATTGTGTTTCACTTGAATGCATGTTTTGTGTGCCACTAGTCTTGTTTGGTTATTGTGATATCAGTATTCTGGATAGCCATTTCATGTTACTTAGAGTGATTTAATCTGCCAAATCATGTTCTGATATGTGTTATGTAGCATGCGATTTGTCTAAGTTATGTAAAGTTCTGCATGCGACTTGTCCACATTATTTGGGTATGTGATTTGGCTAGTCATTGCTCAGCATGCGGTTTGCCAAAGTACAGGGACCTAATATGCCATCTCTGATAACTTATCCTTAGATATAATAGATGCGATTTGTCTCATTAGGTCAAACCTTTCATCTTCTAAGTCAAAATTTTACATGTTTTTCTCTCTACTCCATTCTTCGAAGCGATTTGGCAAACTTAAGTTCTTGTGGTAGGATTACTGATCATGTGATACATGTTTTTCATCATAAACCTTGTTTGAAACTTCATTCTAACAAATTTTTATCTGCAGATTCCCTCGTGCATTTTCTCTTCGACCTAATCTGCATCTAGGTTTGTTTCCGTGTTAAAATGTTATTGATGTAGGTTTTAGATAGGAATGCGTTGGGGATTCATGGTTAGGAATTGATGGTTTGTTTGTGTGATTATCTCCCTTTATGCTTGCGCATTTAGACTTAGGTGATTTGGTGAGTTGGTGTGTTGTGGATTTAAGAGTTAGTTGTGTGAATGTTGTATCTAGGTGATCATGACTCATCTAGGTGGAAATTATATGCCATAATTATCAATAGAGTCTATGATAATTGTAATCGTGTTCTATCGTTTTTTATTCTTAAATGCGATTTGTCATCTGTTGCTTGAATATGATTTGTCATCTGTTGCTCGAATGCGTTTTGTCTCAATAATCTCAAGTATGCGATTCGACCCATATAATCTTGAAAAAGCGACTTGTCACTTTAAAATTATTGATGCGATTTGTCGTATCAATTGCGTAATGCAATTTGTCGTATCAATTTCGTTCTGTATGCGACTTGTCATAAGCTTGTTGATGAATGCGATTTGCTGTATGCGATTTGTCCCATGCGTTTTGACGTGTGCGTTTTGTTGACTACCTTTGACCTCTGCGATTTGATAAAATGCGATTTTTTTCACTATGCGACTTGTCTTATGCATTATGCGATTTCTCCATAATGCGATTTGTCCTCACATGAATGCGATTTGCCTGATGCGACTTGTTCTTATAATGAATGCTTCCATGCGATTTGTCCTATATCCTGATTATAACTTGGTCATTGTATGTTAATGGTACACTTGATATGTCTCTGTGCATTTTACCATCACTCACTGTCAATTCTCCATGATGTCTTTGAGTGTCCAATGCTTAATATGTCTCTGCCTCATTCATATCTTGTTCACTAATGTGTGTATGCTACTTCATATGCTTAAATCACTAACTTAGTGCCTAAGATATGGTGTTGTAATAAGGTTGATCCGTTGATCTTGCCTAACCTAACAGAATTTTCGGATATTATTGTTGTTGTATGTATGTTCTACAGAATTACAATGGCAGGCACAACATCTTCTGAGAATCTCGCTACCGCTGCACCACCCACTGTACTTACCGATGAGGAACTTCTTCCGTATGAGGAATGGGTGGAAATTGCAAAAAGCAACTACTTCGTGGATGTGGACAGAAACCAACCCAATCCAATCTACCGGATTGCTGTTGATATTTTGAAGAACACCAACTTCTTTGGTGCTCTAACCATGTGGTGCACGATTCCTTGTATTTACCTGCAACAATTCTGGAACACTGTAACATGGGACAAGATCACTGCCACATACACTTGTAAACTTGATGACAAGTGGTATGAAATCAACACTGAGACTCTCAGGGAGACCCTTGGAATCACTCCACGAGACCCTGCAAATCCATTTGTTACTCCACCTCTTTGTTGATGAACTAATGGACTTTTTCGAAGAATTGGGATATCCAGTGAAATTAACTAAGGTCTCAGCAGTCATCACCAACGATATGTATCAACCATGGAGAGCCATTGCCACCATTCTCAACCTGTGTTTAACCGGTAAAACTTCAAGGTTTGACAGAGTAAGGGCTCCAATTCTACAAATCATGTGGGGGATAGTTAAAAGGATAAATATCGATTTCGCTGAACGCATTTGGGAAGAATTATCCTTGGCTATAGACACATTCATCACTGATAGACAAAACTTTTTGAATCTAGTCAAAGGAAAGAAAACCAAAGACAAGAGGGTGACTCCTAGCATAAGGTTCTCGAAGCTAATCATCCAGCACTTGCAGCAGAAACATCAGTTTACTCCAAGAAGTGAGTATGTTCTACATGAAGCTGGTGATGAATACGTGCTTGGTAACATGAAATTTGTTGCCAAAGGAATGAACAAAGAGGTCTTTGGAATGCCAATTCCTGAAGCTCTTCTCACTGATAGAATTAAGAAGGCATATTATTTCAAGAAATACATAAAGAAGGCCGCTGGCACAACCATTAAAGACACACCCAATCCTACTGCCACACAACCCAAATCCACATCCTCAATGTCTACTTACGCAAGCCTTCCTAAGAAGAGACAAGATAGATCAGTGCTGCTGATTCTCCAACTCAAAAGCAAAAAGGAGAAAGAGATCTTTGGAAAGGGAAAAGGAAAAGGGTCCGAGGTACACGAGAAAGAGATGAATTTAATGGATGAAGGCGGTTTGCCTCCAACAAGGCATCCAACGAGCACTGAAAGTCTTGATATGTCTCAAAGATAACCATTGAAGGGGTTATGATACAAGAACCTAATTCATTACCACGCCAAACCACTCCGTTGCACAGGTAAGGGAAAAGGAAAGGTAAAGAGGTAGAACAAGCTGCTCATATGTTGTTGACGATCTCCACTCCAACTCCAAAAACTACAACGCAATTTGAGCTCAAGAAAAGAAATGTTGAATCATCCTCGGCTCAAGAGCAAATTGGAGTGGAAAAGATGTATCGATACCGGGAGGACACCCTTGCCTCGGTGACACTCATCGATTAGCCATGAATCCGAACCTTCTGAGGAACTGTACCGATATTGAAACAAAAATGAACAAATGGACACTGACAGGAAAGACACAGAGGTTGAGGGAAATGATCTGCTGGAAGATTCACATGAGATTCTTAAGATAAGATCTAAGGAACACGTGCGTCTGGATTAAGCAAACGTGTCAACGGGATCCCAGTCATCCCTGAAGAATCTTAAGACTGACATAACTTATGGTGACCAATTCCTTAAGGACAGACCCTCAGATGTCGAGTCTGACAAACAAAACGATGAAAAGGAAGAAGTTGAATCTATGTTCTCTGTCAGCATCCAGCAGGACACATCAACTATTCCTCCTATGTCGGCACCAGTAGTCAGTACATCAACAACACCTCCATCAACTGCACTTCCACCACCTGTTTCATCTCAATCAACCGCACTTCCACCACCCGTGATCTCTAATGTGACCACTACCATCCCTTCACCTATCATCACTGTGGAAAACTAGAAGGGGGGTTGAATAGTTTTGCCAATTAAAACTTGTTTTAAACTATTTAGATCGACTTATGTCAATCTATTTGGATGTGTGTTGGATGTTGATAAACAAACATATAGAAGTATGTAATGAAAAGATAAGAGTAAGAAGCACAAAAACACAACGCGGGTATTTATAGTGGTTCGGCTACAAGGACACCTTCCTTGCCCTACTCCACTCCCCGAGTCACCTACTCGAGAGTTTGTAATCACTACACAACACCGACTCCTTATGGTGGAGAAACATTTACAACGTTGCCTACTCTTTTTCTGGTACTAGGCTAACCACAGGGTTCTTTCACACCAAGGTGAACCACACCTATCACAACGTCGCCTACCCTTTATCAGGTACTAGGCTAAGTACCTAGTTCCATTACAATGGAGGAACTACTACCCAACACTACACCAACGACTAATCTCAAAGGAGACCAACTCCTTATTACAACATCATCAAGGATATCAATATCCTTGGATCCAATACTAATCTATCTTGTACATCGAAACACACCATATCGAATGTACATCTAAGACACCTTTCACTAATGCCTTTAACTAGATCTTCAAGACACCCTTCACTAATGTCTTGTGACTTGACTTCTAGGCACCCTTCACTAATGCCTACAATACGGACGATCGATACCTTTCACTAATGTCTTCGTCTTGACACTTGAGACATCTTTCACTAATGTCTTCAACACTACACTTCTTAGAAGAAAGAAAAGAATCACCAACAAGAGGACTTCAGTAGTCTTGATGATGAGGAAGCATGGCAACTCATGGACTTGAGCTTGCTTGACTTCAAAGGTGGTGATCTCGCCTTTAAGAGGAACCTAGAGAATCACACAAAAACAAAACTACAAACATAGATCACTTGGATCTCAGGTTAGAGAGTTTTAAACTCAAGGAGAAAGTATGTGAGGAAGGGGTGAGAAACAATGAAGAAATGGCTCACTATTTATAGAGAGAAAATGCCTACTGTTCCCCGGATCCCACGGATCCCTCCCACAAGGGATCCGTCTAGCGTAAAGCTAGGGATCCGTGGGACGCTCCTCTTTGCCCATGGGTATTTTGGTTATGGGTCATGGGTTATGGGTTGATCTATGGGTCTTTTACTAGATACAATGTATCTTATGAGTGCAATGCACCTAGTCAAATGGGTATGGGTCAATACCATGGGTTATGGATATTATCCATATATGATATAAGCATGATGTCATGCAATGGGTTATGGGTCAAGCTCCATGGATATGGGTCATGGACTTTGGGTTGTACCCAACTACATTCAATGTATTTAGTCAATGGGTTATGATACTTAAGTTTCTACCCACTTATATTACCCAATATACTACATACTAGTTATGTGTATATTTTACCCAAATATGTTAACACTAGTTGTTGTACATATGTAATACTAAATCATAAAATCACTTATACTTGTTTTAGTGTTTTATGTGAGAACTTAAGTGTGTTAGAAACTATTAGTTCAAACCATTTACGTATTTTATTTGTTTCGTTAAAATGATTTTACGTTTGTTATCGACAAAACATTAGAAGATCGTAAAATATAAATAAATGTTTTTACGGCTTATTTGTATTAACAATCTCCCCCTTTTTGTTGATGACAAAACATAAAATTATTTTAAGGAAAAGCTAAAATTCGTAAAAGTTTGAATTTGTAGTTTTTACTTTCTTCTCCCCCTTTTTGTCGAAACAAAAAGAGCAAGTAAACTAACACATTGTTTTAGGAAAAACATGTGAAAAATAGAAAAGAAAGAAAAAGTAGAGAGCAAGTAACGGGAAAGGATCTCTTCTTTACTCCCCCTTGACGAGTCCATCCCTATGTGAGGGCGTCAAGAAAATAATACTAAGCTAGTTCATTTGCAACTAAGTTTGCAAAAGATTTCGTCTATGTGACGAGTGTGCTCCCCCTTGATGATTGCAATTTTGCAAAGGGATGTCATGAAATGTAATTCTAATATTGCAAGTAATTTTGCAATGTATTGCTTGGACACAAAGCTCCCCCTAGCTTTAGGGTGTCAAAGTCTTCATGTGTTAATTGAATAACTACAAAAAAAAGGTTAGAAAACAAGTATAATGCATAATTTTCTGCAAATATGATTTAAGTTAGTAGAAAAATAGTTTTCTGTATCACGGATCCCACGGTTCCCTCCTTGTAGGGATCCGTCTAGGCAAATTTAAGGGATCCGTCTGGTGATGATTAATTTCAGCAATGGTGATATAACACATTATGTTAATATCAAAGTGAGATATGTATTATACAACATAATCATATACTCAGAAATATAGCAAGTAGCATGTATTTTCATTTAATAAAACTAGAGATATGATATACATGACTCTAAAAACTTAGAAAATGATCGATACATGACTTGGAATTACTAGACTTATCTAAGTAACGCTTGAAACTAGGACACCACTAAAATCCTCTAGCTCAAGTTTGTTTAGGTTTAATCTCGTCTAAACGTTCGAGGAGGTGTTAGAATATGAAACGTTGGTCTTCTCGTACTTCATGTATCAAACTTTCAACATGTTGACAATGATAACAATCTTTGTCATTGCTAGGTAGTGGTGGTGGAAGAAATGAAATTGCTTGATGCGAAGGATCAAGTGAAGCGGGTTGTGGAGCCTCAAACGACGGAGGGATTGGTGGAGGATCATTTGAAGATGGCTCGACCAAGAATGATGGTGGTGGTAGAGAAGTGTCAACTTCCATATGGTCGGGTGGTTGACTTTGATAATTTCTCATAATCCAAATGGGATTATATGATGGTGACGGCGAAAAGGAAGTCGGAGCTAATGTTGACTCAACCCCTTGATTTTGTACCATTATTCCTCCTAACGAGGAGAATGTTGCCGGTGGAGGAGGATGAGACGGCCTAGGAGGCAAATCCTCTAAATTGTAGAGGTGTGGTGATGAGAGTGGAGTTGTAAATGAGATAGCTCTAGGAACCAATGGTGATGGTTTAGTGGAGATGGGATTGTTTGGCCTAGGAGGTATGGTGATGTTTGGCATAGGTAGTTTTGTGGGTACTATCCTTTTAGGAATTGGTTTGATTGGTTGAGTTGGTGGAGGAGGAATCCTTGCATTTGTGGACTTGACCGGAGATGATTCGGTTGAAGAGATTTCGTGTACAACACGAGCAATTTTCTTGGGTGGTTCTTTGGTGGATAAGTTGCTACGTGGAGTTTTCCTCATGATGAGATGATTTCAAGAGGTTTGTAAAGGTTTCTAAGTGCTGAAAATAAGGATGAAGATGATGACTTTAGAAGTCCTAATAATGTGGTTTATAAACCAAGGGATTTGTCAAGTGCATTCAAGACTTAAGCCACTAAAATTCATTGGAATGTGATGATTAACATTCACAAGAGTCAACTTCAGAGTTGTACTGATCTAGGAACTCATTTAAGATGAGATGGAGTGTTTAAGTTAGAAAGATGAGATTGAAATTATTGTTTTAGCTAGAGTTGGCATGAGTCTGTCATACGGATCCCACGGTTCCCTCCAACGAGGGATCCGCCTAGGCTAATCCTAGGGATCCGTCTATCAGCAGCTAAAAAAAGATAGCAATGATGTTTGTAAGGTCTAATGCCTATTTCTTCTTGAGAGTTTCAGTTTATCTAAGTGTCTTAAATGAAGAGGTGCTTAAGTACTTGAGGGTAATGAGTGATGTAGCTAATGATTGCCTTTTATGGAAGAAATTGGAACTTTCATGAGTACCAATGAATGAAAAAAGATGACACTAAAGATTTTGAGAGTGTCAAGTGGAGCTAAATGATCCTAGAGATCAGATAGTGACTTAGGATAATGTTTTGGAGAATATCCTAAAGGCTTAAGATGGAAAAACTAGAATTTGATCAATTTCGACCAATTTTGAGGTAAGGATGATTATGATCAATTTTGCCATAATCGAAAGATTTCCAAAGCTAGATATGAGGGATCATGTGAGAAATGATGTGTGAGCTTGAGAGCGGAAGATTAACGGGTTTAAGTGAAACGATAGATCTACAAGCGTCTTGATTGTGATCTAGGTGAGTTATGTGTGAGTAGGAAGGATCTACTTAACTTGATAAGGACTTAATTTTCCTTAAGACACTATGTCTAGCTTAGTGTGAGGTGTTCTAAGGACATGTTTGAAATACAATATTTGCAATCGCATTTTCTGTTTGCCGGATCCCACGGTTCCCTAAGAGTAGGGATCCGTCTAGCACAACCTTTGGGATCCGTCTATCTGCTAAGCAGAACCTTTACTAAAGGTATGCAATGATTTTGACAATGCATTATATTTCAAGGATAGTTAAAGAGGTTCTAACACTAAGATATCAAATGTAAAATGTTTTATTTCATGAAAGAAGTTGGATTACATTGATAAAGCATGAATACTAAAGATTGATCCTATTTGAAGGATTTCTAAGTTCCCTGAGCATTTTCGCTAGAAGGATCATCAAATGGTTGATGAGTGTTTGTTGATTCAGGAATGAAGAAAGTCTTCATGAGAGATATGTTTAGAGGTTCCATCATCTTGTTCACAAGTACGTACAACGGACTTTGAAATTGAGGTGGAAGTACATGATGTTATGATAAAGGCGCGTCAAGAACATTCCATAAGGGATGAGTTTGTTATTGGACCCTTGAAGATTTACAATTCGCCTTGCGAAGAAGTAGGCGAGATTGTATGGTTGTTGTGTTAGCAAACAATACATTATGTGAGCACAATAAGCGGGAAGGATTTCTCGATTTCCCTTAAGACTCCAAACATTTTCCCGTAGGATGAGTCACGCGAGCCTTGTACTCTTTTCGGATATCCTTTGTACAGATAATGTTTGGATCGGAGTAATAGGGTCGAGGTTTGCATATTGTGAGAATCAAGTCTTGCGGGAAAGGTATGTGTGAACAATATGGACTATTTTCTTCACGAAAGTTGAAGAGAGAATCAAGAGACCAATCTTCGGTGAAGACACATTGTCCATGATTTGGAATTCGAAGAATTTGAGCAAATTGCCCAAGAGTCAAAACAAACTTTTGGTTTTTGATCCAAAACCAAAGAGATAGAGAACGATCCTCGTTACGAACGAGTTCGACTTGACGGAAGAATTCCAATACAAACCTTGGACATATTTTCTAGTTAATTTCGAGAAGACATTCCAATCCTATGGTTCGGAAGGAGGTATTGATACCTTCTTCGAATTTTAGAGTGGTGTCTACAATACGTCCTTCATGAAAGTAACGGTTTTCGAGATTATTGAACCCACGGACATGATTGCCAGGTGTGTTGGGCTCAAGGGAGATGTTCGGAGTGTAGACGCTAGTGAGTGAAAAATTAAACTCATATTCATGCGACATAGTGAAACCTATAGAAAAGATGAGTTAATAGAAAGTGATGTTTTGTGGTCAACCAATGATTATCTAAAGTTTTTACCAGATTTTTATTAACAATGGGTTTTTTAACAACAATGATACTTAACTCATTTAAGGTTTGACATACTAGTGGAATATTACTTTTAGAAGGAAAGCGGTTTTTATTTTGCATGAAAAACTGTAATCCAGAAGTACGGTTCCCTTTCATAAGGGATCCGGCTAGTCTAACTTCGAGATCGATGGATGCGTAGTAACAAACGAATTTCTTGATAAAAAACACAGGTTTTTAGATCTTATAGTTTTATACCAAGATATGTGTTTTAGCCTACATTTTCTTTTAGCATGCATACATGGCTTTCTAGTGTATCACGATAGAATGAAATAAATCAAAAAGAAATGATAAACACATTATGATAATAATAACCTAGATAACTAGACTATTAGTAATATTTCATTTCAATGCTAAGAATGATACAAAGGATTGGGTATATAACCCCAATGTAGACTAACAACACAAAGTATATGTCTCTGTATGTGAACTTCATCATAGGGAACACAAGTGCGATGAGTGTTAAGGCGATGAGCATGAGAGCGATGTAAACCATGTTGATGACGAACCTTCTTGGTTTTGGTTTGAGATGACATGAGATGAGAGGAAGATGAAGTTTTGAAAGAGAGGTAATTTTTTGAAAATGAAAGTGGAGATTTGAAAAAGTGGGTGACGGATGGTTTATTTATGGGGAAGGAAGAATTTTTGAAATTTGTGTTTTGTTTTATTATTAGAAAGATATGATTTTTGGATTAAATGAAACAAAACACAAGTTTTATATATCACGACTTTAGACGAAAGAGTAACACGTATGTGAGAAAAGGCTTCCTAATGAAGCTTCATGTAATACATGTATATCCATAAAAGATAATCATATAAATACCTATGTAGGCATACTTAATTATCAAGCTAATGTCATTTTAGAGATAAGTAGAAAATCATACCTCTAATGCACTTAGGAATGTCTTTACAAATGACACAACAAATGTCAGTAGACAATTCCAGCTCCTTTGTGTTTAAGATACCTTCTTAGGGAAGGTATTCTTGTTACCAAGCGATTCCTATGGCTTGGTAGATATGAGCTTTGACTAATCAACATGACAAAGAGGATTAGTGCATTAAAAAAAATAATGAGAAAAATGTTGTCATCTAATCAACATCCAAACAAAGAGTTTTAAAAGACATGGTGTTTTTATGAAAAACCTTCTTTGTAGTTTTCAATTAACCATGGATCGTATCAAGTTTTTAAAGTACAATATACTTCAAGAAACTTGGTAACGAAGCTCTGATGCCAATTGTGGAAAACTAGAAGGGGGTTGAATAGTTTTGCCAATTAAAACTTGTTTTAAACTATTTAGATCGACTTATGTCAATCTATTTGGATGTGTGTTGGATGTTGATAAACAAACATATAGAAGTATGTAATGAAAAGATAAGAGTAAGAAGCACAAAACCACAACGCGAATATTTATAGTGGTTCGGCTACAAGGACACCTTCCTTGCCCTACTCTACTCCCCGAGTCACCTACTCGAGAGTTTGTAATCACTACACAACACCGACTCCTTATCGTGGAGAAACCTTCACAACGTTGCCAACTCTTTTTTCGGTATTAGGCTAATCACTGGGTTCTTTCACACCAAGGTGAACCACACCTATCACAACGTCGCCTACCCTTTATCAGGTACTAGGCTAAGTACCTAGTTCCATTACAATTGAGGAACTACTACACAACACTACACCAATGACTAATCCCAAAGGAGACCAACTCCTTATTACAACATCATCAAGGATATCAATATCCTTGGATCCAATACTAATCTATCTTGTACATTGAAACACACCATATCGAATGTACATCTAAGGCACCTTTCACTAATGCCTTTAACTAGATCTTCAAGACACCCTTCACTAATGTCTTGTGATTTGAATTCTAGGCACCCTTCACTAATGCCTACAATACGAACGATCGACACCTTTCACTAATGTCTTTGTCTTGACACTTGAGACATCTTTCACTAATGTCTTCAACACTACACTTCTTAGAAGAAAGAAAAGAATCACCAACAAGAGGACTTCAGTAGTCTTGATGATGAGGAAGCAAGGCAACTCATGTACTTGAGCTTGCTTGACTTCAAAGGTGGTGATTTCGCCTTTAAGAGGAACCTAGAGAATCACACAAAAACAAAACTACAAACATAGATCACTTGGATATGAGGTTAAAGAGTTTTAAACTCAAGGAGAAAGTATGTGAGGATGGGTTGAGAAACAATGAAGAAATGGCTCACTATTTATAGAGAGAAAATGCCTACTGTTCCCCGGATCCCACGGATCCCTCCCACAAGGGATCCGTCTAGCGTAAAGCTAGGGATCCGTGGGACGCTCCTCTTTGCCCATGGGTATTTTGGTTATGGGTCATGGGTTATGGGTTGATCTATGGGTCTTTTACTAGATACAATGTATCTTATGAGTGCAATGCACCTAGTCAAATGGGTATGGGTCAATACCATGGGTTATGGATATTACCCATATATGATATAAGCATGATGTCATGCAATGGGTTATGGGTCAAGCTCCATGGATATGGGTCATGGACTTTGGGTTGTACCCAACTACATTCAATGTATTTGGTCAATGGGTTATGATACTTAAGTTTCTACCCATTTATATTACCCAATATACTACATACTAGTTATGTGTATATTTTACCCAAATATGTAAACACTAGTTGTTGTACATATGTAATACTAAATCATAAAATCACTTATACTTGTTTTAGTGTTTTATGTGAGAACTTAAGTGTGTTAGAAACTATTAGTTCAAACCATTTACGTATTTTATTTGTTTCGTTAAAATGATTTTACGTTTGTTATCGACAAAACATTAGAAGATCGTAAAATATAAATAAACATTTTTACGGCTTATTTGTATTAACAATCACCATTAGTGACTCTGTCACACCACCAACTTCACTACCTCCCACCAAGACTACAGAGCAACTTCTTGATGAAGCACTAAAGAGAATTGATGTCCTCGAGAAGCACCACCTGCCCGAATCTGTCAAACACCTTGATCAGCGTTTATCCAAGTTGGAGAGCTTCAATTTTGACCACGAAGTAATGAATGCCATTGAAGCTGAAGTTAAGGATGCGGTGGAATGGGAAATGAAGGCTCCACTACATCAGAGGTTTAAAGATCTACCCACTTCGGACATGAGATCAGTCCTCTCCGATAGAATGTTTGAAACTGATGAGCACTTGGACGAATTTCATAAGAAGTTATATGAAGCTCTAGAGGAATCAATCAAGCATGATAATCATTTGCAGTTCCTGAAAGACACTCGTGAAAGAGAGGGAAAGAAGAAGAGAAGAGTTTTTATGATGGAATCTATGTCTGGGGTTCCAAAATCACCACCACCACTTCCTCCTCCAACTGGTGGAGCTGGGTCTTCTGGAATTGGTGGATCTTTTGGTGCTGCTGAAACTCAAAAGACAAATCCACCAACACCTCCACCAAAACCTTCTAACCAAACTGGTTCATCTGGCGGTCAAGGGTCTCAGAAGACTTCTACAGCATGGACCACTGTTGATTCCCGGTTTACACCCACCTTCTCCTCAGTCCCAGAAGAGCAGATATTAAATGAAGAATCTTACGTCGTGCAAGAGTCAGAATCAGAAGACGATGATGCTTCCACCAAGCATATCCCTAAACTATCTGAAGATGATGATTGGTGGGATGCATATATTGGAGGAAAATGCATTAAAACGTCTAGAGCTGCACCATCTAAAGATATGACTTAAAGCTGGTTGACCAAGGAAAGACCTGAAACTCCTGAACCTTCATGGGCCATTCCTGAGTCTGACTTGATTATCCTTAACAATAACTGGGCAACCACCATTGCAGCCAACCATGAAACCCCCTCGGAAGATTCACTCTTACACATTACTGGTGACATGGGAAGTTTCATTAAATGGTTTTGTGAAAAGCAGGGAATTACGTCAATCACTCCAAAGGATCTTGAAGGGCCAGCCTTTGAAATCGTCAAAGTCTTCCATTCTGATGTCGGCCATCTTCAATACCAAATGGAAGAATGGTACAAGATGTTGACTGATCAAGTTGTTGATAACATCAGTCGTTTTAATGTCAACAATCCTCTTCCTCTTGGCAGTGAACCCGGACAGAAGACTATTCAATCAGAATTCTTCTTCAACAGAGATCTGGATTACTTACGTCTTTGGAATACAAGGAAGAAGACCAGCCTTATCTATTTCCAAGATGAAAGCTAGATCCAGGTCTTGAGCAGATGGTACCCGATCAATTCTCGACTGACAAGGAACATGTGTATGACATTGCTGCCTCTTATGGCATATCTCATTGGTGGTTCAAAAAGAAGAAATTCTACATTGAAAGACATGGTGCAGAAAAGAATCGCAGAACTGTTCGATCCAAGCTTCAAATTCTAAGTGTGGTCAGTGTGGAGATCTTCCCAATTTATGGCTATGATTATCTGAAGAAGATTGTCCTTAGAAGAGCTGACTTGAAAGACCATGTAATTGAACAAAATGACTTCAAGCACTTATTCCCAAGTTACTTTGAAGATATGTACCTGTTGAACCTTCAAGGGCACCTTGACCATCTGCCCGTTCGTGAAAAGAAGTCCCTCGTTGCTGCAGTCAATCTATGGATAAGAGGACTAGTGATTCGACAACGAGTAGGTGACTTTCAACTGGGAAAGGAAAGCTACCAGACTCAGGTCAATCTCACTACACCGCAATGGGAAGCCACAAGGCATGAATTCAAACACGACTATTCAGTGATTGACTCTCTAAGAGCGGTTATCTTTACAGACAAATATGGTTCAAGAATGCTCGAGGCATTGTGTGAGCTATACAAGTTCAGTGATGGTACGCTAAAGATGGTTGAAGAAGAATTGGATTCGAGGGTCAAAGAGTTCAAGCTAAAGATGAGGCCGGGGAACAACACGAGGTTCTGGACGGAACAGGATGTGAAAAGGTGTGAAGATTTTATTGCTGCTATTGGACGAAGACTTAAGACAAGAAAGATTTTCCGCAGCCTTGAAAGTTTTGTGGGTGGGAGAGTACGTGAAGGACACTACAAGCTACTCCAAAGAACAGAATGAAGACATCTTCTTTTAGTAGCTATTTTGTCTTACTCTAATGTGTAATATGGTGACTGTACTATGAACAACAAGAACTATAATGTATATAGTAGTGATAGGTTATGGCTTGTAGTTTCCCTCTTGTTTGGAGGAGGGAACATAGAAGTGTTTCGTTTCAGATCAAATAAAACCGGACACATTTTTCTCCAACAAGGTTTTACATATTTAAATCACTTGAGATCCAAAATCTCAAAGGATTTGAAATTTTTGATCGGGGGAGAAAATGTGATATAAATATGTGATATAAATATGCAATCTGATAAAATGTGATCTTCAAGACTCAATAAATTGGCATCTCTCCCCATATGTGCTAAACCTTTTCGTATATCGAAGCACATATTGAGGGGGAACATTTTGAGAAGTTAACAAAACTATCAAGGTACTAAAATTTAATATTCTTTTCACAAGAGTACCTTGATTATAACTTTAAATGGTTTCATTGGTTACTATGATCGTGAATTTTGCTTCATATTCCCTCTGTAAAATCTAAAATGGATTAAAAATTCTTCACATCGAGGGGAGCAATCTTTTGAAAACCACATCCTTTCCCAAAACATCTTCAACAAAGTATTTAAAATACTAAATTTGATCAGGAAAGTGATGTTGATAATTTTAGAAAATGTTGATCAAAGAATTGAGTCTTTCATTCTTAATCCAAGATTTCTAAGTCCTCTTGCCTCCATGTGCTAAAACGATACATGTTGAGGGGGAGCTTTTTCTAAAAGATCAAAAATGATTCAGGTACAAAATCCTTTGATATTGTACAAGCTTGCAAAAATCGCGAATCGGTAGTGAGGCGGTTGACCCCCCTGTAGCTTGTAATCGGTCTAGGCGGGATTAATCGGATTGGCATTTTTGGCAAGTTTTGGGTATTTCTGGTAGTTTTGGGTATTCCCGAAAAGATTTTCCTTAAAAACATCTTGTAATAGATATAAACAGCAACAATAAGTAATTACATTTGTTCAAGGTTTCAAAAATAGCGAACCGGTGATTAATTGTATTGGCATTTTTGGCAAGTTTTAGGTATTTACGGTAAGTGTTGGTATTTTCGATAAGATTTTCCTTGAAAAACATCTTGTAATAGATATAAACAGGGATTATAACTAATTTACGGCGAGTTTAAGGTATTTTCGGTAAGATTTCCATGTTTTCGGCAAGTTTGACCATCGTTAACCGCCGTTGACCATGGTTGACCGATTTGTTTGAACTATTTACACAAATCGGAAAGGTCGGTGGCCCAGTAGCACCTAATCGGTGATTAATCGGCCTTGTAGACCTTGTTTTGCAACACTGATCTTGTATCACAAGTATCAGGATTGATTTTCAAATGGTTTTCAATTGGTTTCTATGACAGAAGAACAATACCAAAAGACCGACCAAATTTACTTCATGCACGGAGATATAAGGATGGTTAGGATTAGGTATTCGTTCCCACGATCCAGCCAGAGCCGGAGGGATCTACCCAGGGACAAACCACTAGATATTGTAGAAGTCCTTAGGTATGATGAAAAAATGAGAAAAGTGAGAAATGGGAAGAGTGCGGATTGAGATAGAGTTAGAACTGGAATAAACCCAATAAGGTTCTAGTAATGAAATCTCGGTAAGCACTGAAGGGGTTGAAGAATGAAAAAGAATTGAATGGGAAAAGGGTGAAAAGAAATAGCCCTCCATTTTTTCAACCTTAGGGCAAAAACCGGGTTCAATTCACATGCTACTGGTGGTTACTAAGGTAACACCGGTATTGAAGACAAGATGCATGGACCCAGTGACGCTCTGCACTACAACTTCCCAAGCTACTCAAGTTCCTCTTAAAAGGGCTTGTTTCATTCTCACGGGGAACCTAAATAATCTATCGACTCTCTCTTAGAGATTGCTGATATTGAATAAGGAGACCCTCTCCCTAGTCTCCGGCACAGGAACCAAATGCGCACTATTAAGTCTAGAGCCATGAGATCATCAATAAATCTCATTAGGACACAATCAATGAAGACTCACTGTTTCACACAATATGGAAAGTGAGAATATATCCTAGGAGTCCTACGCATTATCCTTGTGGTATTGCCAGAACATCTGAGTGATATGCTATCATATTCACAATGAAGATGGAAAGCCTTCTAGAGCCAACATCAAACAAGCTCTTGGTGGGTGGCATGTGAGATCTATCCAATAGATCATACATGTGACAATTGGACAGAAACGATGGGGCGATTCATATTTTGAATCAATCCTGGTTCAGGAATGAATTGATGGATACCTTTGAAAAACCGGTCGTTGTGCTTAAAAATTCTTTTCTGTAGCACATCAACTGTTTATTAATGTTTCAAAATTAAAAAGGTATGCAAAAATTCGATCTATTAAGCAATACACGATTGTTTTAAAAGCATTTTCTTCAATGAGCAAACCTCAATTTGTTGGTTCACTCACTCCGTGTTGTCTTCTTTAAGACATTCCGGTTTGAGAACGGCTAGAGCAGCTGCGAAACCCTGTCAAGGAGATTCTTCGGAATCCTACCTGATCACAGGCAATACTTGTACTGATCAACGGGGAACCGTGGGCCGTGTACCTCAATTCAACGAAAGTGATCAAAGACACTTTCGTGCCCTTTATTAGCTTTTATGCGGGAACACCCGAACGGTTCTGGTAGTCGAGTGAGGCGTCAATCCATAGTGCAGGCGTGCTTGTGCGAGTCACCACTCCGGCTAGCGAACAATTGCAGCAGAATAGGACTCATGATGCATGCTCACACATCATGTTCATATCAAAAGAAATCATGATAAAGTAAATATCTTCATCAAGTGTCTCTGATATTTACACTCCATGCTTCTGCTACGCTGCTGCAAATGTCATGAATCAACAAACGCTTCCACAACTCTGATGAGAAAGATATCATGATCCATAATGTGAGCATGTCGGTCCAAAAGTCACAACTTCACATGTTGGCAATCCTACATCGGATAATTTAGAGATTATATGTTGTTGATGATCTCAAAGAAAGCTCCTGATCACATATCAAAGAATCACTCTAAGCCATGGAATCACTACTGTTAGACGATGTTAAAGTTTTTGCAGATACAAAGTCTACGAGCTTGAGCATCAAAGATTATAGATTAATTGCTAGGATTTTTTCAACGTATTTATTGGGGTGACCTCCCTTAGGGGGAGATTGTTAGGATTTAGAAAATTCATGCTGAAGTGTCGGTCACCCCAACGTATGTTTAGCATATTATAGCTCGTAGATGTAACAGTATATTAGTTAGATTATTAGTAGTATAAGTAACACCGTGGAAGAAGGACGGATTTACTTTACCCACTTGTATGCACGATCCACGGCCAGAAGGAGGCGTAGTCATTTGTATAAATAGCCCTCTCCCACAGGGAGAGGTTGGATGTTCATTTGATAATCTAACATTTCTTTTGTTTTATCTCTCTAGAACATCTCACTTTCTCTCTCTAGAACTCTAAACAATTCACCCCATTATTGTGCTTAAGTGTGTGTTTATGAAAACCAATGTATCACACTAATCTATCTTGTTCATCGATGCACCATATTGAATGTACACCCTTGGCACCTTTCACTAATGCCTTTGACACGATCCTTCAGCACCCTTCACTAATGCTTTCGACACGGACCTTTGGCACCTTTCATTAATGCCTTTGACACGGACGTTAAACACCATTCACCAATGCATTCTACTTGACCCTTTGACACCTTTCACTAATGCCTTCGATACGGACTATAGGAACCTTTCACTAACGCCTTCATCACAACACTTCTAGGAGGGAGGAAAGAAATATCAACAAGATCACTTCAGTAGTCTTGATGATGACGAAGCTTGGCAACTCATGGACTTGAGCTTGCTCGACTTCAAGAGGTGGTGATCTCGCCTTTAAGAGGAACCTAGAGAATCACACAAACACAAAACTACATAGAAAGATCCTTTGGATCTGAGGTTAGAGAGTTTACAATACTAGGAGAAGGTATGTGTAAAAGGGGTAAGTTACAATGAAGAAATGGCTCACTATTTATAGGTAAAAACATCTATTGTTCCCCGGATCCCACAGATCCCTTACTTGAGGGATCCGTCCAGTGTATTCCCGGGGATCCGCCAGACGCTCCTCCTATTTGGGTTATGGGTCATGGATCATGGGTTATGGACTTTGGGTCATGGATACCCAAATAAATACAATGTATCATTGAATCATGGGTATAGTTTAGGTCCATAGAAAATGGATAATACCCAACATGACTTCATGCATGATGTCATGCAATGGGTCATGGGTTATGGATCAAGCTCCATGGGTATGGGTCATAGACTTTGGGTTTTACCCAACTACATTCAATGTATCTAGTCAATGGGTCAAGTACTTAGAATTTTACCCATTACATTACCCATTACAATATATGCTAAGTATATATAAGTACATATCCATATTATATAAACACTAGTTGTTATACATATGCATTTCTATAAGTTGTAAACATTATTACTTGTTTAGCGTTTTATATGAAAATATAAGTGTGTTAGTAAACTATTGGCTCAAACTATTTATGTATTTTATTTGTTTCGTTAAAATGATTTTACGTTTGCAATCGATAAAACATTAGAAGATCGTAAAATATAAATAAACATTTTTACGGCTGTATTAACAATATCTACTATCTCACTTATCGACAATTCTAACATCAAATAACATACTGAAATTTCAAAATGTAAGGCATGAATAACTAAACATGTAAAAACGCATTTTTACACAATACAATGCATGTATCCCAGCTTGGAAGTCTCATGAAACTCAAATTGAACTTCGACTAGCTTTTACTCTTGCTAATAAAGGCCTCCTATAAGCACAACAATTACAACTAAGACTTAATACAAAGCTGCTATTAAGCTATCTATCAGTTGATCGATCGAGTTTTGTATATAACTTGGATCCTGGAAATACTAGTAACTAATTAACTTTCAAAACATGTTCTTCTTATAACAATTTAATTGTCTTATAAACATTTGAACAACTTCTAATAACACTTTACTTGGCTTATAAACATTTGAATAAACTGGTCATAGTAAAGCAAATTTGGTCACTTGACTAGATAAATATAAAACTACTACCTGCTATTAACACAAGCTATTTGACAACCTAATGGAATCATCAAACTATACATGTCATTATTATTAAAATGAGAAAACTACACATAGCATTTGACACGAGAATAAACATTCTTGCTTTCTTTGTTTCGTCGGACACCGTGCCATATAACTCTATTTAGAGCTCTCGGTACCCGGCGCCAAGACTAGCGTTTTCCGGCAAAACGCAACCGGAGGGCGCGAGCTCCACACCGTGGCACGCGTTTTCGAGTCATGCGCCGTCGTGACCAGCCGAAATGGTCCCGTAAAACGCAACCGAACGGCGCCACATGCACACCATGTCTCACGTTTTCCCGTCAAATGGTTCCGCTTTCCACTTTTTCTTCATTTCTCTTTTTTTTTTTTTTCTTTTTTGAACGTTTGTGTTTGGTTTGTGAAAATTGTTTTTTTTTCTTGTTTTTTTGTTCAATTGGTGAGCTGATGAAGTGGATGTTGGATGAATCTATTTATACTAATAAAACACAGTTTTTATTCAACTATTTAATTAATTTTTTCTATAAATACCATTTCACCTCCAACTGACACGTGGCAAAGAAAGCGGACTAAATAGAACGCGTTATCACTTTGAAATTAGGTATTAGTAGCATTTTTTTAACAAAGTATTAATAGCATTTAAAACCTATCATTTATAGAATTTTTTTTTCAAGCCGCTTCCATTTAACCTTCTAGAGCAAAAAAAATATAATCGGTTTGTTTAAGGAATGATCTCAATTTATTCATTGTTTTCTATTTCTTGAAATTTTGAATATCAATCGATTGAAGATGATTCTTTTTTTTTTTCCAATTCTTAGTTACTTTATGATTTCAAATATGATTCCTTGATAGTAATACTTTTTTTTTTCTTTTTTTTTGCAGGTTTAATTCATTTAAAGCATCAATAGTTGTGTTAGTTTTGCAGTTTTAATCATGTAAGTTTTATTTTATCTTGCTTTTGATGTGTGAATTTGGTGTTTCTCAACTTTACATTGATTATCGGTTCTTATGGATATCTATTTTTATGACCAAATGTTTTTCTTCTTTTTACAAAATTGCTGAAACAAAATAAAATGGTTGGTCTCACTTTGATTTCTGTTATGTTTTTTTTTCATTAGTTTAGTTGACTAATATTATGCTTATTTGTTGAGCACCAATGTTTGATGAATTGTGGAAGAGGGCTCCGGTTCTATTGAGAATATTTTTATTTTGAGAAGATTAAGAAATCTTCGTTTGAACAAATTGATTCATGTTTTTGATTTGATTCACAAATAAACATCATTTTATGATGAATCAAATCTATAAATCACAAATTTGATTCACAAATCATTGTTAAAATCGAGTTATGATGATGATTCATTAAATTTGTACAGATGATTCATTAATCTACATATATCGTAAAATCGAGAGATTTTCAACATTGATTCAAATTTTTTTTACACATTTTGAATTTTAATCACATTAAAATGAGTTTTACGCTTGAAAAACATGAATCAAAGTTATAAATCTATCGTTTTTGAAAACCTTCTCAAAATAAAAACCTTCTCAATCGATCCGGATTCTGTGGAAGAGTACATAAAACTGAAGGCGTACCTAAAATTGCCTCCCCTTTTAGCTTTATATTTGACATTTAACTAAGTATTACAATGTGTTTTGTATAACCATCAATTAACCATCACCCATCTATACTACTATATAAAGCATTTAGGACATTCTATTTATAAAAAGCTTAAAATTTTCAGATTCAACACTTGCTAATTGTGGAATCGTGTAAGATTTAAAAAACAGGTAGTGGCAAGCTTCGAACCCTGGTCTTTTATGTGAAAGCAAAATATTCTAACCACTAGACTACAATGTACTTTTGTTCATTTAATGCACAACCAAATAAATATACATAAACAACATTTATTGCATAATCAAATACATATAATACATATATTCAACTTTTGTGATTGTTCACATGAGACTTACAAATTTATTGTTTATTTGATTTTTTTTTCTATTGGTTCTTTTAATAAGCAACATCAAGCACATGTTTTTTTGGTAGCTTTTAAATCTTACTCATTCAAAAAGAAAAACTCAAATTCAATTCAATTTGCCTCCGATCAACATTAGTTGAACAACATTCGGCGACGGGTACCTATAATCAAATCGTTAAACAACATTCGCTTACGAAACCGCTGATTTGCTCGGGTACCATGCTAGTGCTATAAAATTCATTAGGAAATACATCACTTAACTGAAAGTAATACAACAACAATATATCTAATCCCGTCGGAGCGGGATATGAGGACTTAACTAAAGCTAATAGCCTAATGTGATCCTTTTTTGCCATCAGTCTATAAAACTTTTCTTTATTTCTGTTACAACTTTTATGTTGCTTTGGTATTTCATATTTTGCAAAGGGGCCCCTTTTTTCTACAAAGGGCACCCCCTCTTTTTTTGCGATTTTTTTATTTTTTTTTTAAATTTTGTTTATATCAAAAAACTATAAACCTAAAAGTATGAAACAGAAAATATAAAGTTTAATAAGTCAATCGCTTAAAACTGTCAGAAATACGGAGCAGAAACTGAAAAAATATTGTGTTGTACTGAAACACAGGAGGGACAAAAGGAATAAAAGCACAAAACCCCCTGATTTAACATCCTAGGGGGGTTTGTATAGTATGACCCTTTGCAAAGTGATGGTTGTTTTAGTTTATGTTATTATGTTTATTCTTCTATGATTGTTAGTTGATTTAATTATTCAATGCAAGTGATCCTATATATATTAAATTATTCAATATGGTGTTTGTAGGGTGAAAAAATGAAGGTTCATTTAACAATTGCTCATCATGGATTCAGACACCGCAAGCGAAACAAGGCGACAATTGATATAAAGGTAGTGAGAAATGTATACTGCCAGCACCACTTCACATCATTCTTTAAAGGGTTATGCCATGTACTAATTGCCTAAATCTTCCTCCATATAACATCAAGGTAAAGTCAATTATGTGGTCTTGACATTTATTCCATGACATAAAACCCATTTATCCCATGATAATATAAAAAGTCACGCTTGATTTGTTCCATGCTTCTTTTCAGTTTTTAGTAGCTTTAATGTTTACAAGAGTTGTATGCTCATTGTTATCTCCATGGAAAATGGTTGATGCATATCTGCAAGTTATGCTACTGAAAGTTTCGTAACTTCAAGCTTTTTACTATTCACTACTAAATGTTTGAAAACTTATGCTTATTACTAGAATAAAGAGTCAAAAATCAAAATTTAAAATTACAAGTCTTTTGTTGTTTGAACAAAAATATAAATCATGTGTTACAACACTTTAATAAGACAGTTTTAGCATCACATGCCTAATATTCATGCTCTTTCAAATGAGAAGGTTAGTTGACGAATGACTTACTTAACATGTGAAGAAAGATAAATTGTATGGAATGCAAAACTATACAAGGTTAGCATGAGAAGGTTAGCATCACATTGTTTTTTAAACTATACTTACTCCTCTAACTACTAATGTTAACTCTCTTATTCCGTTATCTGCCTCAACGCCATCTTTTACATTGTTCAAGGGCAATTTACTATTAGTTTTACATTTTTTGGAAGCAAATTTTGTATAATAGTCGACATTTAGTGACTTTAACTTAGGTAATGTTTATAGGAACAATGCAACAACGAACTTTCATGACCACAACAAGAAACAGTGCCATGTGTCTAACATTCGCACCAAATGGTTAGTTTTTTTTAACTTCATCCCTTCTACTATTGTTTGACCATTCAAGTCTTAGTTTTTCGTAAGTTGCATAAAAATCACTAACATCAAGCTTTTGTGTTTGGTTTTGGCATTACACGTCAATTGCCATACTTTGCTACACTAACATCCAATATATTCACAACATCTAACGAGCTACTACGCAAGAGAACATTACTTTCCCAAACATCAACGTGTGAGTTAGAGTCAAACTAAATTTTCATATTTGTAAACTTATCTATAAATATTATGTAGGGTCTGCTCCCTAATCCATTATTCAAGTGGTAATGTATACTATTAAAGCTACGCGAATTGTTTTTTTGGTTAAGTATCAAATATGTAATGGCCATAGACAATGAAACGAAAATGTGTCGCTTTCAACTCCTATTCCTCTTGCTAGATCTGTTGCAACTGTTATTCCGTCAAGTTAATCATGAAAATGAACAAGTCCATTGTCAAATGTATCGAATGGTAGTTAGTTTTCTACATTTGCAAAAAATTTAATTACATTTTTGTTACAAATATAGTTTATGTGAGGCCAATAATTATATCATGTGTTTTGTTTTTCGTAACAATCCTAATATGTAACATTTGAAATAGATTACTATGGCAATCTAATAAAAGACATCATATTGATACAGGAATAACAAGGGATGTTAAAGATAACTTGGATGGGTGTAACAAATTGGTGGAACTTTTAGGATGTCACGAGATAGGTATACTGGGAACACTGAACTACCAATGAAAATCAAGTTGATCATGACCTTTATATGTAGCCGATTCTCGTGTTAGGAGTAAAAAAGAATTAAAGATTTGTGACGAAGATGGAAGCCTCACGAATAGCACAAATAATGCGGTCTACAAAGAAGTGCTACACAATTTGCGATGAGACTTTTTGTATCTCGCTTTTGTAGGAAAAAGAAGAAGATTGAAGAGGGTTATGTTTGCTTCGATGATATCGTGTTTCATATAACTTTTGTTTCATTATTACCAACTTTATCTTTTTGGGTTACTCAACTAGTGTGTTTCATGACTTATGTTTCATTATTACCAACTTTATTCTTTATGTTTGCTTATCCAATGTCATTCGCTATTTTTTTTCAATGTTCTTTTAAAATACCTGTGAATTTCACGGGTCTTTTAGCTAGTTATTGAGATAACAAGTTTTGAGAAAATGTTAGTAGAAGAAGGTGGGGGCGTATCATATGAGGAAAAATTAGGGTATGTAGGTACTTATATGTCTTTAACTTTTAGGGTCAGACAAATAAAATGGGCTGGCAAATTTTCGTGCATGATATATCTAGTATTTAGATTTTGGGCTGGTAATGGGCTGACTGAATTTTCAAATTTCAAGTATGTATTTTTTTTAATAATAAAAACTTTAATTTTAGTTAAATGTTTGTTTTATTTAAATAAATGAAAAAAAATGTGGGGTCTAGTGATGCACGACAACATCAGAATCTGGTGTTATAGGAGGGAGGGGTATTTTTAGTGTTGTGGTGAATTCTGATGTTATGAGAAAAGATCTTTGATGTGGCAACACTTTTTCCATAACACGAACGGGACGGCTTGAAGGGTACCTAATGCTCTTAAATACCAAAGCTATTTTCTTCTATTTAAACCATGACCCACAAGCATACACATATAAACATGGTCTCTGTCTCAAAACATGATCTTTGTTTCATATTTTTCGTATAGTTTTTACCATTAATTTAAAATCTAAACATTCAAATCTTTATACATCAAAAGTGAAACATAAGTTCTTGACGTACTAAAGGACTTGAAAATTACGTGAAAAAACACTTACAAATTCTGCACTTCTATAATATGTTAAAGCTTTTCAGAAACTCAATCAATTCAACTTATTCTATCTTTCTTAACGCATCTATATCATTTCAAACCGAGAGTAGCGGTTACCTTAAGACATTGTTGTTGATAACTGAGCCACAAATCGAATCTAAAAACTCTTGCTTTCCTTGCTAACGTTCTCTCCCTCAAACTGCCATTTTTTCTTAACGTAGGTTTTTTATTCGTTTTTTTTTTTCTTTGACAAGGTGAACGAGTATCTATCTAAGAGTGGGCCAAATAACATGAGAACTATCACGGTGAAAACCGAATCCTAGACAACTCATTCAAAGTTTAAAGCATTATTCAGTTAGCCTCCTTCTTAGTTCAACTATGATCACTAACATCCTTTTAGGTTATTACTTAACTTGATCTAAAAGATAACAGTAAGGCTAAACAATAGTAAGAAAAATACGGGTGTTACATATATTAGATGAATACCCGCGCAAAGTGTATAGGGGCAAATAATTATACTTGCGAATTTATGTTTTTTGGTGACCCTTGATGCAACTTACGAGTTCTATATTTAGTCTTTGCGAGAAAAAAGTTTGATGGATTATAAACGAATAATGATAAAATTTTGAGAATTAAACGATATCTAAAATATTAATTGTGTAGTGTATGTTGTTACCATTTTTATTAAAAGATTTTTTTTTTTTTTTTTTGTAATTGAAGTGATTTTTTATTTTTCAAGATTAAGGATTAAATTTTTTTTGCATAATGTAATTTAGATGAATTTATGGAGTTAATTTTGATTTTCAAATCAAAGCTTCGATTTCTAATTGAGGTCTCTCCTTAATCAATACTAGACGAGTACCCGCGCCTAGCGGCAGCGATATCTAGTTTTTACGCAAAGTTCCGATGACCCATAAGTTTCTTTCAACAAACTTTATTTGTAGCATTAGAGAATCGTTTTGAATAACTACAATTCGATGCGTGGTTGCATAGCAGGCATAAATATATAGTTTTTTTAAAAATTATGTAGAGTCGATCTAAGTGTGTGAGTATATTTTCTAATAGGATTGTTTTAAGTTATTAAGATTTTTAGTAATAATAGATTTAAGCATTACAAAAAGCAACGGTATTATGTAGTTGACAATATTATATTGTAGTTTAGAGGTATAGCCAACATGTGTGACCGCTTTTCTTGTTTTTGTCATAATTTAGGCAGTGATAACTATTTTTTTTACATGTGTAGCGTTTATCATTTGGTGTGTGGCTTTTAAAATTGTAACTTTGCAAATTGGATATCACCATATAAGATTATTTTGTACTATCAATTTGTATAGATATTTATGCATTGTTCAAAGCTATTTGTTTGATGTACAAATAATTATCGCTAAAGATAACAATACTATTTATTTTTGTGATTTTAATAAACTTACATAACATTATTGATACTTTGGAAAAGGGCTACACAATATATATTACCTTTTAAACGACGATTCATATATGTTAGTCCCTTAAATGGTGCAAGAGCAACATTTTTAAAATAACATTATACAAATGACAAATTACATGTGTCAAAGCAAAATAAACCAAAACTACAATTACTTGGTCTCTCATTTAAAAAAATTGTCACGGGTTCCACAACTACTTCATCATTTCTCATATAATTTTATCAAATTTGAAACCCGATTTCACCCGGGTGGTTCAACTGGTTGAACCGTTCGATAAAAACACGTCGATTTAAACCGAGTCAAACCGATAGGTTGGGTCAAAAAAATGTCAAATTAAACCGGGTCACCGCGGGGTTTGAAGTGTCGGGGTCAACCCGGCTATCGGTTTCAACAGGTCAACCCGGTATCGGTTTCAACGGGTCAACCCGGTATCGATTTCAATTTGGTGTTTTTAATTTGGTAGATGTGCTTTTAATTGGGTGTACAATGTGAATAAATTATTGTACTTTTAAGTAATGTGGTGTTTTAATAAGAGTATTAATTATATTATTTATTTCTCTCTCCATTGACCATGTTTTCAACATTCAACTTTCAACATTTTTCACTTTTTCCACTTTGACAATTTTTCCATTTTATATAGTATAGATATAGATAAATATCAATTTTGTGAGTTTCTTATTATACAAGAGAGAGAGTATGGATCTTGTGAGAAGTTTTATTTAAATGAGAAAAGTAAGAAAAAATTGTAGCCACATATTTCAAATAAGAAAAAAGAAATAATAAGGAGATGCATCTATTTTTATAGATGCATTTAATATTTGTGATTGTGGTTTTTTTTCATTCTTCTCATTCTTCTTATCTTAATTATATTTTTCATTTGATCCTATCACACAAGAAAGAAACCAAAACACAATTTACAATTCTGCCAACTTTTTTGAAAATGGGCTAATCGTGAATTCTATATTATTAACCTAAATTAAAAATTCTTAGTTTACATTATAAACCACTTGTTAATACTGAAAATAATTTTATCACGTTTTTAATCATTTCCATAAAAAATCTTTTATATAATAAAAGAATTACATCATTTTGGAGTGTTTTTGCAAAAGCCTTCTCATTGAAAAAAAAATTAGACCAATAGGAGAGGTTGATTTTGCCACGTAAGCGAAATCGGGCGATGTGATTAGTTAATAAAAATCAAAATTAAATTGATTTTGGTCAACCTTTAGTTTATTTGGTGTAAAAATTTGGTTGAGAAGAAAAACACATAAAAATATAGGTGTCAAATTTGTGAAAACAAAAACTTTAAAAAAGAGGGAGTAATTAATAAAACTTTAGTGGTTAAATTTTTAAAATTTGTATAGAGTTAACTGTAATATTATAAGTTTTCATGTTTTTTAATAACTTTGAAAATTAAACAAATACTCCCTTATATTTTATACCCCCTATACTTTATAACTTAAAAATAGAATATATATGTTGTTTTAAAACTCCAACATATAAATATACATAAGATTATAAACGTCATTTTTTTACTATATATATTTACTAAGGACTCATTTATTTCATATTAAAAGTATGACAAATGTGGACACGAATTTGGATATTAAATACGGCTAAATTATTGAAAACGAGAATATAATTATCAAATTGTAAGTATGAGCTACTTTAATATGGAAAAAAAATGTAATTGTACTTATAACAACTACTCATGTAACTTTTATTTATTTATATAAGGATATGTAGAAAAACATTTTTAACAAACTTTAAGGAGTATATTTTAATTTCATCAACGTTTATTATGTGCAACTAAACTCGCATCTTGTGTACACCATAATATCAATAGAGAAATTTAAATAGGAACATCAACATTTATATCACCTAAATATAGTTGAATCTTGAGTTATTTAACAAATTTTTTTTTTACAAAATTTGATTATACAAAATTCTAATGGATATAATGAATAATAAAAAACTCATGCATAAGTATATAATTATATGTAATTACCTTTAAAAACATAATATTTAGCATTGATTTTTTTTTTTTTTTTTTTTTTTCAAAACACAGGTATTATATCTAGTATTGTTTATAAACCAATTAAATAAAATCTTTATACATCCTTGCGGGGTTTTCCATTCGACTTTATAAAATACTATATTAATCGAATTTTGTTCATCCGAATCTTCCGCGCATTTTTGCATGAAAAAAAAACCCTTTAATCACAAATCACTCCGATCTATATATCACGTAGTAATCTCTCACTCACTCTCAATCAATCTTGTTTTTCACATAACAAAAAACAATCAACGTCACCAGCCCAATTCTGTTATAAAAACGTAAACCTAATCTTTGTAACGCTATTTTTCACTTAATAATAATGCTGTGTGATTTAATTTTATATGTTGTCATGTAGGATTGAATTATGGATACAAGCAATCGGATAGCTGATTCGTCGTCGACAGAAGCTGTGGATTGGAGGACTAAGCTGCCACCCGAAACCCGCCGAAAGATCGTTAATAAGATGTATATGTTTTTTTATAACTTTGTTTCGAAAATTCAGTTTCATCACAAACTTTTATTACTTTATGTTATTGCATCACGTGATAATGCATCTAAATGTTGGAGTCTAATAGGCGTAAAAGTCTTGCTTTGTTGCTCTGTCCAGCGTCTCTATTTAACAGTGTTTGGTACGAGGTTTTACGCATTAGAATGTGTTAAGAAGGCGATTTAAGAAAAAAAGAGTAGCAAAACAATACTTATTTTGTGCTTTTCAGCTATTTGTCAACCATTTGATTATCCCAAAAGAAATGTTTCGACAGTAGCTGCACAGCTACATGGGAAGCTAGTGACTATTGCATATGGTTTTCTTTAGGATTAGCAGTAGGAACATATTCTTCATGATTAATATTATTTGGATGCTATAACTATTTTCCTAGATCTGCCGAATTTGAATTGTAGACTTGTTTTTAGTCGAGTAGAGAAGAGGCTAAAGTAGGACGTTCCATCTGGTCAGGATGGACAGGTCACTTACAGTTTCTTGATCTTATGTGTTTAGTTGGCTGTTGTTGATGGATAATCTTCCTTGTTGAATGTACCACTTTCTAGTTTATAGTTAGTACAATGAGGACACTGTTTAGTGTATCAATATGACTAGGAACACAAGCATTGATAATGTCTGAACTTATGTGGTTAAAGAAATAATTCAATAGCTGAGATTTTTTTAAGTTTTGAAAATGGAGCCAATAGTCTTGAATGTAATAAGGAGAGCAACTTCAGCATGTATAGGATTTTGACCATTGACCTGTCAAATGCAGTCTTTCGCTTTATTTGATTTCAATTTTCTTCTTAGTTGTACTAGTAATATAATGTGTCTTTTATGTGGAGCCCATGAACCTATCAACTGCAGTCTCCTATATATTTCGGGTTCCCTCGTTAAGGATGGATATGAGTAACCTGAAACATTTACATTTTTGAGCTTTAAACTAATACTATATATCTTGTCCGTCTTATGGTTTTCCTTTTTTGCTTGTATACATGAGAGGATTTATATGATAGGACGACCAAGGGTTATTGTCTTAGTATGTGTAAATAACAGACTCACAGTATATTTATGGGGTTTTAATATTTTTATGCCTCTTAATTTATAGAAAATAATCTCTTAACACTATGTACTTGTAGCTAAGTAATATATGTTTGATGTAGAATTGTCACTTTCGGGAAGCATCTTCCATCTCCTCGACAGGAGTCGCTAAATGAACTTAAAGGCATTGCTATGCGATTTGAGCAGAAGTGTTATGCTACTGCAACAAGCCAAGTTAGTATATCTGCACCCTTGTTGTTAGTGTGGTGTGCATGTGTGGTCTTTTACCTTATTTACTAAGCTAAATTATCTTCGGAGGTTTTTCTTTGGTTGAATAACTATTCCAATGAGGAACATATCCTAAATGAATGTAATGCAAAAGAGAGTAATATATGAACGTATCCTAAATGGGACATAAATCGTTTTGTTCTTTTGGTTCCCAGTCTGATTATATGAAGAAAATATCTCTCAAGTTGATGAAGAAGGAGAAAAACACATCTGCAAATCCTGCGCCCAATCCTTTGCCATCCAACGCCGCTGTAAACTCCTCTGATCCAGGTAGTCTACTTTACTATAATCAAAATCCTATGATATCAGCTTCGTGTTTATGCTATTTAATTATAGCTATATGGTTAAACATTAAGTATTCCTACATTGCTATTTTAAAAGTTTTGGTGAGTTCATTGTCGGCATTACACGTTTAGTAACTCTGAAATTATTCTTGATGTCAAATTACAAGGGCATGATATATTTTCACCTTTCATGAGGGTGGTTCATATAGGCAGAGATATGTAAGGTAAAAGGAAGAGCGTGTTTTCTGAATCCTTTGGTAATATATAGTGATGAGCAAAAATATTTGTTGGATTTTCAAGTATCTTTCTATCTGCATTTTAGCATTCTGTGTGAATATATATGTGGAAGATTTGGAAATATAATTGAAATATTTAGCATTAATGTTATGCTAAGATCAAGCATGAAATGGAAAGATGATTGCTGTAAATATCTCTGTCGCTTAAGGCTTAGATCAGCGACTAACAAGTCATCAATCCACACCATTAAAGGTCTCCAGGGGTGGAGGGCAATAGATGCTGAAATTGGGAGACAACAGTGACCTATTAGAAGGTTGCATGTTGTGTTCCAACTTGCATTAGTCACAATCTTGTAAGGAATACTAGTTATGTCTAGGTATACACGAGGGGGTACGTCTGAGTTAAAATTCTGAGTGAGATACTATCTTAGAAGTAGGTCAACTTTACGGGGAGATTGGGTAGTATAGTGTTGTCCAAGTGAACTCTTAATGAAAAGAGTACTGTTGAGTGATTGTAACATAAACACAACCATGGTGTTGCAGTTCCAAAACGAAAATAATAATAAATAGTTGAGAGAACCTCATGTATGGCTTCAGTAACCCTTAATGAACCTAGCATCAGAGAATTTTATTCTGGGATAAGTGAAATCATTGGAGGTCAAGGAAAATATGGACTGGCATGATCTCATTTCCAGCCTCAGAATTGAGTTCCACATACTTGATGCTTCACAAGATTACCTTGAGATTCTAGGTGCATAGTAGGCACACAACACCCAAAAGAGAACCTAAGGTCAATATGCTGATTTGTTTAGCTACAGGTGTAGAGTGAATTTGACATGAAGTAGACTATCTTGATCAAATCAGTCTCTTGCAAATGTAGTCATCATCGATCATCTATTAACATCTCTAAGGCTAATCATTAGTGTTAAGTATAGTCAGAAGTTAAGTCCAGTGAAGAATGAAAGTTACCAACTTCATGTAGGTGATATCAAGGTTTCCAAGAAAAGAAATTATATGGAACATGCGGGATCTGGATCCAATTGCTCAGCATCGACAAAGCTCCTGGGCAAGTTTCTGCAGCTAGGACATTGGAAATTCTTAAAAAGATGCTCAATCAACATACAGATGCTCTAAAGATGTTCAAGGAAGAAGAAATGAAGTTTGAGGCCAGCTGCAAACAACTTGCTGAGATCATCTCAAACCTAGAATCCTAAAACCTCAATACTTGTGGATCCTATACATAGGGTTTGAGTGTTTAACAATAATGGCTAAACACTGTTTTTGAAGTTTGTTTGAAAGCCAACTTGCGGCCACTTTACGGTTGATGTACATCTGAGGCTTCATCAATAGTGATCTAGTTTATCTTATATTTGCTTATGCTTTGGTTATAGCTTCTTTAATCTTTGGCATGAAAATATTCACGACATTTTAGTGAAGCTTTTATTGATCAGCCCATAAGAGTCCACTTCAACAACTTACCATTTTAGTTTCACAAATGATTCTCTGGTTTGGGAGTCTTACATTTATGTTTTCTCAGTCCTCCTAGCAATGACGATACTACGGTAGATATTATTATATTTCTGTTTAGTTTTTTACCAGCATGTCGGTCATGTGTAATTTAGTGATATTTGTGCTCTTCATCTTCAGTATAATAGTATGGATTTTTTTTTTAATTATTTTTTCCTGTTTGGAAGCAAACTTTCAGAAAGCCTACTCTTAACTTTAAATTTTGTTTTTTCCTCTTTTTTTTTTTTTTTTTTTTTTTTTTTTTTTCAATTTTAATGTTTTTGTGTTATTTACCATGGGGTAGGCTCTCAGGGCATGCAGCAAGTAAACAACCAAGGACAAGCACCTCCTATTCCTGTACCGTCATCTCCCAACAAGTTTGTAAGTCAAAGGCAGATACCAGGAAGGCAGCAACCTGCTCCCCAACAGCAACATCAGTCTCAGAACTTACAGCATTATCAGCCACAATTGCAGCAAATTGTGAAGCAGCAACCCCAGCAGAACAATAGTACAACCTCAATGCAATCACACATTCAGCAACAGCATCAGAACATGTTGCAGTCAGGTGATTTTCAACCATCTCAGCAATCTGTTCTGCAGCCGTCAATGTTGCAGCCATCTTCTCTCTCTACAGGTAGACAAAATCAGTCAGCGCAACCTGTGATTCGAAACCATCAACAACCAGTCCTAAGACAACAAAGACAGCAGCAACAACAAGCGCAGTCAAGTCCAATGGGCGATCAAACTAGCTCTACAAATTTGCATCTCAACAAGCTCATAGGACAGTCAGGTAGCTTTTCTGAAATGCAGCAGCAACAGCACCCAAGGTTGATGGGCCAGCAGAAGAATATTTCCAGCTCACAGCAGCACTCAATTGGTCAACATAACAACTTTTCTGCTATTCATCAGCAGCATTTCGGATCTCAAAGTAGTTTCCCGGGTCAGCAACGGCAGCAGAACCAGTTACATGGTAATCCCACCATGCTGAATAATCAACAGTCGTCACTCCTGCTGCAGTCTAAGGTCGCAGTTCCACAACAGAATCAGACAGCCCATGGCCAAAGGTCACAACGGGAATTACAGCAGCAGGAGGTAACACAAACACAGTCAGGTCAGTTGCCACACCAACTAACTATGAAACCGCAGCCAAATATGTTGCAACGGGACATGCAACAGAGACTTTCAGCATCAGGTTTTTTTCAGCAGAAAAATGTAATAGATCAGCAGAAGCTATTGCAACAACAGAGAGCTATGCCAGAAGCTTCATCAAGTAAGTTTTACACACATTTATCGACATGTGTGTGTGTGTGTGTGTGTGTGTGTGTGTTTTTTTTTCATATGCAGTGTTCCTAATCCCAGCTTAGGGCCACCTAAGCTGCCATCTACGCGTAAACGTACCCCACCACTTTGATTAGTTAGAGCATCTTAATTTTCCACCTCTAGCGATAAATTGATTCTCACCTTGCATAACCACTATATATTGAATTAGATGTTTCAGAAAATGGGCTAATAAACTTTTCTCAACATGTCCTCTGTTAATATATATTATCTTCAACTTGGAGGAATTTGTTGTCTTTTCTAAATCTTCTTTAAGTACTTGTATTAGTGGAAAATGAGAGCAGTATATTGAAAGATTAATTGTATCAACGTTTAGATTTCTATGTATGCATAGTTTAAATATTAGTTAAAGTTTACATATCTGAACTTTCTGCTCATGCTTCTATATAAGCATTCACATAATTTTTAGCTGTGCAAGTAGTGGCTAGAAGTTCACTCAGCTTGCTTCAGTTAATTGTTTTCAGAACACTCTGCATATTTTTCTGTGTGTGTGAGAGAAGTTTTAACAGAATAACAAGATTTTTATTCTTCTCTAGCATCGTCAGATTCCACAGCTCAGACAGGAAATCCAAACGTGGGAGATAGGCAAGAGGAGGTGTATCAAAAGGTGACGTACATGAAATTATATGCTTATTTGCAGAAGTTTAAAAAATGTGTTCTGAACTTAAACAAGTATTGAATGATAGTAGCTTGTTTTTCTTATATTTGTGTTCAAAGCCCAAAGAGAAGCAGGCATATATATTTGGTATGTGAACCTCTCATATTGATCGATTTATGTCAAAAAAGTACTCTTCGTATGTCACAAATAAATTCCTTATAAAATAGAGGTTATACTAGAATGATTTTTTGGACACCTGTGGCTTCTTGCTTTGTATTGTTGTCCGTGGTGTCTTTGAAGTTTTTTAACTGGATTCGATCATTTAAGTTTTCTTGCAATAACCTTTAAGAAGATTTTAGGTGTCACAAGTAGTCCTGTAAATGGTACCTCATAATCTCCTCTTGTTTGAATTTTTATACACCCGACATTAATGGTTGTATAGTTATTTTTTGTTCAATTAAGTATTTCTACTAATATTATATATATTATATTGTATGGATTTTGTATTTTGAAGATTATAGGTGATGACATCTAGAAGTATATTTATATATGTATCAAATTCACTTTTGGTTAGTTACAACTTGATGCAACTCTAAAAGTATTTTTAGGTTTTGGAATTTTTAAATCATTTCTATTGTTTAATTACTTGTATTATTTTCATTTGTGATTTACTAATATCTTTTCTGTTCTTTTCTTTTAATTTTTTTCATTTATGACTCAATAAATTTGTGGTCTTTTAAATGTGAGTTTCTAATTTCCTAGACCCGAATTTGGATACATGTCAAGATAACTTTACATATTCATATATTGATAATTTTGTCTTGATGAAACTCTGATACTTTGAATTTGGGATTTGGATGTCTGAGTTTTTGTCATATTTTGGCTTCAGACATTTTAATGTACTTATAAATTCTTGGTTTTCCCCATTGTATTAATACATCTTTTTCCAACACTTGATATATTTCTAGTGGCAATCTGTGCTGCTTCTGTAGATTCTGGGGACATGTAAATACAATTTTTCTGTTTCAGTTTATATTTTTTGAACATGTTCTTCTATTTGCAGATCCAAATTATGAAGGATAAATATATGCCAGCTATAAAAGACTTGTACCAGAAATTTACAAGCAGATTGCAGCATGTAAGTTACTTCATAAATTCTCAACCTGTGAAGTGTGAACATATGTCTCACAATTGGTTAATTCGAATCATTTGGATTATAACAAATGTAGTCTTCTATTTGTTATTTCAGAAAGAATAAGATAATCGTGTATAATACAGTCATACTTATGCAAGTATGTCATGTTGAAATTCTGTACAAAGTGATGATTAACATTTATATTTTGTTGACCAGTATGATTCTCTTTCTCAGAAACCAACGGGTGAGCAGGTCGAGAAAATGAAAGTGAATATAAAACAATTTGAGGCTTGCATGGGATTCATGAAAATCGCCAAGAACAAAATATCTCCAGACTATATAGAAAAGATTGGTGCGATTGAAAGGAATATTCTTCAGCTCATAAACACATATAAGCAGAAACTTGGGGTCACACTGCAGCAACCACTTACTGCACCACATATGAATTCTCTGCATCAATCATACCTGCAGGAAAAACGTCATTTGACACAAATGCAGCCCCATCAAAACCAGATAAATTCTCAAATGCAACCGGTTAACTTACAGCATAATAATATGGTTAGTTTGCAGCATAATGCTGTGTCTCCTTTACCACTGGTTTCAAGCGTGCAACAGAATATGATGGGTATGCTGCAACCAAATACCAACATGATTCCACATCAGCAATTAAAGCAACCTCAAAGTCGGCAAATGCCACAACAAATGCTTCATAAACACCAACCAATCCACCACAAACAAAATGGGAGGTTGCAAGTGAACCAATTACCTCAATTGAATCATATTAATGATGCTAATGACTTGAAAATTAGACATCAGACTAGAGTGATGTCTGAAACTTTGCAGCAGCAGATTCGAGCTCCTTTTTCCCCTCAAATTGACCAGCAAAACGTGTTGACTTCTGTTACTAAATCCAGTACACCTTCACAATCTGTAAACTCACCATTTATTGTGTCATCACCATCCACTCTATCTACATCCCATATGCTAGGAGACTCTGGGAAAGCTGATTCTGGGGCTCCACCACGTTCTATTGCTGGGAATATTGGAAATCAACCGATTCTTACTATTGCTACCCCTGGCATATCAGCCTCACCTTTACTTTCAGAGTTCACAAGTCCAGATGGAAATCATGGCAATGGTGCATCAATTGTTGCCGAGAAGTCAACTACTGTAGAAGATCCTATGGAGCGCTTACTCAAAGTGGTTAGTATATTGTACAATAAAAAGTTGACATATTTGTTTGCATTAGGTCTTTTTTATGATAAATATAAAAGAACCAAGTGCAGAAAAAAGTTTAACCAACTATGGTCAAGTTTCTATTTTAGTTAATCAACTCGTTTTAGGATTGAAACACTATCATAGTTACAAAAATTGTGATTCAAGCTAACCAGCTTCTAGATATTTCCATTTAGGTAATCTGTCTCGGTTACAAGGTCAAAATGATGGCCGATCAGTAACTATGGCAATCTTGACTTTTTCTAACATGGCTTCAAGAAACCGATTAGCAGAGAAAGTCACCTTAATAGGAAATTAACTTTGACAAGTTTTTCTAGGGCGGAAAAACTTAGTACGTCAAATAGAAATTTGACCAAAGTCACTTACGTCTTTTATGAAATATTCCTTTTTAAATATGTTTGCTAACACCTTTTCTTTGCTTCATAGGTAAATTCAATTTCACCAAAATCCTTGAGTGCCTCAATTAGCGACATTGATACAGCTATCGATATGATGGATAGCATTGCAGGGACCGCACCAAGTAATGTATCTAAAGTTGAAGTTGATGAGGACTTGGTTTCCATGGCAATAGATCATCTTCAAGAAAGTGCTGTTGTAACCCAAGATGGTTCAGCTATAAATATGATGGATAGCATTGCAGTCGATGAGGACCTGGTTGCTATAATAAAAGATTATCTTCAAGAAAGTGCTTTTGTAACCCAAGATGGAACAACTGGAACGAGGAAAATGAAACGTTGGAGTGCTAACGAGAGCTTTATGCATTTAAATTGTTTGGAGGCTTCAGAGTTGGAATGCACTACAACTAATACCATAAAAAGGCATCGGATTGAGGTATTATGTCTGTAGCTTTACATATATGTGTTTTTCTTGCATGTGTGGTAGGTTTTAAAGAGAGAACTGTTCAATATCAAAAAATTCGGTTAAAAGATTGAGCTTGGAACCAAAGTCACACGGAACGCGGTTCGCTTTGGTACGGGAACGCGAAAAGGGAACGCGGTTCGCTAGGTCCCTAAAATTTGGTACGAGGGAGGGTAGGCTCATTTCGGAACGCTATGGTTCGCTTTGGTACGATGTACCTGATTTGGTACAATGTACCATATTAATAATAATATTATATTTCTAAATTAGTATACATATAAGCCAAATATCCATGTGATATATCAATACTCAAAAAGATTGTTTAGGAGAGATCTGTGAATGTTTGAATTCTGAAACACATTCTCAAAATATCAGATTATTAGATCATCATAAACAATACATACTACATTAGATACTAAAAATGGTTTAAGTTTAATATGATTGGGTAATTGAATAATTGTACCTTGGGAGTAAATGTACAATGAGTGGATGTAATTAATTTAGTTGAAGTAATGGTTTAAGTTTAATATGAATGGGTAATTAACTGTACCGGTTCACTTTGGTACCCCGTACCGGTTCACTTTGGTACCCCGTACCGTTTCACTTTGGTACGCTGTATTGATCCATTTTGGTACGTCGAACCAATAGACTTGGGTACGCTGATTGACGTTTGGGAACGCCGAATATAGCGATCCAGATCGTGATCCCGAACGATCCGAGTCGCGATCGTACAGCGTTTGGGTACGAACGATCCGAAACGCGAAACGCGACCGAGTCAGCGTTTCCTGTGACTCTGCTTGGAACACGTTAGACGGTTGAAGTCGTCCCAAAATTTATTGATAAATGCATGCAACCTTCTAGCTTATATTCTTCTTTCATCATAATTAATGCATTCATTGTTTAACATAAGTGGACCAAAAACATTTTAACAGCCGGCCCATTTCGACCGTACTGAATATGAACTGTTTCAGCCGGAACCCATTTATAACCTGCTACCCAGTCCACCCATCTTGCCGCCTGTAATTATTTCCCGAAGTTATATATGGAAGCCATACGAAAACCGTGACAAGCATCTTCTCAACGACCCGTCCCCTTTTATCTATTAACATATTGTTGTATAGTTAATCATTGTCAATGTCTACTACAGTAAGGACTTGTTGTACACGCATCCAATTAAATTCGATTATTTACCATTACCGTGTTATATCTTGCAGAGAAACCATGCCCTCTTGAAAGAACTCAAAATTATAAATCAAGGACTAATAGATATTGTGGTAGATATCAGCGAGAGCGATGCTGATCCTCCTGCAGTTTCAGAACTTGGTGAAGGGACTGTTGTTAAGTGCTCATACTGCCCAGTAGCTCTTGGTCCACACCTCAAATGGCAGTATGCTTCACAAATGGTGTGTTACTCTATTATGTCTGGTATTATTTAATGGGTATTTGGATTTGCGTTTTGGAACTGATTAACTGATTATTGTAACTTCAAATTTCAATAATCAGTTTTAAATGTTTGCATATATACATATGCTTCTGATTTTAATCTGTATTGATTGAGCTGCAACAAAGCTGATTATCTGAAAGTAAAATAAACGTTACCTGTTTACAACCTAAATTAAAATACTTTTACTCTCTCATTCACCAAGCGTTTTCCTATTCCTTAAGAATGTCCTTTATGATCAGTTCAACTGTTATTTTTATTTAAAAGGAAAAAAAAAAAAAGTTTCCTAATGCTCAAACATATTACTAATACAAACTCTACCAGCAGAAGCACATCCAAATACTACATATGACAGCTTGTTTTATTATGGATGATTATCCGTTTAAAACGGCATGTCAAACGGCCTACTTACTTGTTAGAGCCATCTGTGGACATGAATTTCTTTCTAACTGATGTGCAGTCACCTATACAACCGTTGCAATTGTTTGTTCCTGCAAATTATCCAAATTGTTCCCCAGTACTCTTGGATAAAGTTCCTGTTGAATTCGGGTGAGATCTCTTTTCTTTTTGCAAGAAAATATGTTCATGCAGTTGTCTTTATGTGTCGACAACGAGACTATCAGGTTGCGCAATGGGTCAAAATGGGTTCTTTTTATGCGGATCAGGTCGACCTGAATTTCCTTTTGTCCCAGTTATCAAAAGCAACTAGTGTTTCAGTATGTTTCCAAATTTTGAAATAATTTTAAAAACAATCTAGATTTCTTTTTTTGTAATTTAGGTGTTTTTGCATTGAAAGTCATTATTTACAGCTTTCGACCCATTGACCCATTTCTTGCATAACTAACTTTTCTAAATTTGTACCATTTGACTTTTCTAAATATTTGACACAAAATTGGTTTCATGGAACAGCAAGGAATACAAAGATCTTTCAATAAAAGCAAAATGGCGGTTTAGTTGCTCTTTGAGAAGGCTTTCTGAACCGATGTCACTCAAGGAAATGGCAAAGACTTGGGATGTATGTGCTCGAGCAGTTGTTGCAGAGTACGCACAGCAAACTGCTGGTGGTGGTACCTTCACCTCAAAATATGGAGCCTGGGAGGACTGCCTTACTGCTTCATAGTATTGATGACTCTTTTCAGTTTAACAGAGCATATAAAAAGGATAGAAGTCATATAAAACTGTAAGTGGCCGCCAAATTCTGAGATGGTGTTCCTTTTTTAATTTATAAACTCTAACGACCTTTTTGAATTTATAGTACCAGAATTTTATGAAATCCCTGTATCTTTCTTTTTTGAGTGACCACCAAGTGTACAACTCAGCACAAGTTGGTAATCGAACTAGTGATCAAGTGAGTTATTCTTTGAAGCTTGGGCGTTTGTGCATTTCACTTGTACCAATTTTTTTTAAGTACTATAAATGTTGTCATGGACGGCTCAAGTCTTTTGGAGCCTGCAGCGAAATCTCATTACTTTTTTGATAAATCACTTTCTTTTGCTTAAGATTACTTTTTCGATTCATTAGATTCACATTCAACCATCAAACTAAAAACACAATGAGAGTCTAATAGTTGATTGAGGATAGACGAAGAATAATATAACAAAGAGAAAAAATCAAACTTCGTTTTATGATAATCTAAAAGTAAGGCTAATGAACCGAACCAGACAACGAACTAATATGAACACTTAAACAAACGGACAATGGTGTTCGTGTTTGTTCATTGAAAAATAGCTTATTTTGGTTCGATCATTGAGGCAATTCTCGAAACATTTAATTTGTTTATAGTAAAAGTCATTAGAATTTGTGGCATTAAATGAGCTTAATACATATTTTGTAATGACAAAAAGATGTACCCAGTTCGGGTTTTAAAAACTCTTAAGTCACCACTAGATGATGTCGCTCAGTCTAAAAACTCAAATGACTTTTGAGAAAACATAAAGATATTCAAACTATATATATATATATATATATATATTAGACTAACACATCATTAATGCTTACTAGGCACATCATATGATGAGGTGGAAATAGTGACTAGGCACTACTTCCTGCATAAATGTGTAAAAAATATGTCACAATCCATGTTCGAACCCTGGTCTTTAGAGACACAAAGGAGCGCCTCAACCGGTGGAGCAATTCACTAATTGTGATACAAAATCTTCATCCCAAATTGATAGTCAGTTTTTTAGTTCTCACAATCAACCTATTTTAAATGCCTCATTGAAATGGTCAAACACATAATAACTCACTTCCTAAAATACCTCCCCAATTCACTCGGCATTCCCAAACCAAAACGAATCCCCCACAATTCAAAAACGCATTCCTAATTGAAATACACGGTTTTCTTCTAAATCAATAATAACTCACACTCAAAATATCGCTTCTCATTCCAATCTTTTGAAAAAGTTCCACAATAGATTTCAATGGCACAAAAGCGAGGGATGTAACTGGTTTAAATTGTAAGTCTTTAATATGATCGGATCAAGCGTTTTTTTTTTTTTTTTTTTTTTTTTTTTTTTTTTTACTATTAGTTTTCACTATTTTAGTTTTCATTTATTTGAGATTATATAAACAAGTTGGAGAAAATTATATATTGAGCCACTACATAATATTTGGAATTAGAAATATTAGATGTTTGATGTTTGATGGTTCTTTGCTAGAGTAACTTCATCTACGATGTTTGAAGTTAAGATTGTTCCTGTATATACCAAGTTACATTTCTTGGATGAACGTCTGGGTATGCATGTTACGTTTTATATCTCTCACGAGATTGAATGTAAGATTTGAGTACATATTTTTTATTTATTTATTTTAAAGATTTTAAATGATCATCTGTATAAAGTTTTGATTTTTATTGATGGGTTTATATGATAAGCAAAACCATCTACTTATCATATGTTTGCCTTGGATGATAGTTTTGGATGATAATTAGGTTCTGGTAATGTTGCAATAGGCATCCAATGGGTGTATGCTTATTGGAACTGCTTATTAGGTTTTGATACTGTGTATGGGATTGCTTATTGGAACTGCTTATTAGGTTTAGATACTGAGAAGTTGTTTTGGGTTTTCGGATAGAAGCAAACCATTTATGGTTATTTTCTTATTTTAGGATGACATTGCTTATTTAGAATGACTCGAAGGGAGGAGCAATCTGATTGACCTGAGTAATGATCCGTTTATATAACTAGATGCTCTATTGGCTGACTTTGGATTAATGGGTCAAAATTGTTAACCTGTTGGATCAGATATAGGTCAAGATCAGACACATTGGAAGGCCTGGTATATAGTAAAAGCTGGTCTAGAGCGTTGAAAACTAATTTTGCTGATTAATTATCCTGGATATATCCTATTAATTATCTAGAGCGTTGAAAACTAATTTTGCCAACTAATTATCATGGATATATCCTATTAATTTTCAGGATGCTACTACTCAAATTTCAAGAGAGATAGAGAGAGAGACCCCGTTGTAGAATAAGCGATGCACCAAGACTGTCATGTATGCTTTGAGGTTTGTAGTTTGGCTTCAGGTTATTCCATTTAATAATGTTCAGAAAAAAAAATACATGCTAATACTAATGGCTTAAAATGTTGGTTATTTGCAGTATATGTTTGACTCGGTGGATGATGTTAAGGTCGTTCCTTGTGGCCATACCATTCATAAGAAGTATTTAAAAGACACGCAACAACACTCGCAGTAAGTGAAATTGAACAACCTTGGAAGTTTGAAAAATTAAGATTGTGTTTTTTAAGTGAGTAATCTCATGCAGCTATGCTTTTTTCTTACTAAAACTACTTTAGATATGCTTGCCCTCTAATCTTTAAGTCGGTTTGTGATATGTCGATATTTTGGGAGAAACTTGATATGGAAATTGCAGCAACACCAATGCCTGAATTTTATCAAGACAAATTGGTATGTCATCTTTCTTTGTTCGTGTTTTTGACCTTTTTAATGTTGGTATTTTGAATTTATACCACTTATCTTTTGACCCGTAAGTGAGCAGATAATCAGATTCATTTTTATTTAATTCTTAACTAATGATTTGACCCTAAATAGTAAGAACGCATTTCACTGTACCCAAATACTAAATTACTAGAATATCACTATTCACTACTTTAAAGCACAATAATCAGATTGTAACCTTCAAACGCGTTGCCAAACACCATGTAAAACTTGTGTACTTTGAAGCTCTATTTAATCCCTTTTTTTTCATATTCAGTTTAACTTGGAGAAGATTAGCCTAGATGGTATGCAAAAGGAAGTTGCCTGGGCCTATTGTATTATCTAAGCAGATTGGACCAGTACCTCTCGTATTATTCATAATCCTCTATACTATGACATGTTTATACACGAGTGTAAAAAGATGGACTATTTTAAAATGAATTGTATCTGACCCAATTGCACTTGGTGAGTAAATTTTGCACTATATTACCTATGTTAAAAGCATAAATGTAAACAAACGGAATAGGAGGGCATAATATATATTTAACATTATATAGTATGAATATATTTGATCCATCAACTGATATTCGGAATATGGTTGTTTGATAGGAGAGCGTAATAAATCTGAATTTTGTGTGTTGTTTTTTGTAGTGGAATTGAAGATGTTGAAGAATTTGGTTTGTTTTAGCGGTGGCACTTGCAGCGTTTGAAAGCAATAAAAATGGATCCTATTGATGATTTTCCTCTTGTAAGTATCCACAATTTCTTTGTTTTTCCCCTTTAATATCTTGATTTTCTTCTGCATTGTTTTATCCATTTTCGAATTCACGCGTTCTCAAGAAGTCGGTATGTTTAGGCTCATTTCAATCAGTTTTCTATTAATACATTATTATATTCTTGGGTAAATGGATCAGCTAGAGGTTGCAGTTGCAACCCATTTATTTCTGAATGGGTCGTTTGGCTTGTATGTTATTTCAAACATGTTAAATGAAAAAAGGTTAGCTGTCAGCTAAAGGGTAATGAAATAAGTGGCTAAAATTTATCTAATGCATAAAATCTCCTAAATTTTTTCATTCAAAACAAATTTAATGAACTCTGTTACCTAAAACCGCTTGGTTTTCCACCTGCTCTTGCCCTAAAAAATGGAACATTTGGCTCGACGTATAGTTGAGTGCAAGTGTTTGACTATAAACTTATCACCAGAAGTCTATAACGTGTTACTTAGGGGCAGTTTCAATTTGCTTATTTTTTGAGCTTCGGAAAAGCACATAAGCTCATTTTAGGCAAAATCGTGATATGGGCAGTTCCAGTATTGCCTATGGGCAGGATGTGTAACACACATGGCCCCAAGTTATGGAGATGCGTCAAGTTTCCTAAACTCTAGTTAGTGTATACCACATGTGTAGATATTAGTAGTTTATTGTAACATAATATGTGTCCAAGAAATAAACATAACCTTATATCATGTTTGTTAACTAATCTATGAGGAACTATTATAATTATTTTGTTTCTTTACCATGGTTTTGTATAAAAGTTATATACTTATATTGTATTAATTGACTATTTTTATGTTTTTATTCCCCATGTGTAGGCTACTAAGCAGTTATAGAAAGTTATTGATAAATGTGCAGAAATATTTAGGTAAACAATAATAACACTTATATGGTATGTAAAATGATAAAGTTGAAAGGAATGCAATCATTTAAATGCGGTAGTTGCATTTCAAAACTATAGACAGTGCCGAAACGCTTTGTCTAAACCTATACTTATGGCATTACTTATCCCATTTAGAGAATGTTTGTACCTTCTTATGAACTTAATTTTGTGGTTATTCAGGCATGAACTGCTTTGAATGTAGTGTTTTCAACTTTGTTATTCAAAACATCTGATTTCACACACCATGTATTATACCATGTATATATCCGATATATCCCTTTTCATTGTGCGAAACATGCTAAACTATTTTCTTACACTTTACAGTACTATAAAGGTGTATCCTAATGCGATTGCTGCTCAACCTTCTAATCCAAGTCAACTTGCATTAGGGCTTTCGGATGGTGGAGTTTATGTGATCGAGCCGATGGAATCAGACAAAGAATTGGGAAGTCATCTGTTATCCGAAATAGGTACATGGTCTAGCAGCAACCATGTTGCCAAACTAACCAAGACCTTTCGTTAAAACTAGATGTACCATGTTCAACCCATTTACCTATGAATGGGTCGAATTAGTTCGGAAGGATTAAAGGTTTTAAAGGTGAGTGTTTGCATTAGAAGGTAAATATAAGATTCCATGAATTTTTTGTTTTAAGAATATGGAGTGATCTTGATTCCTGAAGTCTCTCATTGGATTCGGTTCATTGTTCTTTCCTCACATTGGGTAAGTCAATGTAGTAAAAAAAAATCTGATTATTTGCTCTACCTTTTTTTTTAAATGTAAAATAAGTAGAATTACTTGCTATTTTAAGTTTGCTCCATATGAGTCTTATGAGAGGTTGCTGCTAAAAAGTGAATATTGAGATAATATATAGAGTTGACATATATGAGATGAAATGCTTTGAAAATATATGGTAACATAGTATCTATGAATGCAGGTCTTTGGGGAAATTTGGGCGCACCTAACCAATGCTACTTAGTAATATCTTTTACAAGTTTTGGATAATATCTGACTTAGTTTTTGAGTGCAAATCAAACAACCATTATCGACTTAGTTGTTATTTATGAATCGAAACAACCATTAGTGAATTTACGAATTACAAGAAAGAATATTACCAAGTTAGTTGCATATTCTTATTAACATGTAACAGTCATTGGCTAGACACATAGTTTCACTTAAACTTTCAAGAAATTTATTTTACTTTGCAGGAAGAAGTGATAACAAGATAAAACCAGCATACCCGCCTCAAAACACTAAACATGTACTCGATAATACTGGCGCTATCTTGACAAATAACATGTTCTTTACGGGTGTTGTTAATATCTATATGTGTCCAACTACTTTTATGAATTTTTTTTACATAAATATAGTATGTCTTTCTTTTGTTTCCGAGATATATATTTTACCCAGAACTAATGTTAAAATAATTTATGATGTATTGTGAGGTTTAGAAATGAATGTAAGCATTACTTGATATGGTTTGTCATTTTTATGTTTCTTATTATATGATGTGTTGTTATCATATACAATATGATAGAATTTTTTTACAGTATCATATAAGTAAACTAACGTTTTTTCATATAACCATATGCAACTGCATATGGTTTAGTCAAACAATTAGCACGTTATTCGTTTTTATAACTTTTTACATGGTTTATATACTTATCAAAAAATATCATGAAGCTAGCCCGCCCATCCAGGCGGGCTATGAAGCTAGTATATATATATATATATATACATACATATATATAAGACTACACATGCCACATCATTAATGCTTACTAGGCATTTTATCTTGACATGGCGCATCTTATGATGAGGTGGAAATGCCACCATGACACATTATCCGGTTACTTAATAATTTTTTTTTGAAGAAACCAAGATTCGAACATGGGTTGTTACATTCAAAGCCAAACGCCTCAACCAGTGAGGCAATCCACATATTTGTGTTTTATCTTCTACTTCCAACGCAATATACTTCAATTTGTTCCTAAATCTTCTACTTCCAACGCAACATGGGTATTCAAACTAATTTGAAATCCGGTCAACTATGTAACTTATTAGCACCCTAAAATAACTCACCTATCAACACACTCCTCCCCTAAAAATCTGGCATTTCTTTCTCTATCAATAACACCAAATGAAAACCAATTTTTTTATCCCAAAACAATCAAACAATCATACACTACAAAACAATGGCACAATGACACAGTAGAAAAGATGCAAGTAATATTTTTTTAGCGAATGCCGATTGTTGTAGATGATGGAGAAATAACTCGAATAAGAAAGGTATTTATTGTTCTGTTTCTGGCATATATACAACATTTCTGGCATTTTTTCTACTTTGTTATTCCTCCCTCCATCCCTAAAATAGATTGCATTTTCTCTATATGCAACTCCATTGTGCCGATTGTTTTATATTATGAAAAACTAAGGGATATATTCGGTTTATGTTTGTGTGTTTCACAGTTCTGTGTGACAATTATAAACACAATGACACAGGTAATTTATGATGAAATTATAATTTGGATTCAGTATCATTTTTAATGATGAGATTCTATGCACACCACGTGTTTGATAAAATTTCTAGGAAGTAAATTTTGTTAAAAACTGATGTTGTGTGTCTCACATATGTATAGATGAGGGACCCCAAATTGATCATTAAGTTGAAGAGGGGTATTTTTTAAGGAAAATAAAAGAATTGTTTGTTTATCTTTTGTATAGTAGATTCATATTTGTTTGGATATAGGTCTGACATTGTTGGATTTCTAGGCAGGAGTATCTCATAATCCATATGGCGCATTCTCAAGTTGGAATCCTGATGACCTTGATCCATGCTCGGTGGTTACGATGTGCATTGTGTCGATGGTAATGTTCAAGTGTTGAAAGTTCATCACTCTACTTTTTGATTTTAGAATACATGTTTATAAGACCCCATATGTGCCTATGATATATAATGTTTTTGTTTTGGTAAAACGTTTGTTTTGATGTATTGTTGCGTTTTGTTTGTAGGGATCTCAAAGGATGATCTTTAGAAGAAGTATTGTTACCTGAGATAGGGAACCTCAATCGTTTAAGATACATGTGAGTTTTTTCTATTATATTCGATTCTATTTATTTTGTTTCTTTTTAATATACTATCCCTTTATTACCTTACATGGTAAAATAATCAATGGATTTTTTTATCAATGTATTAACAATATGATACATGTAAGTTGAGAATATAGTCGATCTCTTTAAAAAAAGTGTTATGGCATACATTACTTTGCTACTTTGTGATTTTATATAGCATACATCTGATATATGGCTGATGGTGTTTTTGAAAGATGTTATAATGTGCCTATTGCATTTTTTACGAATGATTTAAATGAATAAAGAATGCTTCGGATAATTTTTGTGTGGTTAGCGAATTTCAGTTTCAAAACACAATATTTCTGAATAGAATGTAAACATGATAATCACACTCCAATAGCTATCAGATTTGTGATATAACTTTCATTAAATTCCATATGAATCATTTTATTGTCTGTTAATCTAAATCTTAATATGAAATACTTTAATATATGAATGCCAATGTCATGCTTATCCTTCATGTTACCTTAGAATAACTCCCACAATCAACTTTCTCTGTTTCTTATAGTCATGTATTGTATTATATACCTTGAGTCTTACCTGGCAGATATGCTGCGTTGAACATGCTAATGAAAGCAATATCAATGGATGGTCGAGTTGTGCAGAGACATCGTGCTACAATCTTAGATAGTGTGAAGGTAACCATATCATGCATTAATAATTAGTACATTCATCAGACTAATGAGCCCTGAATGCTGTACAAGAGGTAAATTTGACATTTTCGACACTAAAAAACTATTTATTAATCACTTCAGTTGAGCTACATAACTGAGCATTTTCCATAATATACTATTCCTTATTACACGGTATCTCAGAAAGTGCATATTTTTTTTAGGATTCATATGCTTCAATCACTAAAAGAGCCCTTCAACTTGTGTATCTATGAAAAACGAGACCGATGTCAAACCTTTGACCAAGGAATTACTTGATTATCTGGAAGTAAGTAACCAGGACTTTATAGATCTTACTGCCAAAATTTGCTCCATTGCCGAAAAGTAAGTGAAGGGTTTTCCGACTTATTATGTGTGATTTTTTTTCATGATAATTAGAAAATTCTTATGACAGCACTATCTACATGGTTTATATGTAAGCATACTTTTCGAGTGTGGTGCATATGTGATCTTTCTTAACTTCATCTTTGATATTAATTTATACACTTTGTTTTTGTTTATTAACAGGCGTGCCATTGGAGCCATATGAAGAAGTTTGCAACATTGGATGAAATGGTGATCATTTGGTAGTTTAAGTTTCTTATTTGATATTTAGTTGCATTTTTTTCTTTGTGATAACGAGGGAAACTACGAATTGCACAACAAATGTTATTTATAAAGAAGTGCTTCATAGGCTTTTATTATTTTTAAGTTTTTAACAATGTGGTATGTTATGAATACTTGACTTTTTTGTGATCCAAATGATTTGATTTTGGGTTCCTATATTCAACGGCACATTTGGTCAATACATATCATTCCACATTGTTATAAATTTATCTCCTTTGCTACAAAGTTTATATTCTTATCAAAAAATATCATGAAGCGAACCCGCCCATTGGGCGGGTTATGAAGCTAGTATATATATATATATATATATATATATATATATATATATATATATATATATATATATATATATATGTATGTATGTATATACTAGACGAGTACCCGTGCATAGCAACGGAATTTTATAGCGACAGATCGTTTTGTGTTGAAAAAAGGTTTATGAGTTATAAGCAAAAAATAATAAAAGTTTGAAGATTTGGGAATTAAACATAATGTTTTGAAACCTGGTTTGACCCGGGTGGTTCAACCGGTTGAACCGTTCCGGGTAAAAAACAGGTCGATTTAAACCGAGTCAACCCGACGGGTTGGTAAAAATGGTTCAAATTAAACCGGGTCAACCCATCGGGTTTGAAGCGTCCTAGATCAACTCGGTTTTCGATATGCATTAATAGTTTCTTTTGAAATATATGTTTTCAACATTTCCTTTTTTAGTTTCAACTTTTCACTTTTTACTTTTTGGTTTTTCCTTTATATATAGTATAACAGGGTACCCGCGTTGCTTGGGGTACCCTCTTATTACCGGAGAAATAGATCTCGATGAGACCTGATTCATCAGTTTCAACGGGTCCTTTCTGGTTCGTTTTCGGATGGCTTTTATTGGTTAGCCGAACCGGTGGCGACACTGGTTCCCGGTTGAACCCGTTGGTCCTGTCCGATTTTCAAAACTATATTAACCATCAACTTGTTAGCTTGTATGAAGTTTTGTGTGTTTTATTAATTTGTATAATGTGTATAATAACATGTACTTTTCATTTTAGGGTGTTTTAAAAATAACATCAATTAGTGTGTTTAATTATTTTATAATTGGATTATCTTGTAGCTAGTATAAATTGTACATTGTGAAATTTTTATTGTACTTTTTAGTATGTGATGTTTTAATTGGTTGTTTTTAATTTGGTAGATATGTTTTTAATTGATTGTACAATGTGAATAAATTAATGTAATTTTAAGTAATATGGTGTTTTAATAAGAGTATTAATTACATCATACATTTCTCTCGGGGATAGCTTAGCTACACCAAGGTGTAGCCAACCTAGCACCACCAGTATGCCATTTTGAGGTTTAAAACATCAAATTTTATGCCCGATTAACACCGTAAATCATTTTCACTCCAAAATACTTAATAACTAAACATCAATCATTAATATTTACGCTAAAGTTAGTTATTATTGTACATCTAAGATGTTAGTATCCATTTTCGTGAAAGAAACTAGATTCAATACACATACATAAGAATTTGCAACAATATCAAATAATAGATGTTAAGTTGACATCAAAATTGGCGTTTTATGCATAGAATTAGCATTTTTAGTGTAGCTAAAGTTAGTTATTATTGTACATCTAAGATGTTAGTATCCATTTTCGTGAAAGAAACTAGATTCAATACACATACATAAGAATTTGCAACAATATCAAATAATAGATGTTAAGTTGCAACAATATAATTTCATATTATATATATATATATATATATATATATATATATATATATATATATATATATATATATATATATATATATATATATATATATATATATATATATATATATATATATATATATATATATATATATATATATATATATATATATATATATATATATGGAGAATTTCATCTATATTCTTACAAAACTTTAAAATTAAACCACTATCCTTACAAATTTGGTAATTACGTCAATATCCTTACAAAATTTAAAAATACTCGTTAATATCCAAATAACCATTATAATCTTTAGGGATAATTTTATCTATATCCTTACAAAACTTTAAAATTAATTACATCAATATCCTTGCAAATTTCATAATTACATCAATATCCTTTCAAAACTTAAAAATACTCATTAGTATCCAAATAACCATTTTAATATTTATTAAATGGTTATAATATCTAAATCTATTATCTGAATATTAATTGAAGAATCATTTTACGTTTGTGCCCTTGAACATATCAGACTACTTCAATCCTCTTCTTCTTCCTTAATAGCTTTTGCATCTTTATTGGGATTAAAGTGAAGCTGTCAAATATATAGTCACCAAACAATAATAATGATAACATTATTTAAATCTTCAAAATTTGTAGAATAAGTATTATAATTTTACTTTTAGTAGAAACGGATTGGATTTAAAAAATTAATGTCACATCAATAATTTTTTTGAATGGCACCGAACAAAATGCAATGAAATCTCTAAAACCAACTTCAAGAAAAATAAGCAAGATAAAAGATATATGGTAACACAACAATGAGGTATGGGTATATGTGGGTGGTCCCTTTTATTAACAACAATCTTAGATTAATGAAAGGAAGGAGATACTCACTTAGTTGATACTTGGTTCACCTATTCAGTTATAAAGATTATAAGAAGTTGAAAAAGTGTAACGAACAGGACAATGTAGTGACTTTGTTTTGTTTACCTATGGTAGAAGGGCAAAAAGGTAAAATAACTATTCAATTAATATACAGATAATAGGTTTAAATATAACAATCACTTAATAAAGATTATAATGGTTATTTGGATATTAACGAATATTTTTAAATTTTGTAAGGATATTGATGTAATTACCAAATTTGTAAGGATATTGGTGTACTTTTGAAGTTTTGTAAGGATATAGATGAAATTCTCCCATATATATATATATATATATATATATATATAGTCCGGTTCTAGAGAAAAGTGTAATTAGAGAGAAAAGTGAGAAAAAAAAGTTATAGGGACGAGTTTGATAACATTGGAAAAATCATGATGAAAAATGAAAATAAAATATAAAACATGGATAAACCACACCACATACACTTTCTCAGATCAAACACACACACACGACACATACCACACACACTTTCTCTCTCTCTCTCTCTCTAATCAAACACACCAAACACACAATTCCGATTAAATCCGATAAAAACACATTCAAATCCGATCAAATCTCACCATTTTTTTCCGATCATCATAAAAATGACGTAAAAAGACTCAAGAACAGTAAGTGCACTAATTTTATGTATTCTGATCATCACATTGATTTTTGTTTTGTTTTTTGTATTATTAATCTTCTAGTTTGATGTATTTCAATTTCAGCTACTCGCATAAGTCCACGAACACTTGAGAAGAACAAAAGAATTGAAGATAATCAAGCAGAAAGTAAGAATTATAAATTCTATTGTTTAATGCATCTGCAAATTTTTAAAAGCACACCAAGCAGTTGTTGAAGCATCTGTGTTGATAAGTTGGAATGAGGTTAAATTTGTTAAATTAGCAAATTTGTTATAATGAGGTTAAATTTTGCATGCAGTGTCAAAATGTGTTAATAATATGTTATAGCATCTATTCAGTTAGTATGAACACTTTTAACTTGGATATTAGGGCATCAAAATGCATATGTGTTAAAAAATTAGGGCATCAAATGCATCTGTGTTAAAAAGTTAGGGGCATCAGATGCATATGTGTTACAAAATTAGGGCATCAAATGTATGATTACATTATATGTATTTAAGTGGATCAAATTATGCATTGGAGCATCTGTATGTATGACTATATCAGTTTGAAGAGTTATCGAAGCATATGAATGTATGATTAGCTGATAGAAGTTTTATGTTGTATTATTGATGCGTGCCAAACAGTCAAGCTAAATCACACAAGCCCGCCACTTGTGAATGGCGGACCGTAACCAGCTTAAAACTGCTTAAGCACGAAATCAAGATCTGAGAGTATAGGGTCTCCCAGGTCGTTATGTCCATGAGCTATGCAATGGATCAATCAACGTATAGTGATCGAGAAGTTTGAATGAAAAAGGGAATATGATTTGATTATTATAACTACAGAAATATCAAACAAACACAAAGGCTTAAATGCAAAATTAAAAATTAAAAAGATAAAAGATATTAAATAAACGCTATCACTATATATAAAGTGATGAACGTTTAAAACCTAAAACTTACGTTTAAATTAAAAACTACGTTAACGTACAAAATAAAAAAGTGAAACTAAAGCAATATTAACCCTAAAAATATGAAAATGATGTTTTACAATCCTAATGATAAGAGAAAATTTATGGAAAAAGAAAATTAATTTTATGACTAATTATTTAATTTAAAACTATTTTTAACTATTAATTAATTACCTAAAATACAAGAAAATAGGAAATTGAGCTAGAAAAATAAGATTAAGAAATGGAAAAGTCTAAAATATCAAAATAGAATTTTCAAAACTATTTTTGTATTTTTCTGATTATTTTTCTATTTTTTAGGAATTTTAAACTATTAACAACTAATTAAATTACTAAAAATTACCAAATAAACTATGAAAAATCTGGAAAATTACTTTTTTCACTTTTTATATTTATCTAAACCTAAGAAAAATGAAAACTTATTTTTTTTGAACCTTTTCTGAATTTTTTGTATTAAAAGCTAATTAAAAATGCTTAAAAACTAATTAAAATCAAGAAAAATAGCAAAACAGCTTATAAAAATCTGAAAATTTCAGGAAAAGTCTAAATTAATATTAGGAATCTGAGAAAATTAGAAAAACAAGTGCTTATATGGAGAAATATAGAAGCTAGCGTGGAAGTGCTCTTGAAATAAGCATAAAGCCAAACTCACCAAAAGCTACCACACTGATAAAGAAGCTATAATAAGCTAAATTAACCAAAATGCAATGAGTTCCAACAAGCTAATACCACTGATATGCAAGATACAACAGAATTGATGTTTTGAGATTTTTGCTTAAAACACAGGTTTGGGTACCAACTTGCAGCCACAAAATAAGCAATCCAATAAGCTAGAAATTAGGAACAATAACTTGGAACCTATACTAGACCTGGGTGAGACCAAGTGCACCAAAATTCAGACCATATGGAGCTATGATAAGCTCTGTACAAGCTATGAAAACCTGTCCAAGCCCCTGCGGTTGGTGGCACTGCAGGGCACCACCCAAGAAAAGCTTTTTAGAGCTTTCAAAATTTATAAATTCCACTAAAATGGTGACAAGAAAGAACACCAACTGAAGTTTTCAGAACAACTAGTTTCACTAAATAAGACTAAAAATTGAGCTTATGAAAATTCTTTGTAGTTTGGCTCAAAACAGACTTTTGCCAATTTTTTGACTTTTGAAGAAACTTGAACAGTTGACTTTTATGAAGTTTAATTCGAATTTAAGGACTGATCTAGGTGTATATTGATGAAAGGAAGTTAACAAAAGCTTTGTTTATGACTTTTAAACACAAAATAGGTGATTTGCTCTTTAAAAATCCAACAGTGAACCTGTTGGATGCAAATGATATAGATTTTGACTTTATTGGATCACAGGCACACAAGTAAGACAGATATGAGTCTAATAGGACTAAACAAACCTCAAACAACAAAAACCTACTGAATACTCTCTAACACCTTTTAGACTATAAATCCAAACACCCTTTTCTAGACTGTTTTTGCAATTAAGTTGAACTAAATACTAAGCAAACTAGAATTAATGATCAAATTAAGTGTGGTTAACCAAGATACAACTTATTTGACAGATTTGAACCAGTCTATAGCTGCCAAAACAGATAATGCAAAGAAACTCAAAATTTCACTTACAAGGGTCCAAACCACAATGGTTAGCCATTACTGAAACAATGGACCACTAACCTATAGCTCAATATCAACCCCTTTCCATGGCTTCAATTTATTTCGGCCCCGTTTGACTTCAACTCTTGCAATAAATTGGACATAAGCGGGGATTATATCATTAAAAAGCGAAATTGGTACTTGGAATGAGTTTCAATACATTTAAATACTTAAAGTTGATACAATTTAACAAAACATTACAAGTTTTACACTAAGTTAAAGCTTTTACATAAAAAACGACATTAAAGATTAAAAATAAACTAGCAGACTCTTTCCTATGCTTCCCAATGCATCTTTTTATAATCCAATCTCTTTGCCTCTCTCCTCTGAATCTTTCCCATCAATCCTAGCCATTGGATTTGCTCAAAATGATCTCAACCGTTTAAATGAGCTTTTTGGCGCCATTTTTCCTTTGGCGGTTGGAGAGTTGAGATGGTGGGCATTAAATGCTTTTGGAGTTTGGTGGAGGTGGGGGGAACAAGGAGAAGATATTGTGAGCTGGGTGGGGGGAATGGTGAGAGGATTTGCAGACAGGGGGGAGGGAAAACAGGGAAAGGGGATGGCGGGGTTGGGTGGTTTGACTTATCTGTTATTTGACCAGATATTATATCAAGGGGGGTCCAAAATTGATTATGACAGGGGTCCAAAGTGTATTGACCGGGCCAATGGGGTTTTGAAGGGTTTAAATCACAAGGACCTTAGTTGTAATTTCTGAAAATGCAAGGACTACTGCTGCCATTTTATAAAAGATGTTCCAAGGACTAAAAGTGACACTTTCAAAAAGTATAAGGACCAAACTTGCCATTTTCCATTTTCGGGGCCATTTCGCCAATTTTCAAACTTGGAGGACCATTTTTGTAAATTTCTCAAACTTTGTATATTATTCACCAAAGGACTTATTTTGACAACTTTTGATTTTAAAAGGACCTTTGGTGATTTATCTTTTGAAATTATGTGCTCAGGGACTGTTTTGACAACTTTTGAAACTTGGGGGACTGAAACTGCCAAATCTGCAAACTTTGCTCATTTTCATCTGATTTTAAACATTTTGCATCTGAAACATATAAAATGCACTTTTGAGATATTTTCAGTATTTTGATGCATTTGAGCATTTTTAACGTTTTGCAGTTCAGATTGACCCAAAAATGATGAGTATTTACACTCATCAATCCCCCACACTAAACTATTGCTAGTCCCTAGCAATCTTTTGAAAAAACATAATGGATTTGCATCTCTTTACCAAAAGCCATTACTTCGGAGTAGCCAATGTTTCATTCAAGCAAGAACCATGGTACATCGATAACCATCTGATTTATTGGCAAATCATAAACCATATAACGGATTTGATGTGTCTTTACCAGAAGCCGTACCCTTCGGGACTAGCCAACTCTTAGATAAATTATCAGAATTATCTTTGGTGAGCTGAATACCAATTATGGTTTTTCCATTGCCTTTACCACAAGCCATAACCTTGCGGGCTAGCCAACTCTTCACTTTTTAGGACATGGTGAGTTGAGAACCATACAATTTTAGGCAAATTGCAAGCCATATAAACGGTTTGAGAATCTTTACCAAGAGCCGTTTGCTCCTGGATTAGCCAATCCTTTTGTCTTACAGACATGGCGGATTGATAACCAAATGAGAAAGTGTAAAACACTTACTCCAAAAAAAAAATTTTGGCCAAAAACGGGGGATTGGGTGGATAATGACATGATAAAATTCGTGAAATTTCCCCACACTTAGAAATGAATATTGCCTCAATATTCAAAGTACGGCTGGTTATGCCGAAACAACGAACGTGAAAGGGAAATACTACGGCCATTATTTAGAAAGAAGATTTTTTTTTTTGGAAACGTTGTATACAAGTGTGGGGCATCCCCCACACTAGGGTGGTAGAAAGAGGTGAGAAGACATAAATATGGGTGAAAACCCATATGGCATGCTACTGTTTTTGATTCCCGAGTCGCTAGCTTGACTCGACCGAATTCATTTGTTCATGGGGAAAGTGACGTGGAAAACCAATCTCGATCGGACTTTCGTTCACAATGTTAATAAACATATGAACATCAGAAAGTTCCACACCGATGAGATATAACCGCGGTATTGTTAATAGAAGAATCTATAAAGGATGATACCGGGGTCAAAGATGGTGTCCTCATTCCCGAAAGAGAAAAGGGAAAGAGCGACCACACCATCTGTGAAGAATGGAACAAAGATATGTAGGACAATGCAAGTCCATTCCTCATCAGAAAGAAGCAAATCACCATTTTTGACATTTTTAAGCTTAAACTTGAAGCTGATATGGTGATTGTCAAGAAGATGTCCGGGAGGGAGGGTGGGAAATGGTTCTTCAATCAACAGACTTTCCGAAAAGGATGTCTCCCTCCGGATCTAAGTAAGTGTTATCAATTCCTGTAGGAATTGACTCATCACTAAGAAATGCATCGACTTCATTCCAAAAGTTGTCATCTTCCTCATCAGGGGTGAGAGAAGGGATGGAAGAGTCGGGAATAAGACTAGAAGATGATGGATCATTTTTGAGCAATTCATCAATGGGAAGGATGTCTCCCATTGGATCACAAACATCATCATCCAACTCAGATGAAACTGAAGAGAGTTTGGTTTCATCCACGAGTTAACAAACTCGATGCGACAAACTGATTCCGGAGGTGGGACAAGTGGTGTGCTCTTAGAGCTAGCATTTCCACCACTTCGATGAAGTCTCCGTCTAGATCATCATCAATCATACTCTTGACTTCCCTGGTACAGCTTTCAAACCATTCGTTTGAACCAGGGGTAATTTTTAAAGCTTTGAGCTCAGACGCGTTTTTCATGACTCCTCTTAACCGTGAAGTTTGAGAGTGTTGCATTGAATCTTTAAGATCTTTGATCAATTGGCAACACTCTGTTACAGAAGGTTTGGAGTTCGTTGATATTTAACGTGAGCTCTTCGTGGTCAACCCGTTGGTCAACTCTTCGCAAACATCAATCAGCACGACTCGTTCTTAAAAGCTCTCCCAGATGAGGGGAACTCTAGGATCTGCATCGAAGTCTACTACAACAAAGTCAGCATGAAAGTGAAACTTTCCCACTTTCATCACGACATCCTCGGCATCCCAGTGGACGAGTTCGGTGCGGTCGCTAGCTCAAGTGTCATACGAGTGGATGAAAGTTCAGGAAGAGCGATTTCTTCCATCTGAGAGTGGCATGAGGTTAATGCTAGCGCCAAGATCGCCAAGGCGAAGCATTGAAACATCCCAAGAAATCACGGGATTAAAAACGGCCGGGGTCTTCAAGCTTTTCGGGAAGCTTATTAAGAATGGTGGCGAGCATTGTTCATTGAGAGGAGTTTTAGCCATCTCTGATAGCTTGTCTTTGTTGGTGAGTAAGCCTTTAAGCGTGGATGCAAATTTAGGCATTAGAACGAGCGCATCAACGAAGCTTATATCAAAGTGAAGCTCATTGAAGATTTGGAAAATTTTTTCCATTTGCTCTTTGTTTTTGTCTTTGAGCTTCTCATCATTCATTCTTGATGGGTAAGGAAGCTGACTAGACTTTTGAGCCGGGATGGAAGGTATTTCTGGCTCAGGATTTTTCTTCGGAACTTCGGGCTCCGGACTTGAAGCTTGGACTACCGAAGGTGGGGCGTGTCGGTGACTTCGTGGCTTGAATAATGCACCTTGTCCGTTGTCTCCTTGGTAACTTGACTCAATGCCACAGGAGGAGGGGGCATTGGAGTCGAAGGTCCATTGTGCGTCTTACCACTACGAGTGGTGACGGCTTTCAACTCGGCATTAGGATTGGGAATAGTATTGCTTGGGAGTCCTCCGAAGATGGGAAGCTTTGTTCATATTCATGTTCATAAAACTGCTCATCATATTCTTTAACTCATTTGTCTGCCAAGATAATGTGGTATCAATTTCCCTTTTTAGCTCACCTCTCATGTTATTGATCTGAGTTTGCATTGAACGCATGTTCGACTCAGTCATTTTCATGAAGTCATTTGGCATGGGAGCTTGAGGAGGTTGTTGATAACTTTGATTAGGAGCTTGGGGGAGGTTGTTGATAACTTTGATGATTTGGAGCTTGATAAGGTTGGTTGAAATTGTTCCGGTTTTGATTGAAATTTTGAGAGTTATTGAAATTTTGTCCTTGATTCGAAACAAAGCGATTTTGATTGCCATGGTTTTGCACGGAGGAAAACCGGTGGTGTCATACCGCTAGGTGCGGTAGTGAGGATCGCCTGTGGTCGGTATTGATTGTGGTTTACCGAAGCTACGAGAGCTTGGTAAAAAGAAGCATCGGTTTCTTGACAATCATAATACGCGTGTGGACCACTACAAATTTCACACACCTTGTTTATGGCTTTGATTGGTTCCGCTTTTGAATTTCGCTTTTGATTTCCTTTACCTCTTTTATCATACAATGGATGATGTCCGTTAGGCGTTCTGGTGCTAACTCAGAAGAGTTACCGGGAAGAAGAAGTGTTTGGAACATTGACTTTGTTTCGAGAAATAGGAACTTTTGATTTACTCTCGCAAATTTCAAGCACATCTTTAGGTCTACGATTCAAGATATTGCCACCCGCGGATGCGTTCAAAGAATCTTGATCATTACCGTTCAACCCATTATAAAAGATATTAACTTGTTGAAGCTCCGTGAATTCATGATGGGGGCATTTCTTGAGGAGATCTTTGAATCTCTCCCATGCCTCTCCAAAATTTTCATTGAAATTTTGACGAAATCCAGAAATTTCATTTTCAGTTAGTCGTCTTTGATGAAGGAAAGAAATAGTTGACAAACTTTTGAACAAGATCCTCCCAAGTTTCGATGGATCGAGGGGTTCTTTTTCCAGCCAAATCCGGTGCGCCTCAAGTGAGAATGGAAATAGCATCAACTTGATCACATTTTGTGGCACATCCTTGAAATTGATAGTTGAAGTCAACTTGTTAAACCAACGGATGTGTGCATACGGGTCGTCTCGATCAGAACCAGCGAAATTGATTTGTAGACACAAGTGTGATCAAATGTGTTCAATTGTCGAATTGATAACTGGTAAAATGATGGCATCTCCATAACCCTCGGTGGGTGCCTGGAGCATTTCCGCCATATATACGTTCGTCGCCATGGTGTTGTTAGAAATAGTACGAATCTCGGGTTCGACTATTTGGGCAGGCGCACGCCTACGGCGTCGTCTAGGAATTTCTGCTAGATCACGCAAAGGACTCAATGATCTAGAAGAGCGTGGCATGCACTAGAGTTAACTCTAAGGATTCTCAGAGTTAAGGAGAGAAATGGAATTATGAAAATCTTTCAGATGAGAATGAGAATTATGAAGACGTTTTATAAAAATGGGGTGAGGAGAATCTTTATGGGTTTTCGGTTCTGAAAGCGTCGATATCACAACAAAATCAATTAACACAAATTGAGGCAAAACAACAGTGAACTTAACCAATAATCCAAGATGAATGGCTTCTTTAAAAAGGTACACCAATCACAAGGACACAAAGGCAAGTTTTAAATCTTTAGTTCGGGAACTTATTATGGTCGCACCCCAGTTAGGTAGTGCACTGCCTTGGTTTGCGGTGGTAATCTTTTAAGTTGTTAATTATTAAAAAAAACGACGAATCTTTTTGTATTTTTATTTTTGATACATATATAGAAACAAAAGGAAAAATATTTTTTGTGTTTTATACGTTTTTGGTTGTTTTGGGTTTTGGATTTTTTAGAAGAAAATATGGATATATATATATACAGAGATGGATGATATAAACAAAGAGTGAGGATTCAAACAACTAATCGCTACAGGAGATAAATCGCACAGCTCCGTGGCCGCCAAAAATTTGATGCGTGCCAAACAGTCAAGCTAAATCACACAAGCCCGACACTTGTGAATGGCGGACCGTAACCAGCTTAAAACTGCTTAAGCACGAAATCAATGAAGATCTGGGAGTATAGGGTCTCCCGGGTCGTTATGTCCCAACGAGCTATGCAATGGATCAATCAACGTATAGTGATCGAGAAGTTTGAATGAAAAAGGGAATATGATTTGATTATTATAACTACAGAAATATCAAACAAACACAAAGGCTTAAATGCAAATTAAAGGAAATTAAAAAGATAAAATCTATTAAATAAACGCTATCACTATAATTAAAAGTGATGAACGTTTAAAACCTAAAACTTACGTTTAAATTAAAAACTACGTTAACGTACAAAATAAAAAAGTGAAACTAAAGCAATATTAACCCTAAAAATATGAAAATGATGTTTTTACAATCCTAATGATAAGAGAAAATTTATGGAAAAAGAAAATTAATTTTATGACTAATTATTTAATTTAAAACTATTTTTAACTATTAATTAATTACCTAAAATACAAGAAAATAGGAAATTGAGCTAGAAAAATAAGATTAAGAAATGGAAAAGTCTAAAATATCAAAATAGAATTTTCAAAACTATTTTTGTATTTTTCTGATTATTTTTCTATTTTTTAGGAATTTTAAACTATTAACAACTAATTAAATTACTAAAAATTACCAAATAAACTATGAAAAATCTGGAAAATTACTTTTTTCACTTTTTATATTTATCTAAACCTAAGAAAAATGAAAAATTATTTTTTTTAACCTTTTCTGAATTTTTTGTATTAAAAGCTAATTAAAAATGCTTAAAAACTAATTAAAATCAAGAAAAATAGCAAAACAGCTTATAAAAATCTGAAAATTTCAGGAAAAGTCTAAATTAATATTAGGAATCTGAGAAAATTAGAAAAACAAGTGCTTATATGGAGAAATATAGAACTGCTGTGGAAGTGCTACTTGAAATAAGCACTTGATAAGCCAAAAGCTCACCAAAAGCTACCACACTGATAAAGAAGCTATAATAAGCTAAATTAACCAAAATGCAATGAGTTCCAACAAGCTAATACCACTGATATGCAAGATACAACAGAATTGATGTTTTGAGATTTTTGCTTAAAACACAGGTTTGGGTACCAACTTGCAGCCACAAAATAAGCAATCCAATAAGCTAGAAATTAGGAACAATAACTTGGAACCTATACTAGACCTGGGTGAGACCAAGTGCACCAAAATTCAGACCATATGGAGCTATGATAAGCTCGCAAGCTATGCAAACACCTTTCAAGCCACAATGCAGGTTAACAGTGGCACACTGGGGCACTTAACACAAAAGAAAAGCTTTTTTAGAGCTTTCAAAAATTTATAAAATTCCACTAAAATGGTGACAAGAAAGAACACCAACTGAAGTTTTCAGAACAACTAGTTTCACTAAATAAGACTAAAAATTGAGCTTATGAAAATTCTTTGTAGTTTGGCTCAAAACCGACTTTTGCCAATTTTTTTGACTTTTGAAGAAACTTGAACAGTTGACTTTTATGAAGTTTAATTCGAATTTAAGGACTGATCTAGGTGTATATTGATGAAAGGAAGTTAACAAAAGCTTTGTTTATGACTTTTAAACACAAAATAGGTGATTTGCTCTTTAAAAATCCA
>OU343222.1:225733075-225824710 GCA_910596185.1 Chrysanthemum makinoi | reverse complement strand
ATGCATGTTTCTTGCAAAAATGATGAAATAACAATAATATGAATATGAAAGATGAAAATGAACATGAAATGCTTACTTGAATGATTTAAGAGTTTTTGAGCAAATTATACTTAAATAGATCATGAGGTTTTTATTTCAAAACCTATACTAGATCACTACATGAGCTTGAATATTACTTGATCTTGAAAAATTAATGTTTCTTCTTGTTTCCATGGTCTTGGCCGATCACCATAAGAGAAAAGAGAGTGTTTCATTTGTTTTACACCTTCAAATGTGTGTTTGCTATGTGTTTTGGACTAAATAAATCATTTGTGTAAACAAATATCTAGTTAAAGAGGTGTAGGTGTACACATGAGAAGAAAATATCAAATTGGTGACTTGGGATGACTTGGGGTGGCCGGCCATGTGGTGCTAGGGGGTGAGATGTATTTTTGTTTTATAATGTTTTAAGTGTAAGTATAAAGTGTGATGTATAAATATAATTAGATAATAATTGTAGCGTTAACTAAAAATAGATTTTAACGGAACAAAATAAAATATATTGAAGCCGTAAAATTATAAAAATACATTTCTTGCAAGAATTTAGTGAATAAATATTTATCGTGTTGAATTTACGAAAACCGTCGTAAATATTTATATATAACAATTTATATACAAAATAAATTGAAAACATTGGGTAAACCAATAATATAATTTTTATAGTCTTAAAAGGAGTATAAAAATATATTAAGAATATTTTTGGAAGTGTCGGATCAATGTTTCAAAATAATGTTTACGCGATAGCGTTTATTTAATAGGAAAAATAAACGTTTAATGAATAAATGCAAAACCATGCATGAACCGATATGAAATGATGTTATTGATGATATGTAGACTAAATCTAGTCTATATGAAATGTCCTTGATGAAATGTTCATGAATTCGCAGCTAAACCATTAAGGTTACGCGAATTTGATACTTGTAAACGTAGTTTACGATAAATGATGAAATAGTGAAACTTTTAAAGTTTGTAATATGACCTGAAATTACGAGTTGTCACAAATATGTTTAAAGAAAACTAATCAAGCTTGGTAACATCATCACATTTAAACGATAAATGACGAAAAGTGTTTTTCTTGTTATGCTATGCTAAATGACCACTTGTTTATGTTGTTTGCATATATGTTGCTCGATTATTTTCAAATTGTTGTTTACACTTGTTTGTTTGCATAATATAAGTGTCAATCTTGCCATGTTATTTATTCGCTTGCTTGACGATTTCTTGTTTATGCACAATACGACATTTGCTAGATTTTGTGCACTTAGTTGGAAAATTGTTTTACCATCACTTATAGACTTAGATCACTTCATTTGCATAGGTTATACTAACATCTCGCATAACTTATGAAATGTCATGACTCGCTTAGCAATGAGTACTAAGTAAATTAGTCAAGTATTTTGAAAAATGGAGGTTTTAAGAGAGTGTTTGGTACAAGGACAAAAACAATGTTGTATGATGTAATTTATGTGTTTTTACTTTGTAGGATGATAATATGACTTAAAACAATGTTGTATGCTAAGGGTTTATGCAGGTGGATAGCACAAGTGTGTTATCAAATTTTACCCATTTTCACTTTTATGTGAAAATCGTTAGCCCTTGGTCAAAGTCTATGCTCCACTATGTTTGTATATGTGTTATCGACTTTTCCTAACTAGAAGTAATTAATGTCACATGTTTTAAGCAAAATTTCAGGTTTCGGAAAACTCCCCGACACCTAAAAAATGGGTCTGTGAACTTTTCTGGTGTCCACGGATCAGACGGCACCAAAATGTTGGTACCGTCTGTTATGCATTTTGGTACCGCCATACCATGTCAGGCGGACCAGGCGGCACCAATTTAAGGGTTCCTTCTGTGTAAAGAAATGGTGTCGTGGATCCTACAGGTAAGTTGTTGAATTTTACTAAATCCCGCAATCTAATTTACCAAATCTTGTTTCTAGGATACTTGTTAATGCATATCGTTCATATCTCACACAACACATCCTCAATGGATTAACTTAGGATGTTTGACATGATCTTAGACACTTCCATCTCATTAGAAACTACCATCTTTGTATGGATTAACATCAAATAAAACACATCTCTCCGTGAATCCTTAGCTCCATAAATCGACACATTCAGGATGGTCATTTTCACACCTACACTGTTACTTTTCCTTAAGCTTAGCATTTCTTAAAGCAAAGTCAAAATGACTAAATCCTCAACCTCAAATAAACCACTAGGATTAGCATTCGATCTTGTTGCTTCATTAAACTTGAACTCTTCATCCTCAGACTCGTTACCTCTCAACATCTCATCACCCATTCAAGATGTGAACTTTCTAAACTTAAGTACTCCAACTCCACCACCAAAATCACCCATCATTATGACTACTTCACAACCATCCAAAACACCTTCACTACCAAAGTCTCCAAAACTTGTACTTTGTGCAACACCACCAACATCTCCTCACCCGTTTGCGGATGACTTAGATGACTTACCAAGACTAACAAATATGGACTCATTATTTGCAAAGATATCATACACAAGTCTAACATATGACTATAGATATTGTTTTGTATACACATGTATTGCCTCACTTGGTTAACATGAAAATAATGTGTCATCCTTCAAGACGATAAGTATTTACATCGAGTCATAACTCACACGTATGTTAAAGACATATTATCAAGTCTTATTATCCTTGAGTTCAATCTAAGCTTTATAATCTCAACAAATTAGGATTGACAACTTAAGTATTTCATCCTAAATATTCAAGTACATGTGACTTACGATTGTAGTCATTAAAAGTCATATCCGAAAAATCAACACCCAAGTATTTTAACAACACATGTTGAAAAACTAATCCTAAAATGAATCAAACACTTATCCAAAACAAACAACCCACTGTGCCACTTATCCCTCTTTGACACCTACTATCCCTCTTCCATCTTTTGGCACCATTAAGCGTGTTGCTCATGAACTTCCAAGAGCATCCTTTAAACCAAACGTGCCCTTTCAAGGTGAACCTATACCTCAGCCCCTAAGCTTCATAGACATGACCAAAAATTCAAGCACTTCACCCACTAGTTGTAGCAACCAATGAACCATAAGAATTAGTATCCGTACTTTTTGTGTTCAACATCTATGGACAAATAATCAACCTAAGTACTCCCATAGCACAACAAACCCCTACATCACCACATCCTTATTTAGACACACTAGATCAACCAATCCACCATCATTACCATCATTTGAATTCGTTGAGTGTATTGCTCAAAAAGCCCTTGTGTCCAACACTTGTACTGAATCAAATGCACGTTTGAACAAACTCAACCATCCTTTCCCACATATAAGGACTTAGATAATTCATTATGGCTAGAACCTCAACTATCAAATAAGCATGGTGCTCTTGGTAATTGTTGTCAATTTCCACTAGGTATAAGTAGTACTACCTTCACAAATTATCAAAGTATTAGTAATACTTTGTCGTTAAACTTCTGCATAAATTTCGTTAAACCTCAAATCAACATTTTAACAACATATGTTAAAATGCAATCTTAAAGCCAACATCATACACCCCAAGCAACAATGACTCTTGAGGAGTATACATAAGAAACTCGAGTGAATTCATCTTGTCATCATCTAGTGAATATAATCTTGAGACCAAGTTTATTTAGATGGGACTATCCGATTCAAACACTTTGGCTTCATATCTTCATTTAGGAAAACATGATGTTTTGAAAAACATTATGCCTAAGAAATTATGCGTTAAGTATTCATCTTGTTAAAAGGATATTGTATATCCTATGCATCATTCTCTCCTTGCGACATAAATGGTTATGTTACAAGAGATTTCATTACACCTCATTGGCTAAATGATCTTGAAACGAACATCCACAAGTTCTATGAACTAGCATATCCAATTCATCTTGTCATACTTATTTTCATAAGCATGATAACTTTATCCCATGCGTTGTTGAAAGATACTATTTGTATCCATTTCCTTTCAAGCATACATCATAACCTAACCTTGCTCAAACCTTGTGCACATCCAAGGTTAAAACTACACATCTCTAGAACATACACATGATCTATTGAAGTTGGTAACCTTATTTAGATTCTTGTTAAATAAACAAGAGCTTTCTTGAGAACGTTCTTAATTTAACATATTCCATTCCCTAGTCTTAGACAATCAAATCACATTTAAAGTATACATTTCAACTCAACGCAAAAGATGTCATCCATTAGATCATACAATTAGCTATGTAATTTGAACAACCTTAGATTCTAAACACAAGATTAAAATATTTTGTTTATCAACACACCATTGTTAAAATTCATGTGTATAACATGACATCTTCATCACCTTATTTATATTGCATATTAGTTGTGTCACATTAAGCCAAGTATTGGTAAACTATCATCTTTTATGCACTTTAATAGGAAAAAGTAGGAGTTCCCATCTTTCTAACATGAGAATGACTACTAGAGAACCTATTGCACTAGAAACTCAATTTGACCTAACGGTTGAATTGCTTCCTGGAGAGAGGTTGGGTATGTGGAATCACCCGTAAAAATGGTCGTGTTTAGCCTTAATTGAGCACCGCTAGTAATAGTCTCATATTCATTCTCCAACTTGAAAAATCTGTTTTCCTATACTTGCCTAAAGTAAGTGTTAAAACATTGATAGTTTGCCTTGCCTTAAGAATACTAATCAAACAAGTAGTATATATGACTTTTCTTTTAAAACCACTTGCATTGCACTTACATGTGTTGATTATATGTTCTTGTTTGATATGATAAGTGGATTTGACATTATCTTAGTGTTTGATAACTAGTCAAATGTGTAAACCTTAGTAAAACCACTTGCATTGTACTTACATGTGTTGATTACATGTTCTTGTTTAATACGATAAGTTGATTTGACATTATCTTAGTGTTTGATAACAAGTCAAATGTGTAAACCTTAGTACGGTTTTATCTTTATAATGCTTGTATTTTGTTTCATGCTACTAAACGTTTAAACCTAAACTTTATTTGCATGATACTTACTTTTGAATTATTTTAGCATGATTAACATGTTACTTATGAACTCATAATATGCCATTTTGATACGTGATAATTTTGATATGATATATTTGTGTTTGAAAGCTATTAGTTGGCATTCATTATATCTATGTGTAGTAAGATCCAAATGATACATGCTCCAAATTGTTATGTCTTAAACATGGCTTGCATGAATCTTTCATCTTGTTTCTTTTGCTTCTTGTCACACTATTTGTTTGCTACATGTGCACATATAATCTGTCAAAGTGCTTTTGGTATGACAAACTTTTAGAAGCCTTTCTATCTTACAAATTAATCACATAGATTATTGTATATCCAAGTATGCTTAAGTGTCTAAGTCTAACGACAAAACAATCTCATAATGAAATGTCTTGAATAAAGTCGTATTCTTGCATAATATGATTGTTTTGATGCTATCTTGTGTGGTGATTTCTTGTCTACTAAGTGCAATGTGTTGTTTTTGCTTATATAATATGTTATCATTTGATTTCTATCATGTTAACATCTTTTGTCACTAACAAATTTGTTTGTAGGTTGATAACAAATTATTTGTTATCTCACTTGGTTCTAACCTTTATATGCTCATTTTGCATAATCCCCTTTATTGCTACGTAGATTAGTACTATGCTTTATGGGACCCCTACACTTGCATATAGTTTAAAAGCATATAGAATTAAGTTCTAGAGGGTTGGCTTTGCATTTTTGTCTTTCAACCGACCTCTTTCCAAATCTCATTTTTGCTTCCGCTTTCCAAAAATCATCTCCATCATTATTTAGTTATAACAATACTCTAATCCTCTTCACTTCCTATTAGGAAACCACATGCCTCATCATACAATCATCTCGTATTAATCGAGAAGAGGTACGTGACTTTAAGGATGAAGTTCATTGTATGCTAACCATCATCCAGTAAAAAATCACTAAGCTCACCTCTTTCGTTAACCCGAATAACCTCCTAAACACTTTGTTGTCATTCCTTATTTGATACATTACACATTATGTTGGATGTCCATCAATTAAGGGGGAGAGAAATCCATTCACATAATTGTCTTTTGTCAAAATTTATGTCTCTTAGACTCTAAAATACCAACACATAGGTAAACACCACTTAGCTAAAACCGGTTCACGAAACCACAACTAGTTCAACCTTTTTAACTTTTATCACAAGTTTGCACCAATACCACATCAAGAAAAACGCATCATGTGTTTTTACAAAACGTCTTCATCTCCACATATAGGATTTTCCTTAAACTAGCACCTTACAACTTCACTATCTAGAACACCATCATAGGATCTTATCCTTTTCCCGCATATCATGCATGTCATTGTCAGTGCAAACGATATATTAATCAAAACCGCCATTCCCAACACCTTTTCAACACGTTGGTCTATCCAACTCTCAAATGATGTCATCCTCATATAGGTACTCATTTTTATTATTAGTATTTTTCATATTGTCTTCACTTCTTTTCAATGTGATAATCATCCATGACGATCAAAACCATGCTAATACTACCTTTCCCATTGTCACCTAGAATAGGTCATCTTTATAATTCGTGTCAATAAATGAACGAATTTATCTCCATGTTATCACTTTTATATTTTTTGGTATCTTCATTATAATATTCTTAGATAGAACGCATTATTGATTACTCTTGGGTTGAAGCATATGAGAACTTGCTCAAAACAATAGGTTGTTAGCATCAATAAATCATTCAAATCATAACCCTTATGCATCATTGAAATGCAATGTCCATTCATATTTTTTTTCCTCTTAGCTTTGGTCACTTGACATGACGAAAGGATTGCATGAATCCATATTTTTATATTTGCTATACATACGAGTTTCTAACTCCTTAATAGCTTCCTACCTAATCACCACCACCTTCCATCACCACTTTCACTAATCATCACCACCATGGATTAGCGAAAACTTACTTTTGTAAATCTCGAGTCATCTACCATCACCACATGAATCCTACTAGTAAACCGACACCAACACTAGCACCACTAGTGGCACACCCGGTGGGAGACTCCATATCTTCTTTCTAGGAACTATTTTGTAGGCTTTTATCATATTATATTCTCACTTTTCTTATGATTGTAATTAGGAGACTACACTTCATGAGATCTTTGATTATATCATTTATCACATATATACATCTTATTTTTCTTTGTGAAAAAGATGAAATATATTGCACTAATGTTTTTCATTGTAGGTTCATCATCATATACACTCGATTGTATATAACTTACTCATCTAAGGATGAAGTTTGCATCAATTATTTTTCTTATTTTAGGTACTTCTTGATACCCTCGAACAAGGAGGAATATCCTTTAAGCACTCATATTGCATCGTCTATACACTTGTTTGTATATGACATATTTGTCTAAAGACAAAGCTTCTATTATACTAATATTTATTTTGAAGGTTCATCTTGACGACCTAGAGCAAGGGAGCTTCGTCAAGAATTTACTGAATGCATCTTATACACACTTTGTTGTATATCACTTACTTGTCCAATGACGAATATAGTTTTGCACTAATATTTGTTTTTAGGTTTTTAATCATACCCTGACGCCTCAAACAAGGAGGAGCAACCGTCAAGGGGGAGCATGCACGCATTTAGCATCATTCTCACTTTTCAACAAGCATTTTTGCTTCGATAAAAAGTGGAGAAAATAGGCTAACATTGCTATGCCTTTTTCTTTTTCATATATTTCTCATAATTTTTTTTGCATAAAACTAACCTTGATGTAGGTTAAGCCTCTTTATTTGATCCATGGATCCGCTACCAAACAAGGGACGGATTGAAGTAGACGATTTAACTTCACTAGGGATGATGCAAGCTCGCCTTTTTGGGGAGAAATTAAGTTAAACTCCAAGGACACGCCCTTTTTGTTTCGACAAAAGGGGGAGAAGAGTGTAAACGGAGAAGGTAATGTAAAGGTAGTAAGGATACAAGTAACTTTTAACATTTTACTTTCTATTACGATTACATATCTTTGTCATCATCAAAAAGGGGGAGATTGTTAGTGCAAATATTACGATATTTAATCTATACAGTCTCGTTTGTTTTGATTGATGACAAACATGTAACTTGTAATACATAACATAAAATGTACAAGTTACTTGTAATTACATTTGTCTCAACATACATTCAACACCTCTCGATGTCTCAAGTCCTCGTATGTTACAACACAGGTTCGTACATGTTTGTTATGTGGCATTATGATCAAACCCATTAACAAATCATTTAGAATGTTTAAAATACGTTTAGAGTCACTAAGTATTTTAATAGGTTAACCATTCTATTTCGAACCTCATTTTACATTTTGCATTCACAAGTATTTTATACAAATACATCTTTTGTAAAATGTCTAACAAATATATACTCTTATTTGTACAAGTAAACTAACTATGATATTCATACAAGTACTAAAGTTTACTTACACTTGACAAAATATATTTTATTTTGACAAGCACTCAACTAGATATTTTATTTTACAAAAGGTTACTTACATTTTATTTACAATTAACTTACCTTTTTAATAAGTATATACATTTGTTTAAATGTATTTTTCATAAAAAAGAAAACACTCTTTTATTACCTCATGCATAGTGTCATCTAAATCTTTAAAAGATTTTTGAAAGATTTTGGAAGATATTCTAAGATATCAAATCTAATAAATTATTATATTTTTTATTACCACTTTTGGTTATAAATACCATCCCATGGTTTTCTCATATCTTCATCTCTTCCAACATACATTCTCTCTAACATTCTTTCATCACTTAGATCTATAGATAAACATGTAGTAGCATCCATCAATCACCCTCACCATCACATGATCATAATGCTTCTAACATTCATCTTTGTTGTAAGCATATTTTACATTTTGATCAACCAAGGAAAGTTTAGAGATCTAGCCATCCTCATTCACCAAAGCATATCAACATATGAAGATTCAAGATCTCTTGATATCCTCATTGATTGAAGACTTCTTATTTAAGAAGATCATTTAGATTATTCATTCATATCCATTAGACATTTATGTCATGGATCATCATTGTAAACATTATTGCATCATCACAACACTTTCACCAAACTAGATTAGATGGGTTATGTGTTTGAACCATAAAACACAAGGTTTGTTATGTTGGGCCATAAAACATAACGGGAGTGGTTGTACCCGAAAAGAACTCGACATCTAGCTTAGTGTCGGAAATATTGTATAGGCGACGTTAGGTTGGTTCTACCTCGAACTAGAACCGGTATTTAGCTTTGTACCGAAAAAGTGTGCGACAATTGTAAGGTTTTCTTCTCTGAGAAGGGAGCTTGTTGATTTAGTGAAGTAACTCTCGAGTTGGGTACTCGGGGAGTGGAGTAGGGCGGAGAGGAGATCCGTGACCGAACCACTATAAATCCTCGTGTTCGGTTTGCACTTTCCTTTCTTTATCTCTTTACTTTTATAATTGCTTGTGATGTGGTTTGATGTTTATGCTTGTGTGACAACTTGGTTTACTATGCTTTATATTAGTCACAAACAATAATTGGTACTTTCATATTATAACAAGCTTCATAAACGATTTGATACAAAAGATCTAACGTTTTTAAATGGTAACGTATTCACCCCCCTCTACGTTTTCACACAATCATTCAAGCTCCAAACACAATCCAAACACAAAACCCATCAACTATTCTTAATCAAGAACATGCAACTAAACCCTAAAATGCAAAACCCATCAAATTAATACACCACACATGTACCAAACACTAATTACTTGTTTATTTCATCACTAATTAGCTTTAATTTCATGTTTAAACCAAAAGCCCCAAATTATAAAAATTAGGTCGAAACCCTAGAATTCAATTTGTGGGTTTCTATCACTCATACAAGCTCAAAACATGTTCCCTTTACCTTATCTAATCACCAATTGCAAAAGCCCTTTGAAAAACTAAAAGTACGAATCTTAATTCTTGAATTTGAAGGTGTTAATGAAGTCCAAATGGAACTTATGATATATGGTTGGAAAGAGGAGAAATAGATCTATCTTTTGGTGGTGGAGGTGAGATGACACTCGCCGTAATCCGGCGGTGGTGGCCGGAATAGTGGCCGGATTTTATGAAGGTGGTGGTTTAGGGTTTTTAGTGAGATAAAGTGGTGTGTGTGTTTTTCTAGTGAGAGAAAGAGATGAGGTGAAATGAAAGTTGGTTGGGGTTTATATATGAGGTCACTAGGGACCTTAAAATGAATAAAAATGATGGGGGGGGCCGGCTAGGCTAAACAAGGGGGTCGGAGTTGTAATTTTTCGTAACTACCCCGTTTACCCATTCCCGAGCTCATAAATTGTCCCCCGAGTGTCCCGCGACGTTCATTCAACTTTCTAACATCATTATTTACGTTTTTCCACGAGTTTTGACTATTTATTTGTCAATTTTTGAGTTACGGTCTAAAAATTCCAATCTTTCTCGTTTATAGGTTTTTCTAGCGCCGAATCGAATAATGCCTACCAAATAGAGTTAAAACTCATACGATAACTCATTCAATAGTGAAATAATCCGTAAAAACCAACAGAAGATATAAAATCAAGTCATGGTTTATAAAAATAGTGTTAAAGGCAAAGCTCGGTTCAGTTTAACGTAATGCGGTTACCTAAAATAGACTCCCTAAATTTGCCAGTTGTCACATAGTGCAATCCTAAGATAGTTACAATTAAGATAAGAGACAGCCAATCAATAATTAATAACTAGGTTTCATAGATCTAAGTAAACACATAAGAAATTTAGCCGGACATGTTAAACATGCAAGCATACACACATTCAATCGAAGACATAATGAAATCAATGAAGTAAATTACTTACCTTGATGTAAAATAGGGTATAAGAACCCTAAGATACTGTCCAAACCGGACCAAAATCGTTTTAGGTTTTTACTCCATAAGTCGACCTCCTAAAATTCTGAAAATTCGATTTCTATATATAATTTTACATCTGCGACGGCGTCACCTTATAGTTGGGACGTCGTCAGATCGCCGTCATTAGGGTTTCGTCTTAGCCAAGTCATCATTGGGACGGCGTCACGTTGTGGTTGTGATGCCGTCAGTCTTCAGTCGTGACGTCGTCTGAATCTGGATCTAGGCCGTTTGAGAAGAAAAGTCTTCGTGACGCCCTTACTCTTCAAAGCCTGACGCCGTCAGGTGTAAAATAGCAAAACCGCTACTGAGTCATCACAAATTTAATTACGTAGAGAGGGACGGCGTCGCCCTCTGTTTGGGACGCCGTCAGGTGTAATTCCAGCAGCTTGAGTGTCTTGATCTTGACTTAGCCATTTTCTTCACATATTCACTCCTTTTCGTCCAAAAATGCATCATTCCAGCATTTTGCTTCCAAGAGACCTAAAACGTGAAAAGGAACGAAATTAAGCAGTAACGGATATAAAAGTGGGCGATTAAGGGCTTTAATGACCCCTTAAAAGTGTATGTTTTAAATGCTTATCAAATATCCCTACACTTGGTATTTGCTTGTCCTCAAGCAAATGTGCTTTTGGCCAATCAATTTATAAGTTAGGGGGCATAAAGCATTGGTTTAACATAATTCATAACAAGTAAAAGCACCACAATAGTCATAACAAGCATGGAAATTATATACTAGCACCTCATAAGTGGTGTTTGGATTCTCTCATCTCTCGGGTGTATATGAAATATAGTAAATGGAAATGGAAGATAAACACTCATTAACCGGTCATAGTACATAGATTACCATAGGCTTGAGACTAGATCAAACCTCCACCGCTTTGGCGTAAGAACCTAGGAACAACTATCTAAGATGTCTTTTAAAGGGTTGTAACGTTAGGCTTACGGTGAGGGAAACAAAGGGTTTGGTTGGATAGGCGATTTAGTGGTGGCGAGTCAAAAATCTTATGTTACAAGCATGAAAATAATGGCGTTGCTAAGCCAAGACTCGACTCACTAAACTCTAGATAACTTGAAATAAACATACATAAATATAAAGATAGATGTAGGATAATAGCCCGCTTTTTTTTTGTTTTTTTGGCATACACTTTTACTCTACCATCCTCTACGAATTTGACCCGAATTGAAAAGATCAAAACACTTGGAGTACATTATTACGTAAATAAAGGGAATTTGAATTTAACGTTCTTTACGTCACTCCATAAAATTTAACTTTACCCATAAGTCCCAGTCATCCCAAAACTGTGTACAAAAGATATGACTCGACTTAGCAACCATGCAAGTAACTAGATAATTGAACTAAGGGTTTAGTATGATAACAATAATGCACTAAAGGTAAGTGCATACAAGGTAAGCTAAGGCGATTTGGGTATACATTTGAGGGTGGATTGTAAACAATGCTCTTCATTGATATTCCGGAAAACCAAAACATCACGAGAACCGCGAAAATGATAGGCTCTGAGGGGTTAAGTAGGGGTATCGTGTACTAAAGATGAGTACATCACAAGGGTGTGGGGTAATTACTCGACCGATGTGAAAGAAGTAATTATAATATGGGTATCAAACAAGGGTTATCCTAATGCCTCTTATCATTTAGTTATTCTTAACTACACAAGTGTAGTCTCACTAGCGATCTCGGAATGCATCACAAAACAAGGTCTAGAATCTATTATACTACCGGTACATTCTCGAAGCATTAAAGGTGAATGCTTTAATTCCTATAGATCTAGGGGCGAACCTCACATTTTTGGGGTGGAATTTTGAGTGGTAAAGGGTTTTGGTGCTAGTCAACTCCTATCCATGAGACGCTTTATTAAGACTAAAGTCCCACCCGTACATGTCATGAAAATTTTTAAATTTAGCACTAAAATTGCCCTAACAAATATCTCTCATAGCTTATTACACAAATGAAATAGGACAAGACAAATGATCAAGGGTAAGCATAGTTTCAAAGTTCTCGTTTTATTCTCCCTCCCTACACTTAAACTGAACATTGTCCCCAATGTTCCCCGAAAGTATCAAAGTTATGATAATGGAAGGTAATTAAAAGAGAAAGAAACTAATACTCCCCTGATTAGCTCGGTAGGATCCGTGTGAAGTAGTGGTTAAATTCTTTCCAAGAAGAATGTATGCGTGAAAAGCTCCATCCAATATTATGTTTCTTCTTCTTGATAAATAAAACCTGCACACTTTAAGAAAATAGACAAAACCTTCGCGTAAAATCGGCGATAAAACTATATATAACTCTACTAACTATGATATAATGCTTGTGGAATGGATGTTTGCAGATTTTTTTCTGGAAAATCAAGACCTGAGAATTTCCAAAATTTTATAAGTAGCACAGAAAATGAGAGAAATTAGATAAGCTGTTTCTGCTCCTCCTGACATTGTCAGGTTGTAATCCTGACGCCGTTATCCTGACAAAAATTGGTCTGCTACGTTTTTCTGAAAAAACTCTGGGAAAATTACACCTTTAAATTCTGGAAACATTTCTGCAAAACATCCATTATGACTCGATACATGCATTTGACTCTAACAAACACACATATATATCATTTTTAATAATCGTAGTTCTCATGTTCACGTTCTTTTAAAAACATGTGTAATCTTCCCTACACTTATCCTTTTTGTAAAATACCTTTATATGTAATTAAGACGAGGTTAAAGACAAAATAAAGCATTTTCATAAATTCAAACATGAGAACATACAATAATGAAAAGATATATGACATACAAACAAGCAAACAATTAAGAATGGGTTGCCTCCCATGAAGTGCTTTTCTTTATTTATGAGTCTTGTAGCTAGACTCGAAGTCGTGCTCCTACGTGACTTCATTGCAGTCACCTTCTTCCTCATGACGGTCTCTATTGGGGTTTTCCATGTTATAATAATGCCCTATTATGCATCTTTCTAAGAAGTCATCTTCTCCCCAATCGGTTCTATATTCCGATCCTAATTTCAAATAATCCTTATAGAACCCAAAAATATTATTCATCACATAATCTACTCCTTTCTCCTTATCCTCCTTATTCCTATAGTAGACTGCTAGCTTAAGTTACTTTTCATCATTGGATAGTGAATAAAATTTCTCAATCTTAAACGGCATTTGGTAAGCTACATCATCGGTCTCATCCTTGAATCTAACTATTCCTAACGACGGATCATAAGTCATCTTGGTGTTTTCTATGAAAGGTTTTCCTAGAATTACGTGGGACAAGCTAGGATCTATGGCCGTACTAATATCCTCCACAATTATGAAATCCGTAGGATACGTGAAACGGCCTACATAGACAGGCAATCCCTTAACTCTACCAAGAAAATTACAACTAACCCTAGGATCACCGGGGTCTCGCCTATTTGGGATAGGTTTCTTCATTACCCCAATTATAGTAGGTGTTAGTCATGATGTTTATTGGGGACTTGCGATCAATGTAGGCCTTTGCCATGAAAAGATGCCCTATGCAACATGGTATGTTAAGATTCCAAGGATTCCCAAATTTGATCCGAGGGCTTTTCCTAACATACATGTGACGAAGGTCGCGCACTAAGTGTGGGTGGCGAGAGAGTTCCTCTTCTGTAGGAAACTTATTAAAATATTAATCTCCTACTTCGTCTACTTCATCGGTTGATTCTTCCGTAGGAGTTTCACTAACCTCAAGTGTCTTTTCATGGTTCGCTTCGTCACTAGTCCTATTTGGTTTTACTAAGGTGATGGTATTGACGAATTGAACATGCTTGGATAACTTACTTGGGTCCTTAATTTTCACACCGGAAGCTTCAGGAGAATAAGTCGAGATGGCATTAACCTTTTCGGTGGTCTTCCTATCACTATTGGTCATGGCTTTCAAAAGGTTATCTATCTTCTTATCCATCTCGGCTTGTTGTTGGTTAAAGCGGTCCGAAAGCTTGGATATTTGAGCTTTTTGGGATGTAACTAGGTGTTGCAACATCCTTTCTATGTTTTGTTGGCTAGGGCCGTGGGACCATAGGGAGTCATTAGAGGTGAATTCTTTGGTTTGTCCCCAATTGTAGTCGGGTTTGCCTCTCCAAGCTTCTCGGGCATCATTGAAAGTCCTAGGTCCGGGTGTTGTAGGGAATCTTCCTCCCATTCCATTGGTACGCGAGGATGTGTAGTCAAGGGAAGCTTGTTCGGGGAGTCTCGTGCAAGTACGAGTGTCATGGGTACTACTACATAGCTCACACAAGGAAGAGAATTTGTTCACTTGGCGTGAAGACTTAGGATTTTTGTAGGAGCTCATTAGGAATTTGACTTGATCTTCAAGCTCGAGCATCCTACGATCGGAAGTTTGTGAGTCAATGGGAGGCAAGGAGATTTCCTTGACGGTTTTGGGCAACTCACGGGGGTCATTTCAACTTTCGTTGTTATAGAGGGCAAGGTCCTCTATTGTACCCCATGATTCTTCCGCGGTAAGATCACTAAGTTTGCCACCGGCCGCTTGGTCGATGGATTGCTTAGTTAAGAAGTTGACATGATCATAAAAGATTTGGACTTGAAGCCAAAGATCGATGCCGTGATGAGGGACTTTATGGAGCAAGTCCTTGAATCGAGTCCATGCCTCGTAGAGAGATCCACCTTGACGTTGTTGGAACATCAAGATTTCATTCCTAAGTTTAGTAGTTCTCCCCGGTGGGAAACATTGGGCAAGGAAACGAGTGGTGAGATCATCCCAACTTGAGATGGATCCGGCGGGAAGTCGCTCAAGCCAATTACTAGCTTGGTCCCGTAGAGAGAACTGGAAGAGATGCAAGCGTGTGGTCTCCCGTTTGGTAGCATCAAGGTCGATGGAATCAACGATTTTAAGGAAATCCTTGAGATGCTGATTCGGATCTTCGGAACGAAGTCTATGGAATGCACATCCGTTTTGCACCAACCGGATGGTGTCGGATCGCAGGGCCGTAGTTTGAGCTTGATCGGGGAGCTCAATAGTGTTCCTATAGCCTTGGTGGCTTGGTCTAGAGTATTCACCAAGAGTACGGCCTCTTGGCGGGTCAATGATTGGTGGGTCGATGAGTGGTGGCGGGTTATCATCTTCCATGATGAAAAGTAATGGGATTACTAACAAAGTCACGAAGAAGGGGGATAGACTACGAGGAAGCTAAAAATGAGAAAAAAATCTTACTTGATAGGAATCAAGCAAGGGGACCTAAACGAGATAGACATCTAACTAGCAATTCTATTCCCCGGTAGCGGTGCCAAAAACTTGATGTGCGTATAACGCGTTCGGGGTCAAAGGAACTTCCTTTTCGTCGAGCAAGTTTTTCAACACCCTCGGCAGTGAACCTAATCGTTGTAGTGTAGTATTGGGTAAGCCTCGGGTATTGATATCGTTCTCTAGGGGAATAGGAATGCTAGTGAGAGATGTACTACGCTAAGGTTTGAGGTTGAGGAAGATTATTTTTTTTTTATCTTTTTATGTTTTTTACAAAGCTAAGGGTAAAATCTCGGGGTTTGGATTTGGGGGTTTGGTACTTCTACCGATTACTCTACTATTTAATTATCTAAACTAAGGGGTAGTCTATGTCTATTGATGTGTGCTCGTATGATGATTAAAAATGTGTCTACCTAGATACTATTACTCCCTAGTTATCTTTTACTGGTGGTTGAATTGTCACGTCCTTATTCTTAACGCGTTGTGTTTTCTAAGGTCGTAGGGTATGCGTTTATCACTAACTCTTTGAGACTACCATAAGGTTATTGCCTACAAAATCTCTAGGATTCATAAACTAACTCTAAGGTTATCTTTGGATGTTTAGTCTACAATTCCGCTAAGTGAGTATAAACTAAGGTTCACAAAGATTACTCAAGCATTAAAAACACAACTATAGCCTAGTGCAATCATGAGCCAATTACAATTAAGATAAGAGACAACCAATTAATAATTAATAACTAGGTTTCATAGATCTAAGTAAACACACAAGAAATTTAGCCGGACATGTTAAACATGCAAGCATACACACATTCAATCGAAGACATAATGAAATCAATGAAGTAACTTACTTATATTGATGTAAAATAGGGTATGAGAACCCTAAGATACTGTCCAAACCGGACCAAAATCGTTTTATGTTTTTACTCCACAAGTCTACCTCATAAAATTATGAAAATTCGATTTCTATATATAAGTTTACATCTGCGACGGTGTCACCTTATAGTTGGGACGCCGTCAGATCGCCGTCATTAGGGTTTTGTCTTGGCCAAGTCATCATTGGGACGGCGTCACGTTCTGGTTGTGACGCCGTCAGTCTTCAGTCGTGACGTCGTCTGAATCCGGATCTAGGCCATCTGAGAAGAAAAGTCTTCGTGATGCCCTTACTCTTCAAAGCCTGACGCCGTCAAGTGTAAAATAGCAAAACCGCTACTAAGTCATCACAAATTTAATTACATAGACAGGGACGGCATCGCCCTCTGTTTGGGACACCGTCAGGTGTAATTCCAACAGCTTAAGTGTCTTGATCTTGACTTAGCCATTTTCTTCACATATTTACTCCTTTTCGTCCAAAAATGCATCATTCCAGCATTTTGCTTCCAAGATACCTAAAACGTAAAAAGGAACGAAATTAAGCAGTAACGGATATAAAAGTGGGCGCTTAAGGGCTTAAATGACCCCTTAAAAGTGTACATTTTAAATCCTTATCAGTACACTGCCTAGAGGGTTGTAAAACTTGCTCATTGAAAAGGAAGTCTTTTCGACCCCGAATGTAACTCCCCTCGAGATCTTAATGACAGCGGAAGACTAATCGGGGTGTTACTCGAATGGAGATCATAGTCAACAATTATAGAAAACGACTCGAAAGAGGCGTTTTATTAAAAGTAGTTATCATTCATCGAAAACTCATGGTTGTTAAAAAAATTTGTAAATTGTTCAAGTGTTTTCCCAAAATAAAGAGCATGAGTTTGAAAGAAATGACAACTTTATGTTTACACCACAAGAAAGGTCTTGGTATGCCCCACTATGTGCCTTGGACATAATCTTCACTGATTACCTGAGATAACATGCTTAAAAAGGTCAACAAAATATTGAGTGAAGTTCATAGGTTTAAATAACAGTTGAACACAAGAATATGAGCATGATCATTGTAAACTAACAATATCATAGAGAAAATCACAGATTATTATGCGCTAAGCTCATGCAACCAAGACTCAACTGCATACACCGAATTACTGGTGTACGTAAGTTTTGCCCCAAAGGAGGTAATAGCCAATTACCTAATGCAATTCAAATATGGTGCTCCCCGGTTATTTCTCTATAACCAAGACGGGGTCGTTAATCCCCATAGTACTATTCACTATATCTGCGTTCACTCGCGGTGACTAATGGTTCATGATACAAGGGACTTATGGCTAAATACTTAGGCAGTACCAATAATCAAGAAGCGAACATTTATGAAAAACCTTGTGTTCTAGTTTAGAGCATGTATCTCCCTCGTGGGGTTTGTAAATAAAAGTAAAAGCGAGGCTATGATCTCACCTTGATGATAATGAACAAGCACAAACAGATCAAGCACAATGTAGCAAAGGTTCCAAACCGAAACCTAAAATGATGAGATGGCGAGTCTCAGAATATGATAAACATTTTGGTTCGCGACCAAAATAATAGAGCATTGAATATTCTTATTCAATAGATCATTAAATTATCCAATTCAATAGGGTGTGTGCGTGCTTAACGATTTAAGTTAATTTACTTGCTACATTGCCTTAGTTGATATTTATTAATGACCCTCACTTACGCATAAGTGAAATGTTCCCTCGTTGTGATCTCGTAAAAATGATAGTATTATTGAGTATTTTAGCTTGTTAGATCCCATGCGCGTTTTATCGGATTATATATATAATTATAATTCTTATAAATATATATGTGATATATTTAACGATATTCGATAATAAAATACCTTGAGAACACTTATATGATCAAAATACTCATTTTTACGAAGTTACGTTAAGTTTATAAGTGTTTCTAAACTTTTCCCGAATTTACATTTTTTACCCTCAAGTTTCAGAATATACGAGTTTAGTCCCTCAAGTTTGAGTAATTGACACTTTTTACCCAAAACGTATTTTATATCAAAACTTTCTGAAAATGACAGTTTCAACCCCTAGCGAAACTATTTTTACGAAAACATTCCTCCAAATTATGTTTTTGATTCGTTCAACCCTAGAGTTTTCAAATTTACATTTTCGACCCAAAGTTTATACTTATAACTAGTTTCTGCTTATTACAATAATGGTCCTTGTATTTTTAGTCGTGCGCATGCAAACGTATTCGACACCCCTTTAACTTTCAAAATAGTGCATGTCTAGTCCCTAGACTTTTCATGCAACCTTTATTCACGTAATATTAAACCTTTATCTTTTCGAAAAGTTCCAATTTCTACCCATGGTTTACACATTTTTCATTTTTAGTCCGAAACTCATTATTGTATACGAAAACTTTCCAAACGCATTCAAGCTTACTTCTAGCTTATTTGCTCGACTTATTAGCTTATTTTTTACTTATTGGACCGGTTATTTGGCTAGTTGGGCTTGGTTTGGGCATATTGGGATCGCTTTTTGGGCTTTAGGCCCGTTTGGTTTGCGTTTAGTATTAAAAAACAATCGAGAGTTTTGAAGTGTTTTGCAAAGGTTTTACAACTTGTTTTAGTGAGTGTTACGAGATAACGAGCTAATTCGTGAGTGAGCAAGTGTCGAGGGTTTCTGTTTCGAGCTAAAATGAATATATCATAGTATAAAAGGTGCGTGTAAATGATTTACGTGTGATATACTAGTGAAACAAAAATAGAGAATCATGAAATGGTTTAGGAAGACTTACTGACACTCTAAGTGAGTGGTGATGACTCGTGAAAAATGAACCGAACTTGGGAACCCCCGTGTTCTCCTTATAACTCGAATTCGATCTAACCCTTTCCTAAATTTCCAATGCCTTGCTTCCTAGTCTTGATCTTATTCGACTCTATTCCCTTGAAATGCTTCGAGTTGAGGGAGTAACTTAGTGAGTTTTAGTGTGTGAATGTTTAAGTGTGCTAGGTCTCCATCAAGTGTTTAGAGGTTCAATTTATATTAGAAATGAGTATGGTCCTTGTCACACCCCCAAATTACCTGTTTTGCAGCGGAATGGAATTCCTGGGGGTTGACTGTCATAGCATCACAATCACAGTTATATTGAACGACCTAAAGTGCCGTTTGGAAAATACATCGCTTGATTTAATAAAACAATCAGAGTTTACAAAGTATAGGTCCCAAATGAAAATCAACATGTGCGGAAAATAAGTTTGGTACAAGTCAAACGATGTTTTTAAAGTGTATAAATCCCATGTGAGACGCGTCGTCATCGCGACTCTATGATATGTCCACATGCAAGCCATGAAGTGAATGCCTTAGTTACCTGAAAATACATTGCTAAAAGTGTCAACACAAAGGTTGAGTGAGTTCATAGAGTTTATGTATATGTTTAATACGACTACCACAAGTATAAGTTATGTATGACAATGATGTCACAAAAATGATACAATTGCTTAAGCACATGACACCGAAGCTTGACTGATGTTCGCCCCAACAGAGTGTTTTGCCAAACAACTCAAATAATGATAATGAAATGAAATGCATCCGTCCGGTTGGAATCCACCAACCCGGATGGAGGTGTCACCCTCGATAGATCTATCCACTCACCCTCGCTTCTATGAAATTAACGGTTCATGATTATGAAATGGGGACATTTAACTGACAATGAGGTAACTTAAGCAATGTAATGAATTTGATATACTTGGTATCGTAATAAAAATGATGTGCAATGTATTCTCCCCCGTAGGTTTGAAATAAAGTAAAAACTTGAATAAATCGGGGCTATGAAAACTCACCTGTTGCAATGATTATGATGATATAATGGCAATACTGAAATGAGGCGCAACCTCTGACCGTGACCTATTATGAATGATATGTTCTAATGTAAATCATGAAACAATGTCGTGCATGCAAATCCACATGTAATCTATACCACTTGTACGTTTTTGAAAATAGAATTTATCGTCGAAATATATGTTTATGACATCTCGTCATGTTATAAAATACTTTACAAGTATATACGTTGAAATGATATCCTACGATAATCATTTAGTGATTTATTATGAAATTATAACTTTTCGTCGTAAAATAATGTCGTTGAAAATTTCATGAAAGTGACAAAACGGCCTTGAAAAGCTAGTCGTAAAATGGTGCACGTCGAGTGTTAGGAAACGAACTCAACGGTTTTGGGAAGCTTGTATCATTATCTCAAAGTTTTAGCATTTAAGTTTACATCCTAGAGGTCTCGATCACGGAGAAAAATATAGGTTAAGTATGGTACTTGTATCCAAAATATTGTTTAAGGGTGGTTTTCGGCAAAGTTTAAGTGACCGTATTTTATTCGTTACAACTCCGCTTGACAAATGGTTTGACATTTTGGAAAATATGCTTGGCGAACTAACTTTTACTAGAAGACATCATGTTATAAAAAGTACTCCGTCATTGTTAAAAACGACCCTCAACATGGTCCCTCGTTGCCGTAGTATGTGTCTAATAGAAATATATTAGTTTTTCTTATATAATATAGTTACGCCAACTTGTTTAAAATGTGAATAACTTAGTCGTTATAAGTCCGTTTTCTACGTTCTTTAAATCCACGGAATCGTGATAACATATACTAATATATTTTTGATAAGTCGACACATTTAACAACGCTTAAGACTCATTTTTGACTCGTAAAAAGTCGAGACAGCATGCTGAATTTTCTGAAACAATTAGTTTTCGTCGTCAAACTTGGAAAATTCATAACTTCTTCGTTATAACTCCGTTTTAACCCGTTCAAGCGGCCACGTTTTCGTTTTAAAGTATATTTTCTAAATATCTAGGCCAAAATGTTTTACCTACTGTCTAATTTTCCAGATTTCAAAAATATGGACAGACCCTTAAATAAAGTTGTCGAAATGAGTTTTTCTAGCGCAAAACCTATTCTAACCAATTCAAAACAACTCCGAAGCTATTCAAATCCTACCATACACCTTCTTAGGGTGTCATGGGTTCCTAGACATCACCAAAAGTGATATGTTACAAGGGATAATTTATAGGATGATCATATTTCAATATAAGTAATAAAAACATTAAAAGTGGTATAAACTCATATGTAACATGCATGATTTCTTGCAAAAATGATGAAATAACATAAAAATGAATATGAAAGAATTATAAAAATCATGAAATGCTTACTTGAATGATTTATGAATTTTTGAACAAAGTATGCTTAATAATCTTGAGATTTTTATTTCAAAACCTTAACAAGATCACTAATAGAACATGATGAACACTTGAGCTTGAAAAGAATAAATGTTTCTCTTATGTTTCTTGATATGGCCGGTTGCAAGAGATGAAAAAGGAGAGAGTGATTTACTTTTCACCTTAGGATATTATGTTAGTATGTGTTATGAATTAGAATATATTAAACTTAAGTGTATGTGTAAAGTGAAGTTGTATATTTTAATCATTGAAATGAATGAAAAGAGTTGGAATGTCGACCAAAGGAAGAAAAGCAAGACTTTGATTCTTGATTTTGTGTAAAAATGTGTATATATGTTTAATATTTAGTGTAGTTTGTAAATATAATTTGGTTTTAAGTGTAGCGTTAGCTAGAAATCGATTTTAACGGAACAAAATAAAATATATCGAAGTCATAAAACTTATAAAAATACATTTCTTACAAGAATTGAGTGAATAAATATTTATCGGGTTGAATTTACGAAAACCGTCGTAATTATATAAACATAACAATTTATATACGAAATAAATTGAAAACATCGGGTAAATTAATAATATAATTTTTATAGTCTTAAAATGAGTATAAAAATATATTAGGATTATTTTTGGAAGTGTCGGATCAATGTTTCAAAATAATGTTTACGCGATAGCGTTTATTTAATAGGAAAAATAAACGTTTAATGAATAAATGCAAATCCATGCATGAACCGATATGAAATGATGTTATTAATGTTGTGTAGACTAAATCTAGTCTATATGAAATGTCCTTGATGATATGTTCATGAATTCGCAGCTAAACCATTAAGGTTACGCGAATTTAATACTCGTAAACGTAGTTTACGATAAATGATGAAATAGTGAAACTTTTAAAGTTTGTAAAATGACCAGAAATTACGAGTTGTCACAGTCCTTGGTTTATTTTATTGAATCTAGCTCCTAATCTTCCTAGTAAGCTAAGTTGGAGTGTAATTTTGGTCTTGACATGGTGTATGTTCGGCTGAAAATGTGGCATGCTTTGCCTAGTCGAAATCACAAGGAACACAATATCCATTGGTTTATAAAGTCCTAAGTATGGTCAAAGGGGTCTTGGTGGGATTCAGGGGATTTAAATATTGATTAGGGTGGCTTAGAGGTGTGACTTGTGTCTCATTGTCCATATACACGAAACACTTGGGATCCAATGTGTAAGTTTTGGTTTGGTTTAGATCTTGTTTGCTCGTCTAGTTCGACTGCCAAGGGGAAATGGTATCAAGTTTTGTGATTTTTCATCAAGCTTAGTTTCTAAATAAAAATGGTTCATGGGCTTGAGTATCTTACCAGTTTGGATGTTGGGCTCGAATTAAACACAAGGCCCAATGGGTAGTTTTTGGTTCGTGGGTATGCACAACCCACTTGTGGTGAAATGGTGTTGGGCTCGACGGGGTATACGAGGCCCAATAGGTGCTAGGTGGTGAGTTGGGTCCAAGTTGAGGCCCAATAAGAATTTTAGGCCCGATCCAATATTTATATATTTTTATTTCCATTTATTTCGTATTTTTATAAATTTTTATATATATATTATGTATTTTAAGAATATCGGGATCATGGGGAATTTCATTCTGATCACAACGGTATTTTTATGAACGCTCAAGCTGCGTTGATCATGTATATGCCAAATGATATGCAAAGGTGGTAATAAGAAAATTTCATGATGATGTAAATCGTGCTTTATTTCTGATTAAACTCTTAAGTACAATGAAATTTTCCGGGACTTTTAAGCATGTGTTTCTCAGGTTGTTGATTTCCTGCTTGACTGTACTTTGAGGCATGACATCTATTCACTTGCATTTCAAGAAGTGTTTTTACACAAACATTTATGTCATGTATTGGAATTACTTTTTTGGGACCATGTAATGAATGGATTATCAATGCTGTAACCTTATTTTTATTTATATCAAATGTACTTTTAAAATGACTCACGTAGGTCATTCTCTATTATTGTGTGATCTAATCCCATTACGTCACACCCCCGGTGATTATTCTGTTGCGCTGATCTGGGGGTGCTACAATATTCATTCATTTACATGGTTGATTAAACGGACCCTAAATACTAAAAGTGCGTTTTAATTGAAAGAAAACATACTGTTTTCCCATAAAATGTTTTGTACAAAACAAGAAAATTAGAGATTGCGTTCAAATCAATGTTTCCCATCAAATTCTTTACAAAACATAAAATTGGTATGTCTTACTTTAAAAAAGGAAATTACAAAGCATATCTTTTTTGTTTTCCTTGTAACCATTTATTTTCTTGAGAATAGAAAACATTATATTATAAACGCATCTTCTATGATTTGTGGAAAAGTAAGCCCCTTCATTTTTTTTTACAAAGCTAAAAATAAAAGGCAATAATTTATTTGTTTAACTAAACGCACTCTAAAGGTGCGTTTGCTTCATGGGTTTTGGGTTTTAAAAGATAACTAGGTATTTGGTTTGAGGGTATGGGAATGAGAAAATCACTTTCATTCCCATTATAGATGTTTGGTTTGTAGGTTTGGTTATGAAATTACGAGTCAAACCCACAAATATAGACATTTTCTAAACCCACCAAGTAAATTGGGTTTCCAAACCCATTCCCATTTCAATACCATTAGTCATACCCTAATGTAAACCAAACGCCTCCTAAATGTAGTTGTTTGGTTCACTTTCTAAGATTAGGATTCAGGAGTTACACAAAAAAATTTAAGGTTATTTAAAAGTAAATGAGTTGGTTAGGTTTTATGATATTTATGGGACTTAGTTCATCTTTTTACCATTTTTATTTTTTGTAACACTATAATAACATAATTTTAAATAAAACAATTATTCATTTTTATATAAATTAATTATTATTAATTAAATATATTATTTTCACTCTTATATCAAATTCAAATCTAAATCTAAATTCAAATCATAATTTTAAGAGGCATGCTAGGGACACATAAAGTTTACACAAAAAATCCCCACTCACTGACGTGTCAGCGGATCCCACAAAAAACCAATCACCCGTCACCCGTTGACACGTCAGCGAGTGGGGATTTTTTGTGTAAACTTTATGTGGATGTAGCAAATTTCTATTTTTAAATCATTTACAAACCAAACAGACCCTAAACACTCTTAAGGGTGCGTTTGGTACATGGGTTTATAGGGGTTTGGGTTGAAAGACATGTAAAATCACTTGTTTGATTAGTTTGCATAGGCATTTAAAGGTGTCAGTATCCCTTTCTGCGAGGGTTTAAAGAAATACCACCCATATATATGAAGATAGAACTATGAAAGTATAAAGTGGTGGGCCCTCCCTTTTATGGCCACTCGTTTTTATTTTATTTTATTTGATTAGTTTGTTTGTTACCACACATATGATGCTAGAACTATTTTTTCAATATTAAAATAATAATTATTTTATTTTAATTCTTATTCTCAACTTTTAAAACAAACATTTTTTTTATACTTCTTTATCAAATTTTAAACCAAATCCAAATCTAAATCCTAAATCAAATCCAAATCCAAATTCTAAACCAAATTCAAATCCAAACCCACCATCAAACCAAACGGACCCTAAGAGCAGGAGGTACGGTGGTGCCAAACTTGGTGCCAACGAGTTTGGCGCGACGCCAAGTTTGGCGCACCGTTACCTCTGTCGCGCCAAGAGGCCTCGCGCCAAAACTAACAACCCACTTTTTTTTTTTTTTAGCCATTGCATTTAAAAATAGAAGTTGATTTCGAAAGTTTAGAGGTACTTCGTGGTTAAAACTACTAAACTGAAACTTTAGATTAACTGAAAACATGAAATACATAATAACAACTCTGATGGATCCCCAAAAACAACATAAAAACATAAAATACATAATAAAACTACTAAACACTTAAAAAAACGAGTCATCCGAGTCCAAACCATCATCACTTGTTGGCGGAGAATAAAACTCCCCATTAATGTATCGACTCTCCATTATGTCGAAAAAGTTGTCTTGGAGGTACTGAGCCTCCCGTGCTTCTTGCTCACGGCGAGCAGCCTCTTCACGTGCTTTGCATATCTCTGGCGTTTTCTTCATCTTGTTCAAAGCTCACTTAACTTGGGTGGTTTTGAAAATCCACTGTGGATTCCGGTGGACTTGGAACAATTGGGAGCGGGATGTTTTCAAACCCCACCGGAAGACATTTTACGGTGGTGTTGAGTAAACTTCAAACTCTGGCGAGTTGGAAAGTTGGTTTCAAGTGATCAACTTCTCGGGAATTCTGAGAAAAGTCTTTGCGAGATATTCTTTTTGTGTGTGAATTGTGTTATTTGTGTGTCAAACTAATCTTTGGTATGATAGTATATATGGAAAACTTAACCGTTTGAATTTGAATTTAAAATTTAAAATTTGAATTTAACCCTACCCGTTTTTGAATTCGAATTTAACGTTTAAATTTGAATTACCCCGCCCAACAGTACCCGGTATTTTTTGGAATGACGTTATGCATATGTTCAATAATCAGACAACCGATGACCATCGTACAAAAAATTCAATCACGGGTAAATGGACGAGGATTCACGTTTGGGAGATTTTGAAAAATTGCCCAAATTGGGATGTCGAAGATTAATTCTAGTATGTTATGTTTTTAAGTTTATTGTTTTTTTTATTTCTTGTAATGTTTTCTTTTATGAATAAAGTAATTTTAGGATATATTGTTTTTAAATTTTATAAAAAATAAAAATAAAAAATTGAATTTGGCAGAATGCCAAACATTTTAGGTGCCAAACTCAAAATGTTGAAAGCTACTTACCAAACATACCTGTATGAATAATTGGATTTTGAATCTTGAAAAAAGTTGGTAACAAAAAACTAGTGAAAAAATTTGATAATTCTATTTTTTTTCAATCTATCTCTATCCCGCCCAAACGGTCACAAAACACACACACACACACACACTCTCTCTCTCTCTCTCCAATCAACAACATCTCCAGTTTTCCCCAAAATCGATTATTTTAAAACCCTAATTTGATCCATTATGAATCATTACCACATTTACGAAGCAATCGGCCAAGGAAAATACTCCGTATGATTCTTCAAATTTGTTATCGATTTTGTGTGTTTGTTTTGTTTAGATTTAATGTGTGATTTTGAATTTTGTAGACTGTGTATAAAGGAAGGAAGAAGAAAAGTATCGAGTATTTCGCGATTAAGAGTGTCGATAAGTCGCATAAGAGCAAGGTTCTTCAGGAAGTAAGATTTTTGCAGATCTGTTTTTGCTATCTTCATTTTTAACCTGTTTTAGAATTACTGATTAATAGTTGGTGTCCTTGAATAATAAGTTGGACAATAATGATGTGATTGTTATGATAACAGTTTTAGACTAATGATTTTTTTGTTGATGGATTTTTGGTATGTGTTTCTGATACAAATAAAGTGTGCAAGTACAATAATGTTTATAGCTGTTTTGCGTTTTGTGGATTTATCCTCTTATTGGGCCAGCTGAGTAGACACAAGAGGACATTACACAGATTCCGATAGTTTTTTTTAATTGCCTATATTACTTGAAACAAAACTAAAATAAGTATGATATTTAGTACCGGCTACTGTGTAATAGTATATCATATGCCTAATGTGCAACTGTGTCATTCTCCGGAGTGGTTATAATCGTTAGCTTATGTCAATGTCACAAAAGCTTCGCCTGAGTTTACACACACATACATATTCATCATATCCAAATCACGCCTAACTGCTCTTTTTGATGCATATGCGAGTTTGTGAATATGAATGGGAATTAGTTAGAATGACTTGGTATATTCTTTTCATCCAGAAAGATAAAAGATGGGAAGGATGTGGTTCATATACGGATGTTGTTTTGGTCAGGGTTGGGGGTATTTGCATCTAGGTTCACTGCTTTATATATGCTGGTTTTCTGTTTATCTTATACTAACTAGTGTGGAATGTAATGCTTGTTGTGGATATCCCAGCTTTTATGTATTTTCAACTCTTAAAACCTTTTTGTATCGGTATCTTTAAAATTTGGTCTGCAGGTTAGAATTCTTCACTCGTTGGATCATCCTAATGTACTCAAGTTTTATTCCTGGTAAGGCAGTCCCCTGAAATTTGAACTAGTCAATTTTCTCTTATACATTTCTTAAGAGCATCTCCAATGTATGCACTAATTGTACCTTTTTGCACTAAAATAGTGCAAAAGTCCATAAAAACTCCTCCAATTTTAGCTCTAAAACATTGCGCTATTTTAGTGCAATGAATAGTAACCATCAAATTGCACCAAATATAGTGCTACACTATTCATAGGACTAAAAGTACAAACATTTCGCTTTTCATCTTTTACTTTAATTTACTTCCCTATTCATATTCCAATCATTGAATCACATTATTTATATTATTGTCATATATAGAACAACAAAGGATTAAAAATGAATTTTCAAAAATAACCTATTGGTAGTTTCTCGTTATTACCTATAAAATGGGCCTAATATCGATACCTAAAAATGATTTATCATTACTCTATGAACATTGAAAAATGATTTGTAGACCTAAGTAATATGGACTTAAAAAGAGACCTACAAATGTGATTGGTGTATTTAAAAAATGATTGGTGAATATGAGGAGAGAGAAATGGTGTATTTCAAAAATTGATTATGTAAATGGGGTAGGCTTATTTGTATGTCTAATTAGTAGGCCTATTTATCATTACTCTATGACATTTTACTTAATTTTTCAACATTTTCTCTTAAGGGACTTGAACACATAATCTCTTTGTTGTAGACATTGATCTCACATGGATAACGCTAGATCAAAGGCTCATTGCTTTAACTTTTAAAATATAATTTTTACGTATCTAAACTACGAATAATGGTAAGTTAACAATAATAAAGCAAATTAAAATGAACATAAAAGACGGATATTCCATGTTCCTCCTTCTTTTTAGTGGTGGTGAGTTGCAGGTCAGTGCAAAATTTAGTGCACAAATTGGAAAAGCTTTATTTATTTTTTATTTTTTTATGTGTAAGCATATTTCAAATATACTCCCATTTTGCGCTAAAATAGCGCAAAAGGATAGTGCATACACTAGAGGTGCTTCGGAAACTGGAATTATTATGTTAGTTAATATTATTGTCTTAGATGATGGATCCCATAACAGATTCCCATTGAATTATTATATACCTACATTTCACTCCTTTTGGAATAGGTATGAAACTTCTGCTCATTTATGGCTGGTTTTAGAATACTGTGTTGGCGGTGACCTCAGGACATTACTTGAGCAGGTATGTTGAATTTCTTTTCTACTATGCAAGCTAATATTTGTACATATTAACATTATACACAATGGGGTTAGAACATAGGTGGGGCATTACATGTAATGTTCCCACCGGAGGTAGGATATTTTTCTTTAAGAGTCACACATCCATTTAACTTGTTTTGAAGAAATAATTTTGCTTACTTAGAATCACCAGATCAGGATAAGAGATATGATTCTCTTTTCCAGAAGGGTGGTCAGAATGTCTGATGTAGAAGGGGCTGCACCTTAGATAGATAGGTTGAACGTATCGCCGATGTGCTGTGGGGATAACTAATGTCGTATCAAACAGATTGGGGTGATGTCCATTACTAAACAGCAACTAAGATCACCTGGAGGCGTGTAGGTGATAGATACCGTGATACACAATGATGTTTGGCGATTGATTTTTGTTGAACCAATTAGGTTTTAATTGTCTTAAACCGTTTGATGATGAATGTTATTTTCATTTAGATCTATGATAATTTTAGGTTCAGTTTGAAAGTTATGGTTGTATTTACATCTATTTTTTCGAGTATACTGCTTTTTAAAAAAGTAAAATTGGTAAACGTGGAGGGCCAAAAATGAATTCAACATGTAAGTTACTATTGTTTCCTCTTTCAAACAACACACATATGATAGAAATGTGACCTACATAGCAATGTCTTTTAAGGTGTTACTGTGGATGAAAATCGTGCAAAAAGTAAGAATTGTAGACTAAGTCTGTTATAGATTTTAAAAAAAGAAAACAAATCAAGTAAGAAGGCATCTTCTGTCATACAATCAAATAGAAATTCTGGACTATAGCTGTCTGACATCATGTGTCAAACAATTGAATAAAACAGAAAAAAGAAAAAGAGAAAGAAAACAAAGAAACTCAACAATGACTTAATCAAGTTTCGGATGAAAGTTCCATTGTCATGCTGGTTACTAGAAGTTTTCATATTTTTACTACATCCAGTTTAAATCTATCTTTTTCTATGCTATAATGCTTATTCATATCTCAACATGCTATGTTCCTATGACACAATATATTTTTTGACTAAGCTGCAGGATAGTAGACTTCCGGAAGATTCAGTACATGATCTTGCACGGGATCTTGTAAGAGGTTTGCGGTAAAAGACTTTCTAGCCTTCATATATGCATTTTTTAGTAGATGGGTGTAAACTTCATATCATCTGACTCTATTCTTAAAATGTCCGACTTCCTCAGTTTTTTACACTCAAAGGGAATTATCTACTGTGACTTGAAACCCTCAAACATCTTACTGGATGAAAATGGCCGTACAAAGGTATATTTCTCTAAATTTATGATCTTCTGATTAGTTATTTTATACTAACATTGTTTATTTGCTTATACTCTCAGCTATGTGATTTTGGGTTATCAAGAAAATTGAGTGATATATCTAAAACGCCTTCTTCTCTGGTGGGTTTTCTGACCGAACGGCACTACGTGTTTTCATTTTGTCTTTTCTAGCTTGGTTTGGGTAACTGGTCAAACGGGTCTGGGCCAGGTTGACCTGAAACACTTATTGTCCATACAGATTGAACTTTAATAACTTTTATGTGTCCCAAATATTATTACATAGTCTATCATATTTGGATAGTAATATAAATATTTTTGAAAAACATTAATAAAGAGGTTTAATGCATCAAGAAAACACATTTGGGAGACTCTCAACCTGCTTCTCTTTTAGCTATTTTTTGTTTGACCTGTTAGAGATAAAATGTAAGCCAAATCGACGCATTTAATACGTAACTGAGTCAAATTCGCCAGTCTAAATGATAGAGATAACTAACTTGATGGTTTATAATCTAATTACCGTTTGTTAATATTGTTCAGTTACCACAAGCGAAACGCGGAACTCCATGTTACATGGCTCCTGAGTTGTTTCATGATGGCGGAGTTCATTCTTATGCTTCTGATTTCTGGGCTCTTGGTTGCGTGCTCTATGAATGCTATGCTGGCAGACCCCCATTTGTTGGAAAAGAATTTACACAATTAGTAAAATCAATTCTTACTGATCCAACCCCATCTCTTCCGGGAAATCCTAGCCGTTCATTTGCTAATCTTGTCAGTTCTCTCTTAATTAAAGATCCATCAGAAAGAATCCAATGGTCAGAAGTTTGTAGTCATGCCTACTGGAACACTAAGCTTTCTCCACTCCCCTTGCCTCCTCAGCCTGCTTTTGATAACATGATTGAACTTTGTTATAAACCATGCCTTACAGAACACAATGGTGATAAGCAGAACAAGACACCACCAAGAAACCGTGATAATTTGAAAGGCACGGTGGGGTCTAATGAGGGTTCTAATTATAATACTCCTAGTAGAGGTGTATCTGGTGGTAGAAAGATTCAGTCAAAGGGTTCTGGTAATACAAAGGGTGTGAATCTGCTAAGGCTATCAAGGATAGCAAAGTCAAACTTACAGAGGGAGAATGAAAAAGAGAATTACCGGAGGCCGTTGCCAAATAATTCTGAAAATGATACTGATGTTAAGATTGAAAACACCGACATGGAGCTAGATTTTAATGAGAACAATGACGATGATTCACCAGATGAGCCTGAAATGGCGACACCTGCACATACTGTTGACCATAATTCATCAATTCCTGATCAGGAAGAGGTGTCTCCCATGGTCAACACTCCAGTCACAGATGATTCTCGAAGAACTGATCATGAATCTTCTTTGAATTATGCTGAAGTGCCGGCTACCCCACCATCCGCCTCACCGAACCAGAAGACGAAAAAAGTTATAGATAATTCAGACGGTGGTGATGGCATTGACTCTTCCAAGTCCACCCCTAACCTGTCAACAGTCCTTTGGCATTCATCTGATCTTTCAGTGAGGCCCGTGATGCCAAGCAAAAAGTCAGACAAAGGCTCAGAACTGTTGCCTTCTCTTCCTTTTGAGGCAATTCCTGCATCAGATTTTGTGAAAATACCCAAGGACCAGTTGGATGTACTCACAAAATGCATCATAAACATTTTAAATGGAAATACCACAATCGGTGAGAAGCAGAATGCTGTCAGATATCTTGAGATTTTAAGCTGTAACGTTGACGCAGCAAATATTTTGACCAACGGTCAAATAATGCCGGTTTTGGTCAAAATGCTTAGACAGTCAAAGGCTTCAGCTTTGAGGGTTCAACTTGCTTCACTTCTTGGGTTGTTGATACGACATTCTACTTTCATCAATGATGATCTGGCAAATTCAGGAATATTGGGTTCATTGAATGAAGGTTTGGTGGACAGACAAGAAAAAGTGAGAAGGTTCTCAATGGCGGCTTTGGGGGAGTTGTTATTTTATATATCTACTCAAAATGACCAATCAAAAGCAAACAATCCACCAGAAAGTCCTTCCAAGGAAAGCAAGATTTCATCAGGATGGCAGGTCAGCTTTCACCACAATTGTTATGATCTTTGTTTACAGATAGATTATCGAACTTTTGTTTTGTATTCAATACGATTTTGGATGATCTGAAGCATGAAATATGTCATAAGAGTTAGGACAATTCTAACATTTTTGTGGTTAAATAAGTCAATTAGCGTGTTTCTATTAATAAATGGGTGGATGTAGCTATTTTGATCCATTCACATACAAATGTGTCGATTTGGGCTATACTTGATCACAACTACTTAAACGGCTACACTTTTAAAATTTATCTCAAATTAAAATGGTTCAAATGGGCTGAAAGTTGCCCAAGGTGTTGTATAAGGCTTAAAACTTTAGTTGCTATTTTAACAATATAGTTTTATTATGTCTTATATAATGCATTATTTGTACATAAGATTCGAAAAAGGTGTTGATGGGCTGGTCCAACCCGTGTAGACCCATGATACAACATGCCCGACCTACTGTTTTTTCCGCCTCTATCAATGGGTCTTACTCTTACTTGGAGATATGTAAATTTAGCTGAAAAAGAAACACATTAAACTGTTTAGAGTCACTGAAAGTATACTTAATTGCTTACAACATGCTATGTTGTTTTATTGAAAAATGAATAAATCATTACCTTTATGATATTATTTTGAAGTTAAAATCGGACCAAGAAATGTGTTGGCTGTTCAACCAAACCCTGATTCCTTCTGCTAAAGAAATCTTATTATTTTTCCAAACATATAGTGTGTCAACAATCATCAAAAAGAATTACTGAAAGTACATCTTTTCAGTAATTATCTTATTAGATTGAATATAATAATTTATGAGGTTCTATGTATTAAACACTTTGGGTGACTTTTGACCTGTTTGAGAACAATATCCCAGTGCACTTGTTAACAAGTAAGTCACAACAGCCATATTTACAAGCCGCTTTTTTGCCACTTAAATGGTTTAGAATCTGAAAGCTTAAGACGTGTGATTTCTCCAAATTACCTTTCACTGAATTAACTTTACTACTGATGAAGCAGGTTCCAAATACATTGATTTCACTGGTGATGTCACTTTTAAGGAAGGGTGAAGATGACATAACTCAACTGTATGCCCTAAGAACAATAGAAAACATCTCTAGTCAAGGAGGACAGTGGGCTACTCGTTTTACCAGTCAAGATGTTATCAACAATCTGTGCTACATATTTCGAGCCCCTGGAAAACAGGAAACGATAAGACTCACAGCCGGTTCATGTTTGGTCCGTTTGTCCCGTTTCAACCCTCCCACCATCCATCAAGTAATGGAAAAACTCACATTTAAAGAAATGGCCACATCCATTTCAAAATCAACCCCTCGTGAACAACAAATATGTTTAAACCTTCTAAACATGGCCATGCTTGGAAGCAATCTTTTTACAAACATAGGACGCCACTTGTTACCCTTAATAGAAGATAAAAGTTTAGTCCCGAACTTGATATCACTTATTGAACAAGGGGGCGAAGTTTTGAGAGGAAAAACACTCATTTTTGTGACGTTGCTCTGTAAGAATCGAAAACGATGGCTTGCACATTTTTTCTTTAATATGAAATTATTAACAAGTGTGGACAGGCTTGTCAAGGAGAAGGGTGTTTATTTGCAGCAATGTTTAGAGGCGTTTTTGTATGGTATTGTGTCTATTATTCCGGGGTTATTGGAGACTATGATTGTTGATATTCAACAATTGTCTGGTGGAAAACGGATACAAGTTGGTGGTTTAACACCGGGTAGAGGTGCTGGTTTGAAGACTAATTTGCAACTTTTTCCTGTTGTTCTTAATCTTCTTGGAAGTTCGTCATTTAAACGCAGGGTGGTTAGCTCTCAGGTGCTTCAGCAATTAAAAGTTTTAATCAAATTGGTTGAGTCCCCATTTCAGGTATTTAATTACGAGTAATTGTTTTGCTAATAATGTCTTTTGTTAATATTTTGCAGCAGTGACGAGTTGAATATTTTTAGCTGGTGTTTCTTTAGTCATTAAGGGGGTGTTTGAATGTGCATTTTGAGTTGATGCGGAGCAAGTTAAATAATCAAAATTAGATAGATAACCAACTGTACTAATAGATAACCGATGTTTGAGCATTTGAGGTCTTCTAAATAGAATTAAGCAAGTCATGAAGTAGCTTCTCTTTTCCGAGGACATGACCTCAGATAGGAATGCATGGAAAGATAGGATTAGAATTTGCGGGTAGTTGACCTAGGTTGTTTGAGGATAGTCTCCCTTTTGGCGTTAGGGCCCTTTAGCTTGTTCCCTTTTGTCTTTTGGCTTTGCCTTAGCTCTAGGCCACTTTGCGTTGTTTGCTTTGTTTCTTTGTTGCTGTCTTTGGCCTTGGTCTTGTTTGCCTGTTGCGGTGTTCCCTTTATTTGTTTTCGTGCTTTTGGCGCTAGGGCCCCTTAGCTTGCTCCCTTTAGGCTTTTGGCTTTGCCTTACCTCTAGGCCCCCTTTGCATTGCATGCTTAGTTTTCTTTGTTGCTGTCTTTGACCTTGGTCTTGTTTGCCTGTTGCGGTGTTCCCTTTCTTTGTATTCTTTTAATTGCTTTTCCTTGTTTCTGTGTGCTGTATCTGCTCTCTTTCGTACTTTCTCTTTTTGTATACTCGCACCGCACACACTTGCCAGAGGTCTCCCTGGAAGCAGTCTCCTTACTTTCGGGTTTATCCTGAGGGTAGGGGTAGGATCTGTCTACATTCTACCTCCCCCTTACCCCACCCCTGCAGGATTGGGTATATTGTTGTGGTTGCTGTTGTTGTAAATGGTTTTGTCTGCAGCTCACTAACAGTTTCTTGCAAACTCTGACATTTGCAATATTTGTTCCTCCTACAATAACATAAATGGCTTGCCGAAAAAAAATTAGATTTTTTTTTGGATTTCAGGGAAGTGTAGATTCTCAGATAGTCTTTCGAAAATCATATTTGAATTTCTGACATTTGCAAACTCTGAATTGGTCCTCCTGCAGGATTGGGTATATTGTTGTGGTTGCTGTTGTTGTAAATGGTTTTGTCTGCAGCTCACTAACAGTTTCTTGCAAACTCTGACATTTGCAATATTTGTTCCTCCTACAATAACATAAATGGCTTGCCGAAAAAAAAATTAGATTTTTTTTGGATTTCAGGGAAGTGTAGATTCTCAGATAGTCTTTCGAAAATCATATTTGAATTTCGACATGTTATCTGAATTGGTCTATTTTTACAAACCATAACTAATGCAATTTTGTCTTTTCTGCATAAGACAATATTTATCTGCAAACAAGTCAAGATTTTTCATTGGATTTCAGGGGAGAGATGATTTTCAGCTAACCCTTTTACGGATTCTCGAGACAATCACAGAAGAACCATCTGTAATTGAGGAAAACCACACAACTTTTGTAAGTGAAATACTTCCAAGTCTGTCTGTTCTTTGCAAAGGAAGCAAAGACGGCGATGCAAGATTTTTGTGCTTAAAGATATGGTTTGAGGTAGTAGTTAATATGTTAAATGAAGCACCAGAGGATGAGGGAAGACGAAAGGACCTAAAATTAATATGTCACGATAATTTTGTTCCTATGTATCCAATGCTTATGGAGGATGAAGATCCTACTCCCATATATGCACAAAAACTACATCAAATGCTGGTGGAGTTTGATATTATCGTACAACAATAAGTTTTGTTATTTTTTGGATGTGATCCAAATGTATTCATGGTCTGTCTCTGTATGTTATACACTCATTGTTTCATCAACAGAAAGAAACTATGGTTATGTTGATTTGAATGGTGCCTTTAGTTGCTGTTTTAGAGCAAATCTATTAACTTTACCACTTTATTTCTAATGTGCCCAATTTAGTATGGTGGTTGGAATGTGTGGGGTAAAACGGGTCATTTTCAATGTGGGTCAAAATAGGCCGGTTTGGAATGTTAGTTTAAAAATAGGGGGAATTACATACATCTCCACATACACACCAATATTTACATATTTTTTCAAATACAAGTTTTTAATGCATGATGTACAAGCCTATTAAAGCAAGGTTTAGGGAAATATGTAAATAGTGATGTGTATGTGGGGATGTATGTAAATGCCCCAAAATTAAAAATATGATGATAATGAATGATCCAAATTAGATTTTTATTAAGCTTAGTAACTTTTTTCTTTACTTGATGGATGTTTGAAACTTAATAGGCTGGTTTGAAACCCCCAAAATTAAAAATATGATGATAATGAATGATCCAAATTAGATTTTTATTAAGCTTAGTAACTTTTTTCTTTACTTGATTGATGTTTGAAACTTAAAGCTTTTACGGTCTTTGTTTGGTTGGGGTTTTGGAGATAGGTATATTGGTTATGAAGCTCTAACCCTAAATCCTAAAAAGGTCTGATTGTTTTTTAGGTTTGGTCTAAAAGAATGGTTTGAAACCGTCGGACATAAACTCCTCACAACATACTATCTACAAGCTACAGCCTAAAAGTTGTGGTTAAGATGCTTTGTTTTACTACAATTTGTTTTAATAATATAATTCATTCAATCACAATCAAACATTGATTGTGTATGCATTATTTTTAGGATTTACTTCACTTTTTTCAAGAATATCATCTAATTAGAATCATTTAAAGTGGTGTTGCAATGAAAATTGTTTACTTAACGCCTTAACCACAACCCATGTTAACAAAACTTTAAAATTTAAGTTAAATTATGATACAAGTATCTTTTAACATTAATAAAGCATTTCTTTATATATTTATTTCAAACATATACTCATCACCGTTAATGAACTAAATGGACCATTAACGAACTAAATGGACCCTAAATACATTTTGAGTAGCGTCAAATGGTTTGGTTCACTTATTTCAATTAAATTGTGTGACATGTCAATATGTCATAATGAGTTAATGGGTGATCTTTAATATGTGCTTTAGTATTTGTTTAATCATTCTATATATTTTAATTATTAGGAGTAATTAATGCATTAAATATGATATAAAGACTTACATTATAATATTGTAAATTGTAAGTCGTAAGATTACACATTATGAAGAACCTTTAACTTGTTTGACTAGTTTCTTTAAGGTATGAGATAATAGTTATTGTATTGTAAGCATAGTTGATATCATTATCTTCAGGTATCATGAATTTATGAAATTTTTGAGGACTTTGGACGAAATCTGTTAATGAAATCTTTCGATAAGGGATGTTATATATAAAGTGTCATCGTTTTTAATATATGAGGAGAGTTATTTTACATACCAAATTTTTTTCACATGGGACTCATCTCTACCATCCATTTAAAAATAAATCAATGGTTGAGATTAAAAGCATTTTATTATTTCACATATTTTTTATAATTTAAATATCTCTTAAACCGTTAATCGTTAAGCGAAAATATTTACACCGTCGCGACGAACATTTAATTATCTTTCTATAGATGGACACTTTGATATATTTTCGAAAAAAGAAAAAAATTCGTTTTTTCACGTTTTTTCGTCTTTTTTTCGTTTTTTTACGTTACTGAAATTTGCATGAAAAAAATCATGTATGATTAAACACTAAAATGAATATCACACGTGATATTAGTGTTAAATCATATATGATATGTAATATCATATGTGATATGATATGTATATCATATGTGATTTTACACCAATATCACATGTGATATTACATATCATATATGATTTAACACTAATATCACATGTGATATTCAAATTAGTGTTTTATCATATATGATTTTAATGCAAATTTCAGTAACATAAAAAAAACGAATAACTTAAAAAAAAAAACGTGAAAAATACGAAATTTTTTTTTGTCGAAAGTATATCAAAGTGCCTATCTATAAAATTTTCGATTAACGGTTTGAAAGATATTAATATTTGAAAAAAAATGATGAAAGTGGGTTTTTTAAATTATTTGGATTAATCTCATCCATTAGATCAAATAAAAATGGATGGTTGAGATTGATCCCTTGGTATGTAAATCTTACTACCTCCGTCCCATAATAATTGTCTACTTTGATTTTTTTAAGTCTTTTTTATTTGACTTTGATCATAAATATTTTTATTTGTGTTATATAATACTTGATAAAAAATATATGAATAGATTGAGTTTTAAATGTATTTTCATTTGGTATAATTTTCATCAAGTATTATATAACACAAATAAAAATATTAATGGTCAAAGTTGAACAAGAAAGAATCAAAAAATTCAAAGTGGACAATTATTATGGGACGGAGGGAGTAATATATAATGCAATTAATTATCTAAACGTTCTAACATATTACTCATTTAAAATATTTTCTCATTTAAATATTTTTTTCTTCGTGAAAAATATATACATGCATATAATTATTAACGGGACCAATTTTGAGGCCCTGAGCAGTCGCTCACCTTGCATACCCACAAAGACGACTCTGATTATCTTACTTCAGTATGTTTTGATGTGTAGTTACATTGTGAAGAAAACATGTGGGCATTGCATAACATCGTTTTGTAAGTTTAAATTGTTACAACTTTCAATGGTAATACTTGCGAGTTATAAATTTTGTCTTGTAAAGTTTTATGCAAAGCCTTTTGTTCCAAGAGAAATAATTATCAATTAGAGAAGCACGCGTAAAGGGTAAAATACTTGTCAAAACTGTTAATTGTAACATTCGTATAACCATCATTTTTCGGGAAAAAGGGCCATTAAACCATGTAACATAATTACTTACCTCGTCATAGGTTAAAATTTTATTGTAAAATACTCAAAATAACTCATTAGTTTGTAATGACTTGAAACTAAAGGATTGGTAGTCCTTCATGTGATAGTTGTTGGGATTTTAGATCTAGTTAACCAGTAACCTCTACGAGTACGCAGCGGATAATGGATCTAGTTGATACAATTATGTTAACATGTAATTAATAAACACATAATTAATACATTATTAATTAATTAAAAGGGAATAAAGAAGGCTAACCTTGCTTGGCAATTGGACTCTAGTAACGGAACAAGAAATCCTACGAAAGCTTTAAGTATCTAAAATAGATACCTCGAAGAGTATCACACACAAACCCGATTCACATATACGTTCGATTGTCGCTAGTCGAGAACGTAAACTTATAAAACCAAGTCAACAACCTTGACCACTTGAATCAGTACCACGAATCAGAATACCACCTGGAACTAGTCACCTTCTGTCCAAGATAACCAAGCTAGAAAAATAGCTTTTAAAGTATTACCCGATATCCGATAAATCGATCCGATATCCTGCCTTCTTTGTCCGAGATAATAACCCACAAACAGAAGCAGTTTTACTTCTTGTTACTGCTGCTTATGTCGACTAGGAAACAAGTAACACAGTAGCTAAAAACCTAGTCTAAACACTTGTCAAGATTACAAGTTTAGAACTTAACTAAAATCAAAACCCTTAATCGTTTTAATGAAGTAAACGACCAAGAGCAGGAGAAGCAGGAAAACAATTTGATTTTAGGGTTAGAATAAGTATGTTATGCATGCGTTTATGTGAAGGGTGTATTTGCTTATATAGTTGAGCAACCCTACTCCTAGAAGGAGTCTTATTCTTGGTCAACAAGTCACAAGCAAACCCAACCCATGCACTCCTATTGTACCCGATCAGTATGGATCATTCAAGGCCCAAGGCTCCATCTCAACGACCCACAACATAAGCTGAAACAGCCCACGGGTCATATATGTGATCGGGTCATCCTCATGCATAACGGGTAACGTATAATTCAAGTATAAGTTAACGTTCAACACGTATACTCGTGTTTATCGCGTGTGCCCCCATCGGCTCATACACGTTTAGTTGCTTTGTCGTGTTTTAAGACTCCCACAAACCAACAGATCCCACTTGGGAGTTGGTGTGTCGAATAACACACAAAACTAACGACGGAAACGCCTAGCATACGCTCTCACTCGCTTTTTAACTAAAAGTGTATGAGAGAATAGTTTCGTAAAAGTTTCTCAGTAGCATGGTCATTCAATGTCTTGCTCTAATCATCATTTGTTATAGATACCGTTAAACCATGGATTATGGATCTCAAATCATTCCATATAGTTTAACCATTTAGAATTTCGTTATAGATTTTAATTCAGATATACCAAATGTAATCAAGGATCATCTTGTATTACCCTTTGGGTCCGGCCCAGTTATCGATTAAATGCGGAGAGCGCCATGGTATCTTTCTGAACATATCAAGTGGAGTAACAAATCCTTTATTGACTACAAGTGTTGTGGATGTTGCTTCACATCACTCCGAAATATAGCTTTTATGACTACCTTGTTCAGATAGCGTTTTGCGTATACTTACAAAAAGTGATATCCACACATAACAGAACTTGCTTGCATCTCAAGTCTAAGGATGAAGATAACAAACCATTTTCAATATTTTACTTATGACAAGGATCCAAAAGTAAATGTTTGAAAGTTGGGGAATCCAATATGCATCTCTAGTGAATACATATGAGTTTGGTGGGAACAATCCGAATCCTCGTTAGAATTATAACCAACACTCACATTTGCCTTACATAACAATATTCCCATATTGTTAACCGACAATGGACATATCTAGAATAATAAAATTATTCAAGGATTAAACATGCAAATATAGGATAACAATTATTATATGAATGAATAACAAATACCAAGTATCTTTATTCATCAAAAAGTAAAAATTGTTTTTCAATCCCAATTATCCAAATACTAAAACTGATATACATGAAACTTATTTAGTAAGTTGAAGTCTAATGTTTCCAACATTCTCAACCTTTCTTTTACAAGAAAAACTAAATAGTTATCTGAGTAAACTTTCCGAATACTTATTTCAAATATCACATATAGTGAGTGATCTGAAATATAAGATGAGTGTCTTATGTCATATGCTCATACTATTGCAAGAATTATAGTATGGAGATGTTGTCTTACCTTGCATGAGGTAGTAAAAGTCAACAACATACTGACAGTCATCTTTACAGTTTCTAAAAGTGTAAAGTATTCTCATTCATTAATGTGTAATGCAACAGTGCTCTATGTTGAGCATAGCTAGTTAGCAGATTTTTCATAAATGATAAAATCCTACTACAACTAGTATTAATAATCCTCTAGCATCATTTGTACTTATACAACACTATGCTTTATAACTCGTAAACATTTATAAAAATAATAATCTAAACACTCTCAATTAGATATTGTTGTTGTCAGCTCATTTTGTTCTTGTACAAAAGCAACAACTAGTCTTATACACAATATAATATATACATGATAAATCCTTAGTTTAAAAACACAAGGTTTCCATCTATGTAAATTATTCCAAGTGAAATATATCATTGAAGACTTGCTTGAATAATATATTGCATTTGTGTTAGACTTTATTTTCCGCATTTGTTTATTCCAGTTAAACATTTATTCCAAGGTTGTTTGTTTTATTCCCTAAATTCCAAGTGAAGTTTTATTCCAAGCTTAAAGATCAATATCTAGCTTAAATAGAATAATATCTTCAACATGTAAATTTTAAGGATAAACACAATGCTCCCACTCAATGTCAGATGTACTCAAGAGTTATCTTAATTCAACCAGAATCATATTGTAATTAATTTCAAGATCTCAGCTCCTAGATGCATGATACAATCCAAAATATGGATTGCTCAAATTTTGTATACTACATAAAGATAATATAGATTCATAACCCTTTTGATTACACACCGTCCTCGCAAAAGGTAATCATAAAGAAAGAGTTATAAAATCTAATTGTCATATTCAACATACAAATCACATGTATGACCATTAAATATCTTTATATAATTATTGCATGTATTATATAAGAAAATTTAATCACAGTCAATTACTTAAGTATGATTAAAAATTTCTTATTAAATGCCAAACATTAATGTGTACACAATTTTGTCCTTGTGAGTCATTCTTCAAAAGAAACTCATACCAACCTCATAGGTTAACTGTTAGGCGAAATAACAATCAAGCTCAAAACTCGATTTGCCTTTTAAGGACTACATTTTATCATTCATAGTACTAAAACATTTATCAGATTCAAGATGTGATAATGTTCTAGTAGTTAGCTTATTTACAATAATCTTCTAACTTATATCCCTCAGCATTGATATAAAATATCACTCAAGTGATGAGACATCCTTTCGAATTTATGAATGAGAGTAATCATTATAATTCGGTCAACATTTTCATGTTTAACCTTGGTATGACATTAATAAGCAGATTTTAGAAGGTTAAGTATTTTGTTCTCAGAAACTTTGAAATATGTATATACTCCCACTTACTTTTGTAAGCAGAGACAATTCTCTAAATACTAAGTATTTAAGCAACAATAAATTGTTCCTTATGGAGAACCACAAAATACATTTTAAGTTCTCATCTCAAGATTTGTTAATAAAATGCTTCATAAGATTTTAACAAATTCAGAACTTAAAGCAAGACATGATGGAATTCCTTCCAACAACTCAAATTAGGGTTTATAGAAAAACTCTAATTTAGTATCACTCTTTAACCAAAAGTTCTAGCAATAGTTTTGTGTTTCGTCAAGCTAGGAAGAACACCAAAACTACAATCTTCAAGCTAGGAAGTGTAGAAAAATCAAAAATCCAAAAGGATTTAGGATTCAATTGGTTTGAGTGGTAAAACTTCAAATCCCTAATGAATTAGGGTTTGCAGTTATGGGTTGTCTTGAATACCTTCTAGGTTTGAACTATATTGAGTGTATTCATGACACACGCAATTTCTAACCTTGATATGTTTTGGAGGTAGAGCAATTAAAGCTATCATGAACCAAACAATATGAATAAGGTTTGATCCAACACATTAGACATACCATAATGAAGTGGTATCCTATGAGTTATTAGAATTGTGAAACTGTATCAGAATTCTATAGATAACTTAATTCTCTTTGGACCAAATACTTGTCAATTGGGTCAAGCCAAATTGCATATAAAGTATTTATGAACCAAGTGCATGCTATAATGTATATTCATTGAATAATACAAGAACCTTATGTTCACGTGTTCACAAGAAGATAGAACTGTTCAAGGATTATATGTTCATGTGTTAACAAGAAAACAGAACATTTCAATAATACATTATAAGTCTTTGAATAATTCAAAGGCCTTATGTTTATGTGTTAACTAGAAGACATAACACTTTTACTATACATACTTTATGTTATAAGTCATTGACAAATTCAAGGACTTTATAATTATGTCTTAACATGTAAGCATAATTATACTAACAAAAGTAATCATGAACGCAAACTGCTGAGTTCTATAGTAATTTCAAGTTAATTATATACTTCAGAAATATGATCATTATCATATAACCATAATTACGTTGACTAAAATATGTAGTCAAATGTTGAAGTATCTTTACACTATATCATGACATTTGAATTTAGTAGGGCAACAAACATCTAGCGTGTTCAAGTCCTAGTAGAATCATTATTAGAATGTAGTAGGGCAATAAACATCTCATGTGTTTAAGTCCTAGTAGAATTCTTATTTACATGTAGTAGGGCATTAAACATATAACGTGTTTAAGTCCTAGTAGATTTATTAGTTTTCTTACCTTGCGGTCAAGAGATACCAATAATCTTGTTGTTTCTTGCACACATTTTGAGATTTCTCCCACTTGTGTAAGGTACAACATCATATTATGAAAACAAACAACACGTGATTGATTGTTCAAACGATATGATAATGTCATAGATATCATAAGTAGTTTTAGAACCATAACCTTTAATAAGGAATTGTGGATTATTATTCTATAGATAACACTTCAGGAAGCGACAGCAGGAAGGCAACGAGTTATCTAATAAAATAAAATGCAATTTTCCTTTAAGCAATGGTTTTTCATATTCGGAAAGTAATAGATTATTTTAAAGCTAGTTTGAAATGATATGGGTGACTAACAGGAAATAAATCCCGTAGCTCCCACTGAAATTGACAACATTACATGAATGATGTTTCAGTAATAAAATGCAACTGCTCCCACTGGATTTGTCAACATTGTAAGTGTTACATTTACAGTAGAAAGCATATAGCAGTTTTATATACTTTCCTATTCTCTTCAATTTCCTACGAGTAGCATGTACTTAGGTATTGAGCAGAGTATATGAAGTTCTACTTATGTAGACAATTGACTAGCCATTCTATTATTCAATTAACTTGAATCTTTAGCATGCAATTCTTCCTTTATCGTCTACAAAGCCCCAAGGGTAATTAGCACTTTAGGAATAATAAGAGTTCAAGAAGATTACCTAGCAAATATGCTAGTAATTCCTTTACTCTTTGCGGTTTAAACTCATACATCGTGAAAAGTGCAGGATGTTATTTATTTTGGTAGCTCTAAACACAATGTTTCCAGTTACACAAAATATTCTATCTTTCAATTAACTCTAGACCACGAAAAGGGTAATGAAAGATCATTAATAAGTTTACCAATTAGTAATCCTATCTTTGTTTGTCAGCTAAGGAGAAAAGATAGGTATAAGTCTCACTCTTCTTACTAGGAAAAGAGACTAAGTTTGTCTTTCAAAGAAAAACAAATTTTTTTACGAATTATGTTGCAATAACACAATTAATCAGAACATAAAAAGTTCAAATCTAGTATTTTCGATAATTACATTCTTAGAAGAATTAACTACCCAATTAATTACTAATTAAGACTAAGATCCATCTTGCAACCCCACTTAATTACCATAGGTCTGACCAGTGTGTAAAAAAATAGGACAAGAGGTAAGCGACGGGCGTTAATTGCATAATGCAACTCTTAGATTTATGAGACTGTTTAAGGCATTAGTATCAAGTAATAATGTCAAAAGCATGTTTAGTTCTCATCTTATGCCTCGGGTCCGAGGTCTGACCAGGTTAACTCGATATAAGTCGACCAAGTATGAACGTGTAAAAATAACCGAGGTCGACCAGGAGAAATAATTACCATAGGTTGGAAAGGCCCTTAGGTCTGACCAGAGAAGTCAATCCAAGTGCACGTGTCCATAGTTGGGTGGCATAGACTTAATATTAACAAATAGGTATGCACACATAAATGTGGTAAAAGTCGTGTACAAAGAAGCATACAAAACAACTTTGTAACACTAATTTTAAAAACTTTGGTAATGACACTGTAGTGATCATCATGGTTCACGGTAGCTCCAATCGAACGCACAAGGAGGCAGAGGACCGGTGTAAGCGAAGCATAACCTTAGACATCCTTTCAGGCGCATTGTGCGCACTTCTTTAAACCCCCTTTTGAGTTTGTTCTAGTGGGTGAGCCGTATATCCCAAGTGTCCATAGCGTCAAGTTTTTAAATTCTTGAAAACGTGTTTCATATTTTAGGTCACTTTATTTTACAAAAACAATTTTCCACGAATCAAATAGCAGGTCACAATGAGCATGATATTTAGGCGTGTAAATAAAGACCAATATTAATGTTATGGTTACGATATGTATTATTCCATATTGCATACAATTAGGTGTCAAAGCAAGTAATAATGCACATATAGGAATCACAAACATACAAGCATAAACATCAATATAAATAACCACATATTGTTCCGAGTCCTCTTGCAAGTCTTCCCCAAACGGAGAACCACAAGACCGTCACTAGGATGCAGTACCTAGATCGCCCCATACATCACTTAGAAAAGCAATTGAGTGGGTCTTGTGGCCCGAAAAACACATAAAGCATGACAATCCCAATTAACAAGTAATTACGCAATATATGTATTTAAATCAATATGTAATTCTAATTATCACAATAATTCTAATTAACAATTAATCAATACAAATTAACTTTTAATTCTAATTAGCAAGTAATTTTAATTTAACATGTAATTCTAAATTAACATTTTAATTTTAATTAACAAGGTAATTATAATTCACATGTAAATTAAATTCTAATTAACAAATTAATTCTAATTATCAATATAATTTTAATTTGTGTGTGACTAGTTATTATTTATTAAAATTTGATAAGTATTGCATGTAATTGTCAAAATTAAAATAAAACAAAATAACTAAACTAGGTTTCATGCAGCCCTTTTAAAACATGTTTATTAATATCAGAAACGTGTAACCCATAATCGCAAAAACGAATTGACTCGTGATGCCACTGTTGGGATTTTAGATCTAGTTAACCAGTAACCTCTACGAGTACGCAGCGGATAATGGATCTAGTTGATACAATTATGTTAACACGTAATTAATAAACACATAATTAATTAAAAGGGAATAAAGAAGGCTAACCTTGCTTGGCAATTGGACTCTAGTAACGGAACAAGAAATCTTACGAAACCTTTAAGTATCTAAAATAGATACCTCGAAGAGTATCACACACAAACCCGATTCACGTATACGTTCGATTGTCGCTAGTCGAGAACGTAAACTTATAAAACCAAGTCAACAACCTTGACCACTTGAATCAATACCACGAATCAGAATACCACCTGGAACTAGTCACCTTCTGTCCAAGATAACCAAGCTAGAAAAACAGCTTTTAAAGTATTACCCGATATCCGATAAATCGATCTGATATCCTGCCTTCTTTGTCCGAGATGATAACCCACAAACAGAAGCAGTTTTACTTCTTGTTACTGCTGCTTATGTCGACTAGGAAACAAGTAACACAGTAGCTAAAAACCTAGTCTAAACACTTGTCAAGATTACAAGTTTAGAACTTAACTAAAATCAAAACCCATAATCGATTTAATGAAGTAAACGACCAAGAGCAGGAGAAGCAGAAAAACAATTTGATTTTAGGGTTAGAAGAAGTATGTTATGCATGCGTTTATGTGAAGGGTGTATTTGCTTATATAGTTGAGCAACCCTACTCCTAGAAGGAGTCTTATTCTTGGTCAACAAGTCACAAGCAAACCCAACCCATGCACTCCTATTGTACCCGATCAGTATGGATCATTCAAGGCCAAAGGCTCCATCTCAACGACCCACAACATAAGCCGAAACAGCCCATGGGTCATATATGTGATCGGGTCATCCTCATGCATAACGGGTAACGTATAATTCAAGTATAAGTTAACGTTCAACACGTATACTCGTGTTTATCGCGTGTGCCCCCATCGGCTCATACACGTTTAGTTGCTTTGTCGTGTTTTAAGACTCCCACAAACCAACAATAGTCACTGTTTGTGGGTTTTCAAAATTGTTATATGCTCATTCGACGACTCATGGATGATGAATGAAGAATTTGGATCCAATATACTAAAGCTTCATTGAGTTGCATTAGGAGCGTCCTAAACCAAACTTGAACCTGGTAATTTGGTTTTCTACTTTGAAAGAGTATACATAAAGAAGGAAAACGACTGAGAGGTAAAAATGTGATTAATTATATGGCTAAATAGATGTGACAATAATTTATTAGTTTGTTTAAAAGTGAGTTTTTCTTGTTATCACGACTGTCAGATATAAGTTTAGACATATCTCTTCTCTACTAATATAATGAAAAAATGGTCAATTCTTGAAAGTGAAAACTTAAAATTTGGCACCCAAACAATTTATACAAATACTGAAAACTGAAAAGTTTGGTCAACACATTATAAGGAAATCTCTATTAATATGGAAAGGAAGATATGAATAATTAACATTATGTAATCCTTTCTAATATTTAATTGATTCCTTTGTCTTTCTATAAAACCAATAAAAACACTTCATTAAGAAGCCATCGTCTTTAACATCTTACTAGCAGGGTATCCGCGCGTTGCAGCGGATGGTATCCTAATTTCGATAGATAATGTATTTTAGTTTATTATGTTCTTTTTAACAATAAATTTACGGATATCAAGAATTTCGTATAAGCCCGTGCCCGTTCAGGCTCGAACCCGTTGACCTGTGTCTGCTCGGGCTTGAGCCCGTTTGGTCTGCCCCCGTTCGGGCTCAAGCCCATGTGGCCCGTTGCCCGTTCGGGCTTGAATATTTGTATAATGTGCTTTATCATTTGTAGTAGTGAAATTTAATGCAGGAATTATGTTTAATTTGGTTGTACAATATGTTTGATAATTTGTATTTTTATGTAAGGGGTGTTTTAATAACTGTATTAATTGTATTTATTGACCAGTTAAATAATTTACTACATTAAATAGCATTAATGTGGTGCTTTGTTGTACACTATATTTCTTGTCTTGTACGTCTGAAAATTATGTGCATTAAAGTGTTGTACACTATTTTTCTTTTCTTGTAAATAGTAGTCATTATAGTAATTAATTACATTGACCACTTTAATAGCATTAATTTTGTAAGTCTGAAAATTACTTCATGCTTATTTTGTTGTACAGTATGCTTATTTTGTTGTAAATCTGAAAATTGGTTGCAGGCTTGCAGCTATTGTTCATTGTGCTTAAATGGTTGTAAATTTTGGTGAAAAAGTGTTTTTAATAGCATTAATGTTGTTTGATAGAATTTTGGTCTTAAAATGACAACACGCTTTATTTTGTTGTACAATATGCTTACTTTGTTGTAATTCTGAAAATTGGGTGCATTAAAGTATTGTAAATCATGCTTAATTTCTTGTACGTCTTAAAATTAAGAGTGAGGTGTCTTCGTGCATTATAAGTAGTATAGATATAGATGTATGTGTTGATTTGAACTAATATGAAACCGAACATTATATAACACACTAACAATCGAAACGCCAAATGAATCAATCAAACGACATTGAACGTCATCATTTAGCTAATCAAAATTATGTTTTCTTTCATTCGTTATTTTTTTGTTTGAATACGCCATCGGAATTATTATATACGTATTTGTAGAAAACGAGAAACGTAAAAGACGAGGACATTATAAAATGTTGATAATATCATAAGATGTTGATAAGTTATTGATCAACATGGTCAATATGCCAAATTGGTTTTTCGAAAGGATCTTATACGAGTTCCTATAACAAAAAAAACTCCATATATCTCTACTAATCATGTAGTTGTATTCAACTAGGTGTTTGCAATTATATAGTAATCTTTTTTTTATGAAAACCAAATCAAATAAATGCCTCATTCTTCAATCACTCCACTCTCAATGGCGGGAATTTAATCTTTATATGAGATTCAAACTTAATATGGCAAAGGTTTTTCATTGCCTATATAAAGAACCCCAATGTAAACATTCACTTAATATATTCATACTTTTGTTACAGTTAGAATTAGAATTACAGGTAGAAAGAAATGAAGCATGGAAATCAACAATCAAAAAAACGTTGATGATGATCTTGAGGTTGGTTTTCTTATATAATGTGTCGAGTATCTATAATCTCCTTTTACTGTATTTTTTAAAGTTGCTTCCCCCAAACCCTCCTCCACATCGTAACCCTTTTTTCAACCCATAACTTATATCCTTTGGAATTCTTAAACTCGCTCAACGTGAGTGGATTGCCTCCTCATTACTTGCGTTTGAAAATTGGATGCCCAATTATTCATTTAAGGAATCTCGATCCGGCAAATGGATTATGTAATGGCACGAGGTTGATATACAAACGTTTTGATCCTAATGTCATCAATGCTGAGATTGCTGTCGGACAGCACAATGGAGTTAGATTGCTCTTGCCAAGAATTCCTCTTGCTTCATCTGAAGAAGACATGTTCCCTTTCAAACTAAAGAGAACACAATTTCCTATGTGACTTAGCTTTGCGATGACAATTAATAAAGCTCAGGGCCAAACAATTCCAAATGTGGTTGTCTATTTGCTCGATTCTGTTTTCTCGCATGGCCAGCTTTATGTGACATTGCCTAAGAGGGATATGCGTAGAACAACAAAAGTATTGGTTAAACTAGTCAAAGAGTTCCGCCAAGAAGGAATTTATACCTCAAATTTCGTGTTTCAAGAAGTTTTACGCAACGATTAGCGTGTGTTGTTAGTTAGTATTTCATTATTGATGTAATGTTTTCTTTATATGTCGTTTGATACATGTTAAGAATTTTTGTTACACTTGAATTATCGCATGTTACAATCGTTTACAATTACATTTTGATTTTTTCACGTTCTATTTTGAATGTTATACAAAACACTTACACAATATCGCATATTGTTAATTGTCTGCCGTTAGGAACCGCTGCCGCCAGGCGCGGGTACTCGCCTAGTATTTAATTAAACATGGGTTTTGCTAACAAGTGCCCACTGGGCACAAGTTAGTGTATAATTAATAAACACAAACTTTCTTTTTTAATAAACACAAACTTTCTATTCTAACAAAAAAAAGCATTTAATACACATTAAATAAAGAGGAGAGTTATTTTACATACCAAACTTTTTTACATACCAAAGGACTCATCTCCACCATCCATCTAAAAATAAATCAATGGCTGAGATTAAAAGTATTTTATTATTTCACTATTTTTTATAATTTAAATATCTCTTAAACCGTTAATCGTTAAGTGAAAATATTTACACCGTCGCGAAGAACATCTAATTATCTTTCTATAGACGGGCACTTTGATATACTTTCGAAAAAAGAAAAAAAAAATCATTTGTTTTTCACTTTTTTTCGTCTTTTTTACGTTACTTGAAATTTGCATGAAAAAAATCATATGTGATTAAACACTAATTTGAATATCACATATGATATTAGTGTTAAATCATATATGATATGTGATATCACATGTGATATGATATGTATATCATATGTGATATTACACTAATATCACATGTGATATTACATAGCATATATGCTATAACACTAATATCATATATGATATAACACTAATATCATATATGATATAACACTAATATCACATGTGATATTCAAATTAGTGTTTAATCATATATGATTTTTTAATACAAATTTCAGTAACGTAAAAAAAACGAAAAAAACTTTAAAAAAAAAATGTGAAAAATACGATTTTTTTTGTCGAAAGTATATCAAAGTGCCTATCTATAGAAAGATAATTAAATACTCGTCGTAATGATATTTTTTTTCCGCTTAACGATTAACGGTTTGAAAGTTATTAATATTTGGAAAAAGAGGATGAAAATGGGTTTTTTAATTTGTTGGGATTAATCTCATCTATTAGATAAAATAAAAATGAATGGTGTAGATTGATCCCTTGATATGTAAATAATCTTTTGTCCTCAAATGATCTTAAATCTTAAATGAAAAGGCAAATGTTTTTAAAAGATATCATCTTTGTCATCATTTGTTTTTGTGGGAAGTGAACAATTTTTTTTGATTTTATGAGTACTTTCTTTCAAATTCATATTTTTTAGGATACTATGTGACATATTTGCCCTTTGAAAAAAATATTTTCTCTTAGTTAAGAGGGGCAAAAATGTTCAAAAATTTCGCAAAATACAAAAAAAATGATGAATTTAAAAAAAAAGTATCCACAAAAGCAAAAATTATTGTTCGCTACCCACAAAAACAAATGATGTCAAGTATGATATTTTTTAAAAACATTTGCCCTAAATAAAATGATAAATTACCATATTTGAACATAATTTACAATTAAATAGACGAAAACATTCCTTTTATAAACCCGTTAATACGTGCTCACTTGGCATTGGTTAGCAAAACCCATTAAACATATCAGTTAGTCATGTCAATCAATACTTTATAAACAATACTATTTTAAATTTGATTTTTCACTTGGCTCGGTTTCGATTCCAACGGGATATAACCAAAAGCCAATGTTGTGAGAACGCTACCAACAAAAGCGACTAAAACAAATCAGGCAATCCGCAGGTAAAATAGTTGTGCCCAGCATTTTTATAGTGGAAACTAGGTCCAACATTATCGGCATTGTTTATGAATGAATGTAAATTAAGAGTCCTAATTCAATTGGACATCCAAAGGAAAATATCAAAATATGAAGCCTAGTGATTAGGGTGTAGATAGCCAATAAAAGAGACTAGGAACGAGACCATGCTTACTCAGGACAAGATTTTAGGTCAAAGGAAATCATCAAGTTATGATAATCGATGTTGTTCTTTCCTTCTTATTCACGTGTTTATTATATTTAGAGTAAAATATACCGTTCGTCCCTAATTTTGTATACACGTATCATTCTGGGATAAAACTTTGCTTTTTCATCGTGGGGAGTCCAAAACAAGATTTTTATAGTCTAAATCAGTCCTTTGACCCATTTTCCGTTAGTCAACGTCTGTTACCTTCTCCCATGTGCCTTGCACATGAGGGCAAAATGATCATTTTATCGTTTTGGTTGATTATTTTGGTGGTACAACCTTAAGGACGGATGGTGCACTTAATAAAAAAGTTATACCATCACTGCCACCACCCTCATGTTATCTCTTTTCCTGTTTCTCTCTCTAAATTTCTGCTTCTCTTTATAAAATTAACACCAAAACCATTTCAAATCTCATCCATACACCAAAAAAAAAAAATAGAGAAAAAAAACTAAATCAAACACCAATTGGAATTTTTGTCACATAAAAAAAGTAACTTCTTGGAACCATGTGATTTGTTAACCAGCTCATTTTTTCTCCTAAACCACTATTTTCTATAATAGCTTGCATTTCAGTTGTTCAGTTTGCTCGACCTGTAAGCTTCACCTGATTGTCCAAACACCTATTCGTTTAATCAAACAATTGTTGTCTAATGATGTTTATTTATCAACCAAAAAGCATATGCTTGGACTATTTGAATATGAGCGTGTGTAGAAATTGGGGAAGGAGGAGCCTAAATAAAATGGGAGGTTAGCTTGCGCATCTGGGAAAAAGGACAACGATAGGGTGTTCGCTTGCGCATCATTTAAATATCTTTTCTCTTGATGCTATGATATTTTCATCTCGATCCAATACTTTCATGTCACCCATTAGTTCTTTCTCTCAATGACCATAGCATCAACTTTTATTTTGACTTAAGTCTAGTATCAGCCTTACTTGCTCGTTAACATACTCTGTGTTCATTATTATCAAAAAATTCTTTTTTAGTACTTTGACAAATCTTATAATTTCTTATTATTCTTACCTTATGACTCTTGAGTAACCTCTTAGCATATGAGACGCATTGTTTTAATTTTTTCGTTTCTGTTTCACATTCCTAAAAACTACTTCTCAACTCAAGCAAGTGGTCTACGTTTAAAAGTTAATTGCTTTGCCAATTCGATATAGTGTTTTACTTTTTTTAACAACCTCGTAAATATGGGTGTTGCATTTTATTTATACCACATGTTTGGAGCAGAACCACAGTTGCACAAGATATTTACAAAGTTATACGAAGTTAGATTTTAAACGACATATTTGCAAAACAGGAACTCATTCCCATCTGTCTGTATCTTTGTGTCTGCAATTTGAGTTAGAGATTTAGAAACTTCACTACAATCGGCAAGTTAAAATGCCAAGTTCTACCCAAACCAGCATTGAACTGAGAACCCTATCTGCCCAAGTACATCGCCAGAAAAACACTACAATTTAGGGGCTGCAACCTTGCAATAAAAAAGCAATTAAGATTTAACCAGATCGATCATACATGTCAATTTGGAATATGTTTTATCTCTAATCGATCATACATGTTAAAGTGAATATATATATATATATATATATATATATATATATATATATATATATATATATATATATATATATATATATATATATATATATATATATATATATATATATATATATATATATATATATATATCTTGATGTAGGCGGCGGCTGTGGTGACTAATGGTGGCGGTCGGCGAGGGTGGTGATGACGGCCGGAAGTAGAAGAGAGGTGGGTGAGTGAAAGTGTGTGTATGGTTGCTAAGGTAAAATGAGAGAGAAGCATATTATATATGGGGCAAAATAGTCATTTAAGGGATTTGGCAAAAGATAACAGATGTTGACTAACGAAAAATGGGTCAAGGGACTAATTTAGACTATAAAAACCTTGTTTTGGACTCCCTACTATGAAAAAGGCAAGGTTTGTCCTAGGGTGATGCATGTGTACAAGATTAGGGACAAACGGTGTATTTTACTCTTATATTTATGGGTTAACACACACAAATACGGACAGTATCCTGTGGAAAACTAGAGGGGGGGGGGTTGAATAGTTTTGCCAATTTTAACTTAGTTTCAAAATTTTTAGATTCGATGTTTTGTGAAATCGTATGGATGGATAGAAAGTATAGATCTATAGGTAATGCAAGTAAAGAAAGCAAGTAAAGTAATTCATAGAAATGACACAACCGATTTATAGTGGTTCGGCTACAAGGACACCTTCCTTGCCCTACTCCACTCCCCGAGTCACCTACTCGAGAGTTCAAGCACTATGTCAACAAACTCCTTCAACTTGGTGGAGAAGTCTTCACAACGTCGCTTACACTTTTTCCGGTACAAAGCTAAATACCAAGTCCTTAATACGGAGGACCAAACCAACACTACTATAACACAACAAATATGTGAAATATGAAATACAAGATCTTTGCTACAGAAATCTTGTGGAGGAACAAATCAATCAAGGACCCCTTGCTTGGATGACTTGTAGAAGCTCGTGATCTCGCCTTAGAGAAGGACCTATATGAGAATCACAACAAAAGAAAGAAGAACTACTATCTAGATCAAGAGATCTGAGATTAGAAGAATGAAAGAATATTTGAGAGAGTTTGTAAGAAGAGGGGTGAGTTACAATAATGAAATGGCTCTCTATTTATAGGCAAAAACTTGCCACTATTGCACGGATCCCACGGATCCCTTGCATGAGGGATCCGTCCAGTGTAAACTGAGGGATCCGTGGGACGCTCCTCATTATCCATGGGTCCTAGACTTTGGACCATGGTATCCAAATAGATACAATGTATCTAGAAGATGCAATGCATCTAGTCGATGGGTTATGGGTTAGTCCATGGGTTATGGATATGCTCCATGGGTATGGGTCATGGGTTATGGTTTTTACCCATCCTAATAAACTATTATAATAAGTGAATCATTACAACAATTAATGTTAAATGATTTACAAAAATAACATGTATCCTTATAATTTTACTTATGATAACTTTATATTTGTTATCAACAAAACACAAAGAGATCGCTAAATATGAATAAACGTTTTTACGATTTATTTGTATTAACAATCTCCCCCTTTTTGTTGATGATAAAATATAATGTTATGATGAGTAAAACTTAAGATTAGATGTATGTTTTGAAAGCATAAGTTTTACTTCTTCTCCCCCTTTTTGTCAAAACAAAAAGTGACCCTAACGAAGAAATAAAGTGTGGAAAAATAGTATAATCCACGAATTACTAACTCCCCCTTGACGGTAGCTCCCCTTAGAAAAGGGCGTCAAGTGAGAAAATATAATACCTAAAAAAAAGTTAGTAGTAACATGCAATATAATCTTGTGATTGACGAGAAACAAGATGGAGAGCTGATAACATCAAATAGTCCTGAATATTAAATGTTAATTTCCCCTGTTAATGCTCGTTATTTATATCATTTATATGGATTTACGCTTGTTTTCCATTGTTTTACACTTTCAGGTAAATTGCGAGCATTGGAGCTAAAGAGACGGGGAAATGGAAACGTTACTAAGGATTTATCATAGTATGCTTATTTTGAAGAAGTTACGGTGTAACTCATCTCTCACATTACGCCGTAACTATTGCGTGACCCAGAAGTCCAACTTATCAAGAGGTTACGGCGTAACTCCTTCGAAAGGTTACGACGTAACTCCATTAGGTCAAAAGAGGTTCCACGCCGCTGATACTTACGCCGTAACTACTGCATCACTTACGACGTAACCGTGTTTATTGAAGTCTACGGCGTAACCACTTATAAGGTTACGCCGTAACTAGCAGATCTAGTGTATTTACGGAGAAATAGAAGGTTACGGCGTAACTCATCTTTTGGTTACGCCGTAACCCGGACTGCCTATAAATACCTCACGAATTCCAGTATTTCAAAGCATCCCATTCTACACACAACACTCTAAGAACGTGGGAAAAAGCTCAAGGGATGTCTAGAGAAGCATACGGAAGCTGTTTCCAAGAGAGAAGTCACACCATTACGATAAGCTTTAGCGTTTATTATTTCTTTTACTTTCAATTCATGTATTTCGTACCTTTGAATATTGAATTGATGTGCATGATTAATATGAGCGCCTAAGCACCCTTTGGTGCTAGCCTAGTTATGATTCCTTAATTGTTTTGTTTGCGTTTACCTTTACTTCCGTACAATTATTTCTAAGTGTATGCATGCATAGTTCTTTGGTAGTCACCCCGGGTTCGGTAGTTTTGAATGGCGATAGAGGCCAATTTCCTAGGAGATATGACCAACTGACCCTAGGTGAGCGGACTGAGACGGGAAGGGTAAGATATGACCAACTGAAGACCCTTTCTACTTGTGCGATTTGACCAACTGATCACCTATCGTTTGGATGAACTTAAGAATTGGGGAGGTGTAGTGTCTAAGTTCCTAACGGCCGGGCACTCACTATTTAGAATCTAGCATGTAGCGGTACTTAATGAATCGCTTAGGGACCAAGAACAACAGGACTTATGACAGCCTTTGATTTCTCCTGTGGTACCATCTTTGCTGATAGGTTAGGGCGAATTGACCAAATGTTGTCCTCTCGATTTGACCCCACGAAGTAATTGGAAGTAGGTAGACGTAGACATAACTAGTTAGGAGGATTAACTAGGTTAGTATCACTATTCCTCTATTGATTTCCCTTCTACCATTTATTTGCTTTTATATTCTGCATTAGTAGTTTAATTAATTAAAACACTTTCAAACCATTAATATTCTGTGACAATTAGACTTAGTAATTATCCGACACACATAGCTCTTGGGACGACCTCGGCTTTACCATTTACTACACTACACACGACCGGGTACACTGCCCGTTAGTGCATTAGGGTAGACCATAGGTATAGCGAGACACTATAAATATTAAGACCTGGTCAGAAAAACCTGCATCAAGTTTTTGGCGCCGCTGCCGGGGAGCTATTTTAGGATTTCATATTAAGTCTGTTTTAATTTTCTTTCGATAATGTCGGATACAAGACCTCCAGCTCTAGGCCCTTTCTGGCTACCCCATTTATTGACCCGGAGAAGCAATTTTGGAAAAAGAGGATCTATTCTCCGGTTCCTATTCTCAACATCTTCTCATTTTACGAATCGAGACCATCGGACACGAACCGAGGTCATCAATGAAAATAATATCAATAACCTTACCATGGAGCAGTATTTGGACCGACCAAACGATAACTGCCAACGAAGCTTCACTAAGGATTCTCCTACTGAAAAATACTCCATCCCGCATCATATTATTCGAGAGCTACATGAGCTTAAGTTTTCTGGAGACAAAGATGAGGACGTTCAGGATCACGTAGATGAAGTTCTCCACTTATCCTCCTTTTTCAACGTCAGAGGTAATCCTAGTTACTCAGTCACTGCAAGGATTTTTCCTATGACTCTCACTGGAATAGAAAAAAGATGGTATAACAAACTTCCTAGTGAAAGTAAAGAAGCATGGGGAAAACTAACAAAGGAGTTCGTCCAGCAATTTTGCCCTCCTTCTAAAATGGCTAGGCTTCTTGGGAAAATCTATCAATTCATGCATATTGGAGAAGAAACGTTGTACCAAGCATGGGAAAGATTCAATGAGCTTCTCTATCGTTGCCCTACTCATGATTTAAACAAACATCAGATCGTATACGTTTTCTATCGGGGGATTAATGCGCAAACACGAGAACTCCTTGATTTACCAAGACCTATTCTTAGCATGACTCCTGATCAGGCCTTGGAATGTATTCAGCGGATTTCTGAGCATTGCTACAAGTGGCACATGGATACTGGATACGGACCGAGAGATAACTTCGATCATAAGGTAATGAAGACTATAACAAAGCAAGAATACAAATACGAGGAAATTTTCGAAAAACGGAGATTGGAAAGAGAAGCTGAAGCATGTAGGGTTGAAAAAGTTAAAAGTGTATTTGAGACCGATTCCGGGAACAATTTTGAGAAAAAGATTCTCGACCACATCAAAGAATCAAGAGAGCGCGACGATAGGATTGAAAAGATGATGAAAGCATTCGTGGATAATGATCGCTCTTCTATTAAAATTCACGATGATAGGATAAAAAAATTAGAGAAAAGTGTTAGTTCATGTTCAGAAGCCATCTCTGATTACCTAGCAGCTCAGGAGTAAGAAGTTATCCACACTGTTGAAACTATCTTCGAATAACCTTTGACCTTTTCAGAAAAGGTTAAGCGACGGATCAACATCGAGAAAAAATCACTTTTGGACCAAACTCTGCTGGTAAACCCTCCCAATGATGCTAATGACACTACGCGGGAATTAAGTTATGATGAGACTATTCGCCTCAACGAAAGATGCTCAGCGATTTTGAGGAACGAGCTACCACCAAAGGAAAAAGATCCAAGATGTTTTACTCTCCCTTGCTATATCGGAAGCCTTGAACATGTAACGCCTAGCAGATCTTGGAGCTAGTATCGATTATAATGCCTCGTTCGATGTTTTGCGTATGGAATTGGCAACTTAAAACCGGCCAAGATGAAAATTGAGATGGCCGATCAATCCATGCAATCGCCATTAGGAATTGTTGAAAATGTATTAGTGAAGATAAAGAGATTCCTTTTCCCAGTAGATTTTGTGATTCTTGATATTCCGGAAGACAACAGGATACCTGTCATTTTAGGAAGACCCATGCTTGCTACTGCTCACACTAAAGTGGATGTCTTTGCCGGAAAATTGACTCTGGAAGCTAATGGAGAGATCGCCACATTCGGACCTAATGAACATTTGTCTACCCCAGAGAAGGTTTGTGCAATTGACCCAGTGGGGGATTTTGGTGAAGCCCTTGAAAAATTTCTTAGTGACCCCCCGGATCCTGGAGAGGTTGACTCGGGGAAGGATTTTGATGTTTTCGTAAATTTTGAGGAAGAAGATAACTTAGGATTAAGTGCTGAAGACCTCTCTAGTGATGTCGAGATGACCCATTGGCAATACAACCCTGAAAAAACAACCTTGCAATCGGACCAACCGCAGTTTTATGAGATGGGGGCACGAATCCATCATAGGAATCCCCACTATCTGAAGATCTCATGCAAAATTGGGTTCATTGACTTTCACCCATTTATCGACACAGATTCCCCAGTCAATATTATCTCTAAGGAATGCTACAATCAGGTTATGGTAAAGGAGCTTGATTACAAAGGAAACAACTTCCTCGGGATTGCAACAAACATACGAGTTTTTGTAGGAACACACTCGTTTCTAGTCGACTTTGTGGTTTTGGATGATGTTAGCGAATTCGTGGCAGACGGGCTGACTCGGGTGATTTTCGGAAAACCCTTTAAAGAAATATATGGGCTTTATAAAAACGAGAAGGAAGGACTGGTTTGGTTAAAGATTGGCGATGATAAAACTGTTTTCAAAATGCCAAGAACTGTCAAAAACTTTAAAAATTGGACTAAAAGACAGTTGAGTTATGGTAGACTACTGCTTGGTATTAGTGAAGAAGATAAAACCAAAGGTTTTGATCACCCCTACCAAAAGATCAAAAACTTTTACTTAGGGTGTTTAGAACTTGGAGATGGATACAAACGGGATGATAATTTGATCAGCTGGCTTCAACATGGAGATTGCCCAGTCCACGTGATGACGGACAAACACTGGTAGCCCACGGCTCTGAGTCTAACTTAAAGACTCGTTAATAAAGAAAAGTGCTCTTTCGGGAGACAACCCGAATTATCCCTTTATTTTGTTTTTATTTCCTTTCTGTTTGGTTTTGTGTTTTCTAACCATTTTTGCAGGAGACAATGAAGTAATTACTGCTGCAGTTGCTGATATGAACAGAGTTACGTCGTAACAAATCTTGGTGATTACGCCGTAACCAACATTTTAGCAGCAGAATTCTTGACGCATTACCAATTACGGCGTAATACCATCTCAGTGGTTACGCCATAACTATTCGCTTCACAGCTCATACCAGGTTTTGTCAGTTACGGCGTAACTCTCTCATAGGAGTTACGACGTAACTCTCCTCTGCTTTAATTCTTTCATTTTAAAACATAGTAACCTTGTATTATTTTTTAAATGAACTTTGTAGGTGTGTTCCCTGTAAACCCTCACGAGACTTTACTCGTCCACTTGGGACACCAAGTGGTTTAAAAGGCTTGTTGCATTCGCTAAATGCAACCGTGATTCCTACGAAAGTGAGTCAGATTTATTTTTCATTTTATTTTTTCTTTTTAGAATTATGCTTGTCGGTATTGTGATTTCAGGGATTGAAGTTTGTTCATGACGCTAAAACGAAGGCACGATCCTTTCTCGTGGGCCTTCTTCTTTTTGGAGCAAATTTCAGGGAAGTTCTCGCTCTAATTCTACCTTTCTCTTCACCTTTATTTTAATGCCTAGTACAAAAGGGACTTTGTACAATTCTAGTGGGGGGACGGGAGTAGAATTATCTCTTGAACTTTATTTCGCCCTCAGTTTTATAGTTTATTTTAAAAAATTACGCCATTTTTAAAATTTTGACATGTTTTTCCAAACCTAACTAGATTAGACCTTAGCCGAGCACATACAACCATTGATATTACATGGTGAGATTAGCCTTATCTGTTTCCTATATTTTACCCCAAATCCACCAAATTATGAGTGTGCCGGTAGCTTGTAAACTTTAGAACTTGACCTTTGCATCATTTCGAGACCATAGACGAGGTATGTTGAGTTAGCTCGATGTATTTGGAATTTTCAGTTTTAGAAGGCAGTATTATAGGATTATCACCCATACAGCCTACCATTGTGAGTCTATCGATTAGTCACCTCGGCTTTTTGACCCCCATGTGAAACCCTTTTGTTGCACTCCCCTTTAGTGCAAGATACCCCTAGATACACCCTTCTGAGCCATTCCTTTCATTTTGTCACCCCAATATATTGTTTCGTTACACCCTTACACCTTAGCCTACCCTGTAGTCTTTATTTGTAATTGGGAAGTCATCATTTGCCTAAGTTCAAGGTTCGAGTAGAAAGGTTTGGAAATCACGCTTTCATCGACAACAATTATGAAGATCATTGAAGACCCCCCGAATTCCCATTGTTCATCTCAAGTGGGGGATGTTATGTTATCATGTTATGTTCAAAAAAAAATGTCAATATATATATATATATATAGTTGATTGAGTATGATTTTGTAAAATGCGATGTTATAAGCACTATAGTATGAGCTTTATTGTTTAGTATCGAGGAGTCCACCTCGGTCACATTTGAAGATTGGAGTTGGAGTTATACCAACTGAAGAAGAAAAGGTAGTGTACCAATCACGAAGTCCTCTCATGACACATCTACCTTACATTTCATGATCCGGTCTCTAGACTTCTAGGCTTGAAATTTGGGCGGACGGTAAGTGGTGATGACTTAGTTATAGATATAGACTACCTGCTTGTTTTTCATTTTACACCAATTATATATCCCATGTCTTATCCTACCCTTTAGCCATGAAGCGTGTCTAGGTGATGCAGTGAGCAATCTTTGGTGTCTTGGCCATGGATTTGGTTATGTATCATTGATTTTGTCCACTTCGCCGTGACATGTTAGTAATGACGAGTCACCCCTTAACCTTTGTCGTGTCTACCCATATTGCCTTTGAGAATTGTTTAGCCCTTAACTCTAGTGGTGGAGATTTGTGTAACCGCCAATCTTATGATAGAATACATGCTATGATTGTGCGATTGAGTGATCACCCCAAAATTGACACTTAGAATAGATGAGAGATTTGAGTGTTTGTTCCCCTTTCGTGAGGTGTTCGGCTTTGTTTTATTCTAGCATAAGGGATTTGTAAACTCATATTTTCCAGGTTTTGGAAGATATCTTTTTAGGAATCTATCTAATAAGGTCTACTTGAGGGCAAGTAGAGTTCAAGTGGGGGGATATTTGATAACATCAAATAGTCCTGAATATTAAGTGTCAATTTCCCCCGTTAATGCTCGTTATTTATATCATTTATATGGGATTTTCACTTGTTTTCCATTGTTTTACACTTTCAGGTAAATTGCGAGCATTGGAGCTAAAGAGACGCGGAAATGGAAACGTTACTAAGGATTTAGCACAGTATGCTTATTTTGAAGAATTTACAGCGTAACTCATCTCTCACATTACGCCGTAACTATTGCGTGACCCAGAAGTCCAACTTATCAAGAGGTTACGGCGTAACTCCTTCCAAAGGTTACGACGTAACTCCATTAGGTCAAAAGAGGTTCCACACCGCTGATACTTACGCCGTAACTACTGCATCACTTACGACGTAACCGTGTTTATTGAAGACTACGGCGTAACCACTTATAAGGTTACGCCGTAACTAGCAGATCTAGTGTATTTACGGAGAAATAGAAGGTTACGGCGTAACTCATCTTTTGGTTACGCCGTAACCCAGACCTGGCCTATAAATACCCCACGAATTCCAGCATTTCAAAGCATCCCATTCCACACACAACACTCTAAGAACGTGGGAAAAAGCTCAAGGGAGGTCTAGGGAAGCATACGGAGCTGTTTCCAAGGGAGAAGTCACACCATTACGATAAGCTTTAGCGTTTATTATTTCTTTTACTTTCAATTCATGTATTTCGTACCTTTGAATATTGAATTGATGTGCATGATTAATATGAGCGGCTAAGCACCCTTTGGTGCTAGCCTAGTTATGATTCCTTAATTGTTTTGTTTGCGTTTACCTTTACTTCCGTACAATTATTTCTAAGTGTATGCATGCATAGTTCTTTGGTAGTCACCCCTGGTTCGGTAGTTTTGAATGGCGATAGAGGCCAATTTCCTAGGAGATATGACCAACTGACCCTAGGTGAGCGGACTGAGACGGGAAGGGTAAGATATGACCAACTGACGACCCTTTCTACTTGTGCGATTTGACCAACTGATCACCTATCGTTTGGATGAACTTAAGAATTGGGGGGTGTAGTGTCTAAGTTCCTAACGGCCGGGCACTCACTATTTAGAATCTAGCATGTAGCGGTACTTAATGACTCGGCTTAGGGGACCAGGAACAACAGGACTTATGACGGTGCTCCTGATTTCTCCTGTGGTGGCATCTTTGCTGATAGGTTAGGGCGAATTGACCAAATGTTGTCCTCTCGAATTTGACCTCACCTGAAGTAATTGGAAGTAGGTAGACGTAGACATAACTAGTTAGGAGGATTAACTAGGTTAGCACCACTATTCCTCTATTGATTTCCCTTCTACCATTTATTTGCTTTTATATTCTGCATTAGTAGTTTAATTAATTAAAACCCTTTCAAACCATTAATATTCTGTGACAATTAGACTTAGTAATTATCCGACACACATAGCTCTTGGGACGACCTCGGCTTTACCATTTACTACACTACACACGACCGGGTACACTGCCCGTTAGTGCATTAGGGTAGACCATAGGTATAGCGAGACACTATAAATATTAAGACCTGGTCAGTAAAACCTGCATTAAGAGCCAAGGTATGTAAACAAAGGCTTGCAATAAAAAGACAAAGTGTAGTGGTATATAGGCCACATACAAACATGTAAAACTAAGAACAAGGTTTGTTCCTTAAAATGAGTCAAAATAAAAAAAATTGAGAAAATAATAATATCATTCCTTCCATGCTTGCATAAGGTTAATGATGGAAGTTTTGGTGAGTGATGATGTTGATGCGATAAAGGATGTGGTTAAGAATCGAATCTCACCTCTAATTTCCATTGCAAGTTCCCTAGTGGATTGTCAATCTTCACAATGTAAATGATGTGGGTAATATGTGTGGATGGTTTCCGGGTTAGTTTGATTTGTGGATCCGGAAGATGTGGTGGAAAAGTTAGAAAATATGGATCAAAGTACGGAATATTTGGAAGTGGTGGTGGGAAAGAACCTAGATGTTCTTGTAAGACAATGGGAGCTAAAGGTGGTGAAGTTACAAGGTCTTTATAAATTGTGTTTGGAGATGTGGGTGGTGTTAAAAAGACTAGTTCTTTTGGATTGATTTGTTGGAGTGTTTTCGGAGTATTAAGGAGTTCTGATAAAGTGATCTTAGGTGGAGACTTGATAGGTGATGATGGTGGTGTGCTTGTTAGAGATGAGGGAGGTGCTACTATGGAATAATTTGGTGGTGAATGAGTGGTTGGTGATGAACTTTTTGACAATGGTTTAGTTAAACAACAAGGCCGGATGCTAATCCGTGCGGTTTTTCTATATTTGGGTGGTGGTACTATGGAAGGAGGTAGGATAAAGTTTTTGATTTCTTGAAGAGGATTGTTTGAACTAGGTAATTCATTAATGTGCGAAGATCTTTTGGATAACATGATGATGGTTGTTTGTGAGGTTGAGAGTGATGGATATGCAAGCATTTTGGGAACCTTATTTATAAAGAAAATAGTGCATTGTAATGAATGCTTGACCCAAAATATAGACTAAAATCTAACGATTAGATATGAATTTAAGGCATGTGATCATGAGAACACAAGCATTAAGTAACATACTCGTTAGTGAAAAAGGTATAATGATGAAAATATGAAAGTTTGGAACCAAAGTGAGAAAAATAGAAGAGAATTTTAGCTTCTGTCTTACGGTTCCCACGGATCCTTCCCTCAAGGGAACCGTCCAGCGTTAATGCTTGGATTCGTAGTACTGGTGACTCAGGTAGCTCAAAATTTTCCTTTTGGAAACATTTATGCCTAGTGTGTACCTATATCCAAACCATTTGGAGTTGCGGTTATCTCGACTCCTAAAAAGAAAAGGAAAAATAGACTAGAGGTGAAAAAGCATACTATTATGTGATATAACCCGAGTGCTCCTAAATTCATTGTTGCTTAAATGAATGTACCCGAAAACACATATTAGTTATGTGTTCCCTTTAGCATTCAAAAGACATAAGATGCAATGAAAACGGGTTTTTACTTTGTATTAATAATGAAAAAGGTTTGTCCTAGACGTGAGAAATAGCTTTTATGAAAATGATACGGAAAGAAGTATCCTTTTAGAAAGCATTTTGGAAAAGTTTCTTGTTTAAAGAAAAGTTCATCTTTTAGTTAAGAAAGATAGATATTAAATTATATGTTGTAAAATAAAATTTACCTTGGATTTTGAAAATCCCCGTATTGTTAGTGAGTTGTGTGTGAAATAGTGTTAGGATTTATAAAATCCAGTCATTAAAGTGTCGGTCACCTCAAGTTTATGTAATCGTTAGAAAGCTCGTAGTCGTAGTTATTTAATGTTAGTTAGTATTTAGTTAAGTAACACCGTGGAGGACGGACGGGGCTTTACCCATTGTATGCCTGATCCACAGCCCGTAGGTGGTGTATCTTGTAAGACACTATAACCTCCCAAGGTAGAGGGTTGGAGCTTCAATACCATTTTTCTTTGTTTCACATAGTTCCCAACTCTCTTCTCTTTCTCTCTTTAAACCTTTTATACGCCTCTTTGAATTATGGTGTGATGTGTTTGTGAAATCCAAAAGCTTACAATTGGTATCAAGAGCCATGGTTTGATCACTCATCTTTCATGCTCTTTGTTTTGTGGATTTCATAAGGTTTTTGGGGTTAAAAATGTTTAGAAGAGTTTGAATAATTTGAATCATTTCTAGCGTTAAAGTTTGGATTTTGATTGTACTTTTGTGTTTAGAATCATCACATGTGCTTAGGTTTTGAATTGGATGGCTTAAATCATCGTGGTTGGATTGCTTTTGGTTTGTAAAGTGGTTGTTTTTGAAAGTTGTCTTAAGCAAGTTGAGTCTCGTAATACGTTTCTTCTAAGCGAGTTGAGGTTTAGCTAGAAGCTATTTGTCACTTCTGCGAGTTGATACTTAAGCGAGTTGTCGCCTAAGCTAGTTGCTTTGAAATCGAGTTGTCTCTTAAGCGACTTGTGTTCTTGTGTTCTAAGCGAGTTGGTTTATGCGACTTGTGTTCTATGCGACTTGTCTATTAAGTGAGTTGACCTCAAAGCGAGTTGGTTAGGGTGCGACTTGTCAAGATTCACTACTTGTCTATTGAGATTTGTTACTTCTTCGTGCTACATTTTACGGTTGTTCTTTTGATTTTGTAAAATCCCGTGAAAGAATCAATTTCCCGGTTTAATCAAAGAATAGTAAAATCCCGTAGAATCTGCAACCATGTCTAACAACGTACCTACTATTGTCTCTTCTGTTGCTGATGACGTTCAAGCTGCTGGATCCGACACTCGCCGTCCTATGCTTAACAGAACTGATTATGACTCATGGGCTCAACGAATTAGGTTGTACTGTTTGGGAAAAGATAATGGGGTTAACATTCTCAAATCAATTGATGACCTTATCAGATTGAGACTACCAGAGACACACTGGAAACTGCTGCGGATGGTACAGTGATCTTAGGTTTGGACAGACTGAAGACGTATGATGAGCTCAATGATAAGGAGAAAAAGATATACGATGCTGATATCAGGGCTTCAAACATCATACTTCAGGGTCTTCCAAAAGACATCTACAAGTTAATCAATCACAACACTGAAGCCAAGGCAGTTTGGGACAATGTTAAGATGCTTCTCTCTGGTTCTGAATTGACCAAAGAAGACAGGGAATCTCAATTGTATGATGATTTTGAGAACTTCGAAATGAACCCTGGAGAAAGTATCATTGAATACTATGTGAGGTTCCACAAACTTGTGAATGATATGAGGAATATCAAACTGACCATGCCAAATATTCAGCTCAATTCAAAGTTTGTGAACAGCATGAATCCCGAATGGCACAAATTTTTCACCTCAGTCAAGTTAACCAAAGGATTAAGGAACACCAAATATGAGCAATTGTATGCTTTCCTACTTCAGAATGAGAAGCATGCTATGTTTGAACGAATGATTCTTGAGAAGTTCAAATCTAATCATGGAGATGCAAGCTCTTCAAATGACTCAACTGCATTCTACACCAATGTAGGGATTACTACCAAAGCTTCACAAGTCATACCTACTGGAAATGGTAACCACAAACTCATTCCTGATCCAAGTTTTAAGCAACGTGATGCTGAAGCAACCATGGAATATTTCATCAATCAACTGGCTCTTATGGTTAAGCAAAATTTGAACCTCACTCCACACACTAACAATGATATCAGAACTGTATCCAATCTACACAATCATGATATTGTCAAAGATGGTAAGATCATGGTGCAACCAATGCAAGGAAGACAGTATGAACAAGGAAAGGGTGGAGTAGGTGGAGGGTATGTGGCTAATCAGAACTGTGGAAGGAATGCAAATCAAGGACAAGGAAAGCCAATCAAGTGCTACAACTGTGGTGGTGATGGACACATTGCAAGGAACTGCACATCTCCAAAACGCCCTCAAAATGCATAGTACTTCAGGGATAAGATGCTACTGGTGCAAGCTCAGGACAATGGAGTGGTTTTGGATGAAGAAGAGTTGTTGTTTCTTGCTGAGGGAAATGCCAAAACCTATGATGCTGATGTGGATGAGCAGCCAATTCAGGAAATATGTCACAATCATCAAAATGCCTTTCAAGTTGCTGACTGTGATGCATTTGACTCTGATGTCGATGATGAACCTACTGCCTAAAAAATATTCATGGCTAGCATTTCACCAATGGTCTATCCAAAGGTCTCATCACTACAGCAGGCTGGTCCAACCAAAGATTCAATCATCTCAGAGGTATTAAAACTATAAGATGAAGTTGATGAGCAAGAGATGCATAACAAAGTAAATCACATGAAACGAATGAATCAGATATTGATAATGTGGGTAATAGTAATATTGTCCCATTTGATCAATATGTAATACAAAGTGAAAGTGAGATCGTACCAAGTGATGCATCTTTTGCAGTCAATTATGACTATGTTTTTGATGAATACACTGCATGTGCCCATGATGATTCTGTTATCTCTGAACTGAATGCCTATAAAGAACAAGTTGCCATTTATGAACAACGTGCTAAGTTTGAGTTAACTGCCCGTGAGCAGGAAATGGATGACCAAATGCGTACAATTATTAGAAAAAGTAATTTTAGGGAAGAAATATTAAAACAAGAGCTAGATTCCTTAAAATACAAACTAAACAAAACTGTTAAGCAAAAGCAAGAACTTCAAGAAAATGTTAAAGTGCTTAAACAGGTATATAATGCTAAGGAATCAAAACTTTTAACTGATTTTTCCAACCTAAAAACTTTGAAAAACAAGCTTGAAAACAAGTTGTACGTACAAGGGAATACCATTCAGACTGCTCACATGATCACTAAGCACAGAGTCTTAAGCGATAAGCATAGTATTCCTCTAGTAGAGGAACCAAATCCCGAGTATTGTAAAAAGGCTAAAGCTTTCCATACAATTTTATATGATGGTAATGAGATCCTCAAGCCTAGGCAAACACCATCTTGTATTGGAAGCATGGAAGAGGATTGAAAATTTGAAGATGCCTCCAGGGAGAAAATGGATATGAAGCTAAAAGATTCTGAGTGTAAAAAGCAAAACATAATGTTCAAACCCCATGATTACACTAAAGAAAATTGGATTTCCCTGAATATGTTTAAGCCTCAAACTCTACTAACCCCAGAACAAGGTTTTTGGAAAAAGGACATAGATATGCAAAAAGCTAATGCACTTGTTAAAACAAACACTCCCCTTAGGAAAATGCCTCCAGCGACTGTGTATCCTCCGAATACACCAATGCATTTAGTTCCTAGATCTATTCCCACTAAGAGCAAGACCTTAATCAGCATGTATGTTGTTTATCAACTATTCGTTGATTTTGAGAAGACATGTAAGAAAAGAATCACACCTACAGGGATAACTGAAGGGGAGAAGGGTTTTGAGCAAACTACAGAATGCTATTTAACTGAGGTCATACCTTTCTTTAAACAATTAAAAGGTCAATTTGAGAGTCTTCAAAAAGGGATAGAATCAGATATTAAAGAAATGGAAAAGGAATTTGATGCAATGATAGTTGAGGTCAATGATTATGAACGGGAACTCAAATATAATGAAATTGAAAGGAAGAATCTGCATATCTTAAATGAGAACTTAGTATCGAGTTGTGTGGCTCAAGATGTGTTTTATACTGTTACTAAGCATTCTATTACTTCTTCTCAATTTCATGAATTATCTGTTGCTTTGAAAGTTTCCCATGATCGTGTCATTGAGCTTGAAAACAAAAACTCAAAACTAAATTAGAAAATTGACCAGGATGATCACGATAATTTGGTAAAACATTTTTCTAAGCTAGAAGTTGAACATTTTGATTTGCAACTAAAATATCAACATCTCAAAGAAAATGTCAAAACCTCAAACATCAAGACATCCTCAAATGTTCCAGAGTTTGATGCAGTTTTTGAAATAAGCAAATGTGACGAACAGATTCAAGCTCACTGTAACACGATCAGAAAGTTGAAAGCCCAAATTTTACAATTAAAGGGTGAAAATAACAATGTGACTGGCTCCCAAATGCCTCCTCCTTTAGATTCTCAATTTTCTCAAAACTTTCCTCTTCAAAACATCATTAACGTATTACAACAAGAAAATGAGAGTTTTCTACAAGAAAATAAAAAGGTCAAATGACACTTGATAGAGTTATACGATTCAATGAAAGTCACTCATGACAAAAACAATGAAAAAATAACTTCGTTACAAAAGAAAATTGAGAATCTGAAGAGTCAGGTAAAAGGGAAAATGCCACTTGTCTTTAATGAGAATGTTGCATCAAAGTCATCTGCAGACTCTAAATATACAGTGACTGTTAAATACATTCCTCCTCATCTTAGAAATAACGAACTTGTGTTTCATAACTATTTCTTTCACCTAAGGACAGTCTAGAATGTCTCCGTGAGATTGTAGAAGAGAGATTGTAGAAGAGGATCACATAAATAAGCCACTTGATAGTGAAATTAGGTTTGCTTGCATTAGGCCAACGATCTAGGAGCTGTTAGAATGTTTAAGAGCAACATGTCCTAAATCCTTATGGGAGAAAGATAAATCTGTGATGCCTTGCTTTATGCGCAGTGTTAAGAAAGTGAACTTTAATGTGCCTTCAAGTAGTTCAGATCCGCACTTCTAAACCGAAATGCAAAAGTAGCAAAACCAACTAATGTTCCCATTCCCTCTACAGGGTAAAAGTGACACCAAAGTGAGTAGGTCAAAGCCTCAAGGCAACACAAAGAATGATAGGACCTTGCAAGCTAGGATTGTTCAGTGGAAGAAAGTAGAAGATCACCTTAGGAAGAATGAAACTATGTTGAATAAAATGAATCGTGTTGATTCTAGTGTTAGCTCTAAGCATGCTGTAATTAATGCGAATTCTGCTACTATTGGCAAAACATGTAATGATGATTGCTTGGTTTCTGTTACTAATCATGTATGTGGTGTGAATGATTTGATTAATCTGTTAAAAATACCCAGTTAAAATTGTTAATGCAAAAATCAAGCTAAGAAGGCTAGAAAGCAAAGCGGAAGAAGGTGAAAAACATTGGAAACCTACAGGAAGAAAATTTAGTAATGTAGGTTATCAGTGGAAACCTACTGGCCGTAAATTTAATCTTAATGAGTTGTGCCCTAAATTATCTAAGTCAATGCCCATTAGGAAATGGATGCCTACCTTGTAGAACTATTCCTTTAAGAAGTGAACATACTTTGAATAGGTCTAATGCGTACACTAGCATGCATCTATCCTAATGATTCCATTGATTCTATTTTTGATGTGGGTGTTCCAATCACTGTTACTAACCAAATGGAACCCATTCTTGCATGGGGATCCCAATTATCCAGTTATCCATTCTTGTTTGTGTTTCAATGCAGGTCGTTCAAATCGTTACGTACTTGGACTCAGGCTGTTCCAAGCATATGACTGGAGCCGGTTGCGGCTCGTGAACCGTGAGTAAATTCATCGGGACTGTTAGATTCGAAAATGATCATTTTGGAGCTATTTTGGGTTATGGAGATTATGTTGTTGGAAGTAGTGTGATCTCCAGGGTATACTATGTTGAAGGTCTTGGTCATAATTTGTTCTCTGTTGGTCAATGTGATTCGATCTAGAGGTGGCATTTAAAAAACATACTTGCTTCGTTAGAGAACTTGATGGTGTGGAACTTTTAAGAGGAACACGTGGCACCAACCTATACACCATCTCTATCGAAGATATGATGAAGTCTTCTCCAATCTGCTTGTTGTCAAAGGCTTCAAAAACAAAGTCATGGTTATGGCATCGTCGTCTCAATCACTTGAACTTCGCCACCATTAATGATATTTCCAGAAAGGACCTAGTAAGAGGCTTACCTAGATTAAAGTATGAAAAGGATCATCTTTGTTCAGCATGCCAATTGGGAAAAGCAGGAAATATGCCCACAAACCCAAACCACAAACTCATTATAAGTTCTTCACACTATTCATATGGATTTGTGCGGACCTATGAGAGTGCAAACAATTAAATGGAAGAAATATGTGTTAGTTGTGGTTGATGATTACTCTCGATTTACTTGGGTTAAGTTCTTGAGGACAAAGGATGAAACTCCATATGTCATCATTAAACTTATCAAACAGTTGCAGGTTCGACTTAACAAGACTGTTAGAATCATCAGAACTGACAATGGAACTGAGTTTGTTAATAAAGAACTTAGTGAGTTTTATGAAAGTGTTGGAATCAGTCATCAAAGAAGTGTTCCCGAACTCCTCAACAAACGGTGTAGTTGAAAGAAGAAATCGAACTCTTGTGGAAGCCGCAAGAACAATGCTGATTTATTCAAAGGTTCCAATATTTCTCTGGGCTGAAGCCATTGCCTTGCATGCTACACCCAAAATCGATCCCTAATTCACACAACTCATGGAAAAACTCCATATGAACTTGTCCACAATCGAAAACCTGATCTATCCTTCCTTCGCGTGTTTGGTGCTTTGTGTTACCCAACTAATGAGGGTCAAGATTTAGGTAAACGAAAGCTAAGCGGAACATTGGAGTGTTTGTAGGATATGCACCAAACAGAAAAGGATACCGAATATACAACAAAAGAACCAGAAATATCATGGAAACAATTCACGTTATGTTCGATGAGCTGACCGGTCAAATGGCTCCAGGACAATCCAGTTCCGGACCCGCCTCTCAAATTTCATTAAGTAGTCCCATTAGTTCCACTCTTGTACAGAATCACTCATCTGCAGTACCGTATGTACCACCTTCGGAAGAAGATGTGAAGAAATTGTTTAATCTAATGTTTGATGAATACTTTGAATCTCAGGACAACTTCCACTCTACTACTTCAATAGAGGCTGCTCCTAATCCGTCCAACACAGTCAATCCATCTATCTCCATATGGGTATCTCCGGCGCCTTCTGCAGATCATTCTTCATCATCATCAACTCTTCAATCTACAAGCGTACATCTGGAAATGTTTCGTAGTCACAGATGAAGAAAACCCTTTTGCCACTCGAAGATGCTCTTTTGAAAATATTTTTGCCTGATCCATCATCGAACCATCTTCATCAGGAAAACAACTGCTACCTCAGTTCCTCAACCACAACCACACGAGCATTTCAGAAAATGGACACGCGATCATCCATTGGATAATATCATAGGAATCCCTCCGTCGGTATCCACCCGTAAACACTTGCAATAGATGCCTTATGGTGCTTCTTCAATTCCATCTTGTCAAAAGTCGAACCCAAAGATGTCAAAACCGCAATGTCAGAGGACAGTTGGTTCAATGCAATGCAGGAAGAAATTCATGAGTTTGACTGACTTGATGTTTGGGAATTAGTACCAGCCCCTGAGTGTGCTATGATCATTGCTCTAAAATGGATCTTCAAAGTGAAACTTGATGAGCATGGGGATGTATTAAAGAACAAGGCAAGACTTGTTGCAAAAGGATATCGTCAAGATGAGGGTATTGACTTTGAGGAATCATTTGCTCCAGTTGCACGTATTGAGGCAATCAGAATCTTCTTAGCTAATCCTGCTAGTAAGAACATGGTGGTTTATCAAATGGATGTAAAGACTACCTTTCTTAATGGAGATCTGAAAGAAATCGTGTATGTCAATCAACCAGAAGGTTTTGTAGATCCGAATGTCCTACTCATCTATCGCTTAAAGAAGGCTCTCTATGGTCGAAACAAGCTCCAAGGCATGGTATGATACTCTGTCAAAGTTCCTCTTATCTACTGGATTCACAAAGGAGCAGATGGATCCCACATTGTTCACCAGAAAGTCAGGAAAACATTTAATCCATGTTCAAATCTATGTAGATGATATTATTTTTGCCTCGATCGACCCTACTGAATGTGACCATTTTTCAAATGAAATAGGCTCCAAATTTCAAATGTCTATGATGGGACAAATGTCATTTTTCTTGGGATTACAAATTTCACAAAGTCCCGGAGGCATTTTTATCAATCAATCTAAATATGCTAATGAAATTTTATAAAAATTTGGATTTGACACTTGTGACACCGTTGACACTCCCGTGGTGGAGCGTACCAAACTGGATGAGGACCACTCAGGGATCATGGTAGATCAAACGAAATATCGTAGTATGATTGGATCCCTGATGTACCTCACAGCCAGTAGACCTGATATTAAGTTTGCTGTATGCATGTGTGCTAGATACCAGGCTAAGCCTACCAAAAAGCACCTTGAAGCGGTTAAACGGGTCTTTCGGTATCTCCAAGGTACCATTAACATGGGACTTTGGTATCCAAAGGACACCAACATGTCACTAACAGCATATGCAGATGCAGACCATGCAGGGTGTCAAGATACACGTCGAAGCACATCAGGTGGTGCTCAATTCTTGGGAGAAAAACTTGTAAGCTGGTCTTCTAAGAAACAAATAAGTACGTCAATATCCTCTACAGAGGCTGAATACATCGCCATGTCATCTTGTTGTGCTCAAATCCTATGGATGAGATCCCAACTATCTGACTATGGCTTTGACTTCAAAAATTCCTCTGTACTTTGTGATAACAAAGTGCCATTGCTCTCTCCTGCAACAACGTTCAACATTCAAGAGCAAAGCACATCAACATTCAACCTCATTTCATTCGAGAACAAGTGGAAAAAGGTGCGGTAGAACTCTACTTTGTGAGAACTGAATATCAGCTAGCAGACATCTTCACTAAAGCACTCCCTCGAGAACGTTTTGAGTTTATTCTTCCCCGTCTTGGACTTAAGAGTCTTCAACCTGAAACACTCAAACGTCTTCAAAAGGGAGAAGAGGAGTAAATGCATCTATTCATCTATTCTTTGTACATATTGTTTAAAAAAAAATTAAAATTATAAAACCAACAAAAAGAAAATAGAAAAATATAAAACTTTCAAAAATCCATAAAAATTTTAAAATCTGAAAATCTTCAAAAATATTGTCATTTTTTTGTCTTGATCTTTTTATTCGATTTCATCTACGGTCTTTGTGTTGTCATTCAAAGAGTGACACGGGTCTTTAGATGAAGTTCGAATGTACATAAATTGTTTAAAAAAAAATTGAGATGGAGGAAAATGGTGGCTTACTGTTATTTCAGACAACAACCTGTGTTTAAAAAGAAAGAACAGAGCCATGCTTTATCTGTTTTTAAAATCTTATGTTCTGATTCTAAAAACCAAATGTTTGTCGAAAAAAAGACAAATGTTTCTTTCACAAATATTTTTCCTTCTAAATATTCTTCTGAAAAATATTTATCATCTAATGAAAACAAATTGCTTTGAGAATAACTTGGACTATATTTCTGAAAATCATCTGGGCTTATTCTTTGACAAAATCTCTAACACTCAATCAACAACTCATGTCATTGATTGAGGGGGGGAATGATTTCAATTCAATCAAAAAGGTTATTTTTCAAACAATTGACACGTAAAAGAGCAAGGTTTACTTTTGGACAATCAAAAAGAACAATGTTTTATACAATTGATTCAAGACCTTGGCTAATGTTATGTTTTTCAAAAGATATTTATGCATTTTTGAACAATGGAGTTTAAAGTCTCAAAATCTGATCCTTATCAGTTAAAATGTTTTTCAAAAGCAAGTCACTATTCTCCTCAAAAGTTTTCAAAATTTAATTTAAATCAATAGAGATCACAAATCTCAAAGGATTTGAAAATTGTGATCAGGGGAGAATTTGTGATTTAAATTGGATTTAAACTGATAATTCGATAAATGGTTTTATAACTGATTAACAAGCTCTCCTCCCTTCATGTGCCAAACGATTTTAAATTTTCCATGCACATGTTAAGGGGGAGCATCTATATCAAACCAATAAGGATTTAATCGTGATTGATTTGCCTCTAAGTGCAGGTTTTCCCTAATATGTGCAAAACACTTTCGAATCTCGATGCACATATTGAGGGGGAGCAAATTTTTGAAAACCACATCCTTTCCCAAAAATATCTTTAACTGTATTTGAAACACTAGTTTTGATCAGGAAGGTGATGTCGATATTTTTAGAAAATATTGATCAAAGAAGTGAATTCTTCCTCTTGCCTACATGTGCCAAAATGATTTCAAACATACGATGCACATTTCGAGGGGGAGCCTTTTTTTTCTAAAATATCAAAAACAATTCAGGTACAAAATGCTTTGATAATATATCACAAGCACCTGGATTGATTTTCAAATGGTTTTCAATTGGTTCCAATGGCAGATGAACAATACCAAAAAGACCGACCAAATTTACTTTATGTACGGTGATATAAGGATGATTAGGTTAGGTATGCGTTCCCACGATCCCGCCAGAGCCGGAGGGATCTACCCAGGGACAATCCACTAGATAGTGTAGAGTCATTAGGATTGATGAAAAAAGGATAAAAGTGAGAAATGGGAAGAGTGCGGACTGAGATAGAGCTAGAACTGAAATAAACCCAACAAGGTTCTAGTAATGAAGTCTCGGTAAGCATTGAAGGGGTTGAAGAATGAAAAAGAAATAAATGTGAAAAGGGTGAAAAGAAATAGCCCTCCATTATTTCAACCTTAGGGCAGAAACCGGGTTCAATTCATATGCTACTGGCTGTTACCTAGGTAACACCGGTATTGAAGACAAGACGTTATGGACCCAGTGACGCACTGCACTACATCTTCCCAAGCTACTCAAGTTCCTCTTAAAAGAACCTGTTTCATTCTAAAGGGGAACCTACATTATCTATCGACTTTCTCTTAGAGATGGTTGATATTGAAGAAGGAGACCCTCTCCCTAGTCTCCGGCATTGGAACCAAATGTGCACTATTAAGTCTAGAGCCACGAGATCATCCATAAATCTCATTAGGACACTGTCAATGAAGACTCTTTGTTTCACACAATGTGGAAAGAGAGAATATATATATTAAGAGTCCTACGCATTATCCTTGTGGTATTGCCAGAACATCTGAGCGGTATGATAGCATATTCACAATGAAGATGGAAAGTCTTCTAGAGCCAACATCAAACAAGCTCTTGGTAGGTGGCATGTGAGATCTGTCCAATAGATCAACCATGTGACAACTGAACATAAACAATGGGGCGATTCAAAATTATGAATCAATCCTGGTTCAGGTTATGGATTGACGGATTCCTTTGAAAAACGAGTCGGTGTGCGCAAAAAATCATTTTTTTATTGCACATCAACTGTGTATCACATTTTCAAATATCAAAAGGTGTTTATGATTGAAAATTTATTTTTCATATAAAACCTTCGTTGTATTGCGAAAACTCTTTCTGATATGCAATACACGATTGTTGTTCAAATCATTTTTAATCAATCAGTAAATCTCAATTTGCTGATTCACTCACTCAGTGTTGTCTTCTTTGAGACGTTTCGGTTTGAGAACGGCTAGAGCACTGCGAAACCCAAGGAGATTCTTGAGAATTATACGATCACAGGTTGTACTTGTACTGCTTGATCAACGAGGCCGGTGGGCGTGTACCTCAATTCAACGAAAGTGATCAAAGACACTTTTCATGCGCTATATTGCAAACTGTTGTGTGCAGGTACACCCGAACGTTTTACAGCAGTGATAAGAATTGAGAAGTCAATCCATAGCCGCATGCTCACACAACACATTCATTTCTAAAGAAATCATGATAAGTGCATCAACGACTCACATATTTACACTCCATGCTTCTGCTACGCTGCTGCAAATATCATGAATCAACTAAAGCTTCCGCTACTCTGATGAGAAGAAATCATGATCCAGAATGTGAGCATGTCGGTCCAATGTCACAACATCACATAATGTCAACACTGCAAAGGAAGATTAAGAGATTTATGGATGCTTATGATCTCAAAGCTGGCTCAAAACTCATCATCATGTGGATCAGTTAAAGACCTCCACTTGGATTAATCAAACATGCAAAACATGAAGTATCAAAGACTACGGGCTACAGAGCAAAGAACTTAAACAAGAATCCAAGAACAATCTTAATGTAATATCTGTTTGTATTGTATGTAATATGAGGCGACCTCCGTTAGGGGGAGATTGTTAGGATTTATAAAATCCAGTCGTTAAAGTGTCGGTCACCTCAAGTATATGTAATCGTTAGAAAGCTCGTAGTCGTAGTTATTTAATGTTAGTTAGTATTTAGTTAAGTAACACCGTGGAGGATGGATGGGTCTTTACCTATTGTATGCTTGATCCACAGCTCGTAGGTGGCGTATCTTGTAAGACACTATAAATACCCTCTACCTCCCAAGGTAGAGGGTTGGAGCTTCAATACCATTTTTCTTTGTTTCACATAGTTCCCAACTCTCTTCTCTTTCTCTCTCTAAAACTTTCTCTCTCTAAACCTTTTATACGCCTCTTTGAATCATGGTGTGATGTGTTTGTGAAATCCAAAAGCTTACAAATAGAGATCCTAGACTCAGAAATTAAGAAGGATAATGTTTACATACCTTGTAGAGTTGAGAGGTAAATTACGAAGATTTTTCTATGAGACCAAGACCAAGACGAAGCAAGTTGAATTGTTCCCGCTTCAACGGTTTGGTGAGGACGTCGGCTATGTTGTCTTCGGATGCTACCTTATCAATAGAGATGTTCCCCTTTTGAACATTTTCTCTTAAGAAGTGATGACGGATCTCTATATGCTTGGTACGAGAGTGCAACACCGGATTCTTACTTAAGTCAATGGCACCTTTGTTGTCGCATAGAATGGCTATGTCACTTAGATGAATGTCGTAGTCAACTAACGCTTGTTTCATCCATAGTGCTTGTTGGCATGCTTTGGCAGCAGAGACATATTCGGCTTCGGTTGTTGATATGGCCAATGCCGTTTGCTTCTTCGAGAACCAAGATGTCAAACAACATCCCATAAAAGTACATACACCACTTGTACTCTTTCGGTCAACATAATCACTTGCATGGTCAGAATCTGCATATACAATAGTTTCTACCCTCGTACCCTTAGGATACCATAATCCTAATTGAGTCGTACCCTTAAGGTATCTAAAAATTCTTTTGACCGCTTCTAGATGTGATGTTTTAGGGTCTTCTTGAAGCCTAGCACATAGAGAAGCACTAAACATGATATCCGGCCGACTAGCCGTAAGATAGAGAAGACTACCAATCATGCTACGGTATTTTGTGTTATCAACGGATTCACCGTCTTCATCTTTTGTAAGTTTAGTGTCGGAGAACATTGGTGTCCTTATGGGTTTTGACTCTTCTAAACCAAATTTCTTTAACACCTCTTTTATGTATTTAGATTGATTAAAGAAAATACCATCTTCTACTTGTTTGATTTGTAGACGAAGAAAGAAACTTAGTTCTCTTATCATACACATTTCAAACTCGTCATGAATGATTTTAGAGTAATCATCACACATGTCTTGACAAGTAGATCCGAATATAATATCATCCACGTATATTTGAACAATAATTATATGTGATTTCTTTTTCTTAGTGAAAAGTGTATTATCAACTAACCCCATGGTGTAGTTGTTTTTGATTAAAAATGACCTGAGTCTATCATACCAAGCTTTTGGAGCTTATTTAAGACCGTAAAGAGCTTTCTTTAATTTATACACATGTTTAGGTTTTTCAAAATTGATAAAGCCCGGAGGTTGAGCTACATAAACTTCTTTGTTAATAAAACCATTTAGAAAAGCACTTTTAACATCCATTTGAAAAATCTTAAGATCATTAGCACAAGCATAAGAAAGAAGTATCCTTATAGACTCTAATCTAGCCATGGGTGCATATGTCTCATCAAAGTCTATGCCTTCTTGATGATTATACCCTTGGGCAACAAGTCTAGCTTTGTTTCTAGACACTACACCGTTTGCATCTAACTTGTTTTTATATACCCATTTAGTTTCTATTATGGTTTGGTTGCTAGGTGGAGGGACAAGTGTCCAAACATCATTGGAAAAAAATTGATTTAACTCTTCTTGCATAGCCATTACCCAACTTTCATCTTTTATGGCTTCTTCTGTATTCATTGGTTCTATGGTTGAGACAAAACAAAATAAACTACTTTGGTTTTGGACTTGAGACCTTAAGGTTCTTTCATTTAACTTCCCTATGACCTTATCTACGGGGTGATCTTTAGACTCTTCAATATTGATGATTTCATTGTTTAATCGTTCATCTTCTTTGTTTGTGTCTTCCTTTATTTCTATGGCTTCACTTTTGATTATCTCGTCATCGACAAGAGGTAGGGTAGGTTTAGGTGGACTCTCATCAAATTTTACGTTTAATGACTCTTCTACCTTCATTGTTTCTTTATTTAATATGACATAAGCTTTATTAGGAGAGTAACCTAAAAATATACTTTCGGTTGATTTAGAATCAAATTTTGTTAGGTAATTGTTAGGAATTGGAAATTCCATGAGGAAGTGTCGGTCACCCCAATTATAGTCTAGCACATGTTAGCTCGTAGACATATCGTTATCTACTTGTTTATTAGTTAGTTATTAGCATAGTTTAGCTTAGAGTAACACCGTGGAGGAAGGACAGGTCTTTACCCACTGTATGCCTGATCCACAGGCAGACAGGAGGGCGTATTAGTTGTAACTATAAATACCCCTTCCATCTTTGGAAGGGGTGGTGCTTCTTGGATAATCTAACCATTTTTATTTTGTTTATCTCTCTAGAATCACCCTCTCTACTCTCTTCATCTCTCTAACCATGGCTTACTTGTTTAATCGTCTACCTAGACCACCCGAATCATCAAATAACATAAAATATACGATCCTACAAATGGTACCAGAGCCTAGGTTTTGTTGTTTGTGATGATTCGAATAGTTTTTTGTATGCGGTTTGTGTATCCTTGATGCGGTTTGATACATTTTGGTGATGTTTAAATGAGTTTGATTGAGTTTTGTTGAAGTTTGTTGTTGCAAAAATCAGGTTTTATAAGTTTTAATCAATGGGTATGTTTGATATGGTCTTAACAGATTTTTAAATGTGATAATGTCATGAATCTGCTGGTGGTTCTTCTTGTTTTTGTACAAGTCTGGTTGTCAATAACTGTTTTTCTGGTCTGTTCTTATGTGCGATTTGATTAAGTTTTGGGACTTGAGTATTTCTGGTTTTTAACATGCTTGTTACAATTTGTGGGCTTCAAGTTTAGTTTGTTGCTGCAGTTTTGGTCAGAAATGTTGTTTTTCGTCGCTGCTGTTTAGGGTCAGTTTCTTAGATGCGGTTTGTTACATAATTTGTCCAGATTTAATGGCAACTGTGCGGTTTATGGCTGATGCGACTTGTCTCAACACTGATGCGATTTGTCTAAGTTCTTTAACTTATGCGATTTATCTATATGAGTTATGCGAGTTGAGCTATGATGCATTTTGACTCTTGAGTCAAATGCGAGTTGTTGTTATGTGAAAACATGTAAAGCGGTTTGTGTCAAACCTATGATGCGACTTGTTAAAAATCTTTGAGTTTTGACTCAAGATACATTATGTGGTGCGACTTGACAAAATCGTTTGACTATCAGAAGCGAGTTGTTGACCTAATTTACCAAATACCACTAATCAACTCATGACATAAGTTATATTACAACATCAACAATCCTTTTGTTCTAAATCAAATCCAACCACATCAAAATCGGAAAAACCATGACTATAAACATAATAATCTACATCTCAGATTTGTCCAGTGGTATCAACTCATAACCGACCTTTAAATGATCATACACTCGAATTAATCCATCATCGATCAATCTTGAGTATGAATATTAAAGTAAAATAAATACGTGATCTCAGATTCCTGTTCGAGGGTTAAATTTTCTCAAAGATCTTTTTCAGACCCTCACTACCCCAAGGAAAACATCATCGATCCAAAGTTTTGTGAAAATATCCGAAATAACTAAAGATTGAACAAAACCCATAATATGTTTCATTCTCTCCTATATTCGGTCAATGGGTAACAATGAATTAATTCAAAAGAAATTCATAGACCTCAGAAAGCTTCATTTCGTGTTGTGTAACAAGACCACAAGGGTCTTACACACGAATCAGCTTGCCCATCATTGGTTTAATTTTGAAGTATAAACTTCATTTAATATTCGAAAGGTATTCAATTAGATTTATAACAAGAATATTATAATCTATTGATGCTTCGCTCGATTTAGAAACAAATGAAATGATTAACAATCCAAGATGAAACCTACCTTGATCTATTCTGTTTAAAGTCGTGGCTGTTACAAATCACTCTAACCATCCCTGTGGTGAGCCCTTTCATAACCGTATGATCTTGCTTGAACGTGTATCTCGTTGTGGTATCAAGTGAGATAAGGTGATGATGGATGAATATTTCAAATCGTTATATCAATTTGGATCTGATAATTGTTTTGAGATGTTGGATGTATACGAGAGATAAAAAGGGGGCGGACACTTGAAAGGATTAAGGGTTTGGTGAAACTTAATTTGTTAGGCACTTATATGATGTGTGTTTTAGGGTTTGGATGAGAAAGATTAGGGAAATCTGTGATATAATGTGTAAGTATTTTATACTCCCATGATTAGGGCATTGTCAAGGTTGGATCTGGTTGTGAAAATGGGCCATCCGAATTTCTTCACTTATTTGGGCCTTGTATTTGTCTCACACGTGGGCTTGAAGCAGATTCTCTTATGTGGCCCGAGTATAGAGCTGATTTTTATATGGGCCCCTAATTGTATTGTGAAATGGGCTGAGATGGATTTAGCAAATACGGATGACACTTTCATTTTTGACTATAATGAATGAAAAAAGTGTTGTCATCCAAATTTTGATGTTAAATTTTTTGGATACACTGTTTTATATATTGTAAAAGGAGCGGTATTTTGGTCGGTTATAATTTTCACAGAGGGTACTGCATATTCACGGCTTGTGCTTAATTTTGTGAAAAAGATGGCTACGGGAATGGCTTACTGTGTTCTTGTGTTGATTATGTGAGCCTTGGTGGTTATGTAACAAAAGATGGGCTTCTCATGTAATTTGATTGGTTATGAGATTTGACTAATATGAGATTGGGTATGATGATGAGATTTGGTGTGTTATACTGTTTGGTAATTTGGTGTATGCATCTTCACGATGGATATTATGTCACGGCTTGATGTGTTCATTGAAAAATGTTGACTACGGGGTTGTTTGGACGGTATTTCTTATTTGGATTTGAAGTGAGGTTTTCCGGGCGCGTTTACTTATTTCGTCTTCCTTCTTTCTACCCTTCCGCGAAGATGACTTGTTTGGGCATTTATAGAGTGTGATAAAGACTTGGCTATTTAGTTACTTTTGTGATTCTTTCTCGCTTAACCCACTATGTAACTATCACTTCGGTGTCTCATGCAGTTGAGGATACGTCAAGAGGTTTTGTACATTGGGTACACCGTTTCTTCTTCACAAGGATTAGTGCAAGATTAAGTAACAAATCTGGGGAATTCTACTTCATGTTCAAGTTTGGTATATCGGATTTACTTCACCAAATGGTCACAACAATTGTCGACAGAATTCGTGAATGATGTGTTTACCAAAGGGTTTGTTGGATGAAATGTGATCAGCAATTCTCATGGAATATTCTTTGTTACAAAATGTCAACGATACTTCACAGTCTAAGCAAAATCTTTCAAGAATCTTCAACGTCAATCATGACTTTTCAAGATGTTTGCTTATGACAAGAACTTTTTGTGCTAATGGTTGTACACGTTATCATGCTTCCGAAAGTTCAAAACCATCATGGGGGAGAAACGTGTACTTTGGTGTGTTACGGTCAACCTTAGGGGGAAGTAGTTTATACTACTTGACTTAGTACGGTTTGTGAAGGTATTTTACATATGGGAGAAGAATTGTTGATGATGGAGAATGAACCGCTGCATGTTCCCCTTAAACAGATATTCACCGAAACCAAAGTTGTCATAACCCATTCAAGCTGACATTGTTTACGGTTTTGTCTTGATTTTGTAAAATCCCGCGAAAGAATCTATTTCTCGGTTTAAATCATAGACTTGTAAAATCCCGTGACAATGGAAACATCCTGGTAATTGTAAAGTGCATTTCTGGATCTATCTTACGGTTTATTCTTGGTTTTGTAAAATCCCGCGAAAGAAACTATTTCTCGGTTTAAACCATAGAGTTGTAAAATCCCGTAATGATGGAACTATCTTGGAGAAAGGAAAGTGTAATTCGGGATCTTATTTGATCTTTGGTGCTATGGTTTCTGTTTCGAAGAAGAGATAAAAGGGTGTACTTCATGAATTGGGTGTTTGTTTGGATTGTCCTCATGGCAGTTTGGTAATTACAAGGTTTTACGGGGTTATGTGCTTTTAACCATGGTCGGGATGAAACCATTATCATAGTTCACTTAAAACGTAAAAGGAGGCTAGAGTTGAGCTTTTAACCAGAAGATGTGACAACGGCGTTAATTCACTATTATTTATTTGAGGTTGAAGTGAAATATCACGGGCAAGTATACTTAGTATCTGAAGGTATCGGGGATGGTTGGATGAAGATTCTTCATGATCCTTGTTCGAGCTTAGTATAAAAAATGAAGACTTGGAAATCTAGTTATTGTTGGGTGACTTTTCCTTTTCTTTTACCACTTGGGGGAATTGGGCTCTTACCACCACAAAATAACTATCACTTTAAGGTTACGTTGTAGTGCTGGTGTCACATTAAATTGTGGATTTTCAAGAATTGATGTACGTCTAATACTTGATGGTTGGTTGGATGAAGAGTATAGAGTACTTAGAGATTCAATGGAGGATGAAATATCGGCACCGCTCTTTGTTACATATGTGCAAGTTTAAGTCACGAGTTCGGGTTGTTTTACTTCAGGGTTAAATTCATCATATTGGGTTTTCTCCATCAGCTGTCACGACAAAGAGCCTACTGAATGATAATGGGTTGATTACATGTTTGCCAAGAGTAGATGAAAAGAGAGAGATTTATGATGTTTGAACACAACAGTTCAAGCCTCGTTCTCTAAAGAAAAGAAATGCTTTTGATGCGCTTTATCTTAGAAAAATCTCCTTATGGCGTTCAGTGAACATATGATTCAGACTTTTCTCCTATCTTTGGCTTTATCTTTGGAAAAATAGAAATCTTCTTATTTATGACCATTCTCATCAACATGTTTCATGCTTTTCCAAGCGCTTCGGTCATTAGTGAACCGAACTATCTTTGTTGTTGTCTTCTTATTCCACTTGCACAATCATAATGACGATGGCGACATCATATGCTACCTTTGAAGGGAGAAGTGTGAAGAGACTACATTATGAAGATATTCACTTGCTTAATCAAGAATGGCATCTCCGTATGCAATTCTTGAGGGGGAAAAGATGTGATAATTACGCATGGTTGATTGACATATGAGAATATATGGTCATATGGCTCCTAAATCATGTAAGAACCGAGCTTCTTCTTATCAGGTCATATTTACATGGGTTTATTCTATGAGCGTTGGTTGAGATCTTCTCGCGGTGATGAGTTTAACGACAAAGTGCTTCCGATTGCGGGTGATTTCCTTGATGAACATCTTTACGTTCTGTTTGATTGGGAGGGATTTGATTTAAGGGGTTTTCTATATACAAGTTAATGGGAATGCATGTGGTGAGAAGAAGATGTTAACTTTCTATTCCCCAAACGGCAATCTTGAAGAAGGTGAGTCTCAGATGCGTTTCTACATTTTTACTGCATGTTAGAAGACTAAAGACGAGTTGCATTTGATTATCTAAAGACTTCTTAATCTGGGAATTTATCAAACAGATTGTCAGTTTAGGGGAAAGCACTAATTGGGGGAGAGTGATAAGTCATATTCAATCCCCAATTAGACTTTCTCACATTCTTCAGCAAATTGATTCTCATAAAGACTTCAAGCGATCTTCTCAAATGATTTCAAGTATTTGGGCTTATAATATGTTTCTGATTCTGAAGTATCAAAAACCAGCAAGGGGGAAGGAGATATGCATCTAAATGCGAGTAAACTTGGTGAACTTAATACTTCTAAGTGATTGAAGATATCCCGGGAAGACAAAGGTCATTACCGCAGAGAAACTCAATGTTTATCTCATGGCGTTTAGTGTTATTATTCCAACTATGTGGGGGAAGAGATGGAAGAGTTAGTTTCTGAAGATAAAAGAGGTACACAAGTGTGTGATGATTTTGATGCTATCGCAATCATCAGGAGAGAGAGATTGTGTACATTGGGGATGCTCTATTTGTTTCACTTGAGGGCTTAATCGATTGATTGAGAGATATAATCACTTATAGGAGTTGACATCCTTGAGAGATAATCAGGTGATTGACATGCTACTTCAATGTTCTCGGTTATTCTTTCTTTGGTCATTAGGGTACCGGGTTCTTGAGCTTCATAAACTTTCTTTAAGGGAGAGAAAAGTATACATCGGGGTTATTCTTTGGATATCGGACTTAATATGATACTTCGATGTTATAAGTTTCTCTGTCTTTGAAGCACATCCATATGTGTATTCGGGTTCATGAGCTTCATTCAAAGGCTTTGTGCATCAATTCAACTACATGGGGAAGTGGTCTCTTGACACCTTTTGGGGATGCATGCGCAGAGACTTCAGACTGGTAATGAAATATGAGAAGAAATTTTAAAGAGTGGGATGATACATTGTTGTTCTTGTTGATGATATAACCCGAGCGAAGAATCTCGACTATCGTTCTTAAAAGGAATGGCGGATTTATGATAATGGTGTGCTTCTCTGTCCACCTAGCTAAGGCAAGCTTGAAATAGAGCTTTGAATATGCTCATCTAATGGATTTTTCGGTTTGGGGAAGCCAATGTCTCTCTTTCTCAAAGGCTCATGTTCTATCTTTTATTCTGGAGCCTCGGAAGCTTTGGTGGTGGAAGCTTAAGAGATGACGATATTCTATCTTCTCTGACGTCTTTGCTTTCGATATCCTTATCTTGGTACTCGTATCATCATCTTCTTAAACTATATCATCTTCTCTATCATTGTAAATATTTATCAAAAACAAAATACAAAAATATAAAACAAACAAAAACAAAATAGAAAAATATAAAATCAACAAAAATCCATAAAAATTTGAAAAATCAAAAAATACCAAAATATTGTTTTCTCAAGACATGTCTTACGGTAGATAACATCTTTGACGGTTAACTTAGAAATGTCATTCAATAATGGCACGTGACCATGGATGAAGTTCGGCGAAGGTGTAAATATTCTTTTCTAAACATGTCTAAAACTATGAAACTGACCAAAAATAGGCTCTTCAAAGAAAGGAAAGTCTTTAGCTAACCAATTTTCGTTGCACTTATCTAAAACAAAAACAAGGAAAGCATATCAAAAAGACTGCTGTTCCTACTAAAATATTTTTCCTTAAAAAATTCTTCAGAAAAATATTTGTTTTAACAAAATGGTGGTATATGAGTTACTTGAAAATCAATCAGAATTAGAATTTTCATAAATTTTCAAAATCCAATCAATGACTTCAACATGGTTAAAACTTTTTATGAAATGAGTCATTGATTGAGGGAGAGAATGTTTTCAAATCTATATCATCTATCGGGCTTATCTAATTATGCTACGTGCTTAACCAAAAATGATATTTGCCTATGTCGAAGGACTAGGAATTTAGGATTTGATTGTTTGGATTAGATGATTATAGCTTGATGAAAACATTATTCCCATGCCTTATTTGATCTGATTGACATGTTGGATTGAATTTTATTAGTCGATTCTTTGTTTGGGTGTTGTCGACCACCATATATCTGTTTGTGTTGACTAACATATGCATATAAGTGGTTATAAGAATGTTCCCGATCCGGATCCCACAATTGAGGGAGAGCATTTCAAAAAGAAAATAAACTTTCAAGGTACAAAGATTTCTATGTTTCAACATAAAGTACCTTGATTGATTTTCTAAATGGTTTCTTAATGGCTTTTGTGATCGTGGATGTACTTCAAAAGAACTCTTTCCTCTATGTGATAAAATGATTTCAAATATCCAACGCACATTTTGAGGGGGAGAATTTACCAAGAAAATTAAATGGCATTTTCCACGGAAATTGTGATCAAGAAATTATTTCAAAGAACTCTTGCCTCCATGTGCTAAACAATTTTAAGATCATATGCACATGTTGAGGGGGAGCATTTCTAAATGATCAAAACAATTAAGGTACAAAATGCTTTGATTTTATATCACAAGTACCTTGATTGATTTTCCAAATGATTTTTCAATCGGTTTCAAGAAGGAAAGAACAATTCCAAAAGACCGACCAATTTACTTTATGCATGGTGTTATAAGGATGGTTAGGTTAGGTATTCGTTCCCACGATCCTTGAGTCGAGGAGGGATCTACCGGGGACAATCCACTAGACAGTATAGAGTCCTTAGGTATGATGAAAAAAGGAGAAAAATGAGAATACGGGAAGAGTCTTGGTGAGGCGAGAGCTGAATGCTGGAATAAACCTAACAGGTTCTAGTTATGAAGTCTCGGTAGCGCAAGGGTTGAAGAATGAAAAAAAATTGAATGTGAAAAGGGTGAAAAGAAATAGCCCTCCATTATTTCAACCTTAGAGAAACGGGTTCAATACATATACTCTTGGTGTTTACTAAGGTAACACTGGTATTGAAGACAAGACGTCATGGATCCAGTGATGCACTGCACCTAACTTCCCAAGCTACTCAAGTTCCTCTTAAAAAGACTTATTTCATTCTCACGGGGAACCTACATAATCTATCGACTTTCTCTTAGAGATTGTTGATATTGAAGAAGGAGACCCTCTCCCTAGTCTCCGGCATAGGAACCAAAAGTGCACAATTGAGTCTAGAGCCAAGAGATCATCCACAATATCTCATTAGGACACTAAATTAATAAAGACTTGCTGTTTCACACAATGTGGAAAGTAAGTATATATTAAGAGTTCTACGCATTATCCTTGTGGTATTGCCGAGTAATATGTAAAAGTATTCACGATGAAGATGGAAATCCTTCTAGAGCCAACATCAAACAAGCTCTTGCTGGGTGACATGTGAGATCTTTTCTAAAGATCAAGCTTGTAACAACTGGATAGAAACAATGGGGCGATTCATTCTTGAATCAACCTTGGTCCAGGAAATGAATTGACGAATACTTTTGGAAAAACCGTTCGATGTGAAAATCTTATTTTCTCTAGCACATCAAATGTGTATTCATTTTCAAACACAAAAAGTATCTCTGATTGAAAAAAAATACTTTTGGAAAAACCGTTCGATGTGCAAATTTCTTCTTTTCTCTAGTACATCGAATGTGTATTCTTTTTCAAATACAAAATGTATTTTAAATTGAAAATTGATATTTCTCATAAAACCTTCGTCGTATTGCAAAACTCTTTCTTCTAAAGCAATACGCGGTTGTTTTCAAATCAATTTTTCATCAATCAGTGAATCTCAATTCGCTGGTTCACTCACTACGTGTTGTCTTCTTTGAGAGCGTTCGGTTTGAAACGGCTAGAACATTGCGAAACCTGTCAGGAGATTCTTGAATTATACGATCACAGGCGGTATTTGTAATGATCAACAAGGAACGAGTGGGCCGTGCACTTTAATTCAACGAAAGTGATCAAAGACACTTTCGTGTGTGTTTTATTAACCACTGCTTTGTTTTGCGGTACATTTGGGCGGTTGCGGTGATGAGATGAGAAGTCAATCCAAAGCCGCATGCTTTCTACGTAGCATCACACTTAATTGAAGAAATCATGACTAGTGCATATGCATAACACGGCTATGATATTTTTTATTCTATGCTTACGCTTCTGGCTAATGCAAATATCATGAACCAGTAAAAGCTTCTGCTACTCTGATGAAAAGATGTCATGGTCCAGAAAGTGTGAGCATGTCGGTCCTAAAGTCACAACATCACATGAAGGCAACACAACAAAGGGTGATCCAGAGATTTACTGTGGCTAATGATCTCAAAGAAAGCTCAAAGATCATCAAGATGTGGATCAGTTCAAAGACCTCCACTAAAAGTACAAAGTAGTTGGAATTTGAAGAATCGCTACTAAAGCACAAAGATTGCAGAACTTGAAGAATTGAAGTCTTCGAGCTCAGAACTAAAGACAAAGATGAATGTTAGGATGCAAAATGTATTTCATGGGGTGACCTCCCATAAGGGGAGATTGTTAGGAATTGGAAATTCCATGAGGAAGTGTCAGTCACCCCAATTATAGTCTAGTACATGTTAGCTCGTAGACATATCGTTATCTACTTGTTTATTAGTTAGTTATTAGCATAGTTTAGCTTAGAGTAACACCGTGGAGGAAGGACGGGTCTTTGCCCTTTGTATGCACGATCCACGAGCGGGACGAGGGAGGCGTATTAGTTGTAACTATAAATACCCCTTCCATCTTTGGAAGGGGTGGTGCTTCTTGGATAATCTAACCTTTTCCATTTTGTTTATCTCTCTAGAATCACCCTCTCTACTCTCTTCATTTCTCTAACCATGGCTTACTTGTTTAATCATCTACCTAGACCACCCGAATCATCAAATAACATAAAATATACGATCCTACAATAATCTTTAGTGTTAAGTAGAAAACATTTTCCACCAAAGACTCTAAAATGTTATAATGTAGGATTTTTGCCTCGAAGTAACTCGTATGGAGTTTTACCTAAAAATGCTCTAATTAAGACTCGGTTAAGTATGTACGTTGATGTATCAACAGCATTGCACCAAAATTTTTGAGGAATAGATTGCTCATTTAACATGGTGCGACTCATTTCTTGTAGGGTTCTATTTTTCCTTTCAACTACCCCATTCGATTGTGGAGTGCTGAGGGCGAGATGGCCATGTAGTAATACAATTAGCGTCACAAAAAGCTCCAAATTACTTCATTATCAGAATTCCCTACCATGATCCGTTCTAATAGACACTATAGGAATTCCTAATTGTCTTTGGATTTTTTTCTTACTTAATATTTTCAAAGTAATCGAGCGTTTAGGTTTATTCTTTAAAAATTTAGTCCATGTGTACCTAGATTAATCATCCACTATGACCAAAGTATATTAGTTACCTCCATAACTTTGAATAGCGGATGGACCAAATAAATCCATGTGAAGTAGTTATAGACACTTAGTAGTAGAGACCATATTTTTAGCTTTGTGAATAGCATGGACTTGTTTTAAATGCGTTACAAGCATCACAAAATGATGTTAGGTATTTTAATTTTGGTAGATCTCTTACTAGATCTTTAGATGATAGCGATTGAAGAAGTAAGCATATTGGCGTGGCCAATCTTGATGCCATAAGGTCAATGTATCATCCATAGAAGTAAGACAAAGTTTGT